>CM069867.1:66466444-67061976 GCA_036172795.1 Pelodytes ibericus
GGTCAAAGTTCTAAAAAGTGACCTAACCAGCAGGAACATTCTACTGGTGTCCATGGGGAACTGCTCCACTTTTAGCACTTTGCCCCAGGAATACCTTTTTATAAATAACCCCACTGTATTCCTTACCCTTGTTCTCACGTAGGCCTCATCTTAAAGTGCCCCTGTGAGAACCTCCGACATTTAGTTTTTTTTTCTCTTCATTTCTTTAAATATTACAGATGTTTGGCGTTTATTAAAGCTAATTGGTAAACATTACGCTACCCTTGCCAATTCTGCAGTTTGTACTGCGAGTGCCTTGCACTGCACGCTGTGAATTATTATCCACTTGAAAGCATTTGCAAAGTGTGTTGGCTCATTAAAGAGTCAGGTGTCCGGTCCTAAAATAATCATTGTTTTTTTTTCTAGAAAAGAACACTGAGTTTTGAACGCACATTAGGGAAGCCATTTTTTTAGCAGACTACTATAACTTTGTGCAGGCTGCCTTACAATGTGTGGAATTCAAATGTGACCAGAAGGAAATCACTAGTCACTAATCAAGTAGTATATTCCACAGAACCAAGTGAATTAATGAATTGATTTCTTGATGATCACAAATGATGTCTGCACAGTTCAAGATGACATTCGGCATGGCCAAGGTGGCCATCCCAATACACCTCAGGAGTCCCAACTTTAATTCCTTCTCTCCTCCATTTGTTCTGTTTTAGTTAAGAAGAAAGGGGGTCCGGGTCTCAAACTCAGCAATCTCATGAACATAGGAAGAAAGAAATCTTCTTCTATGGAGAGTCCCGAGAAGACCCTGGAGACATCAAGTAAGTGATGGACCTCATTAGATGTTGTAGAGGTGAAGCTTATACAGCCACTAACTTTACTCTTTCACGGCTTCCACGTGTGGACAATCCTGGCCGTAGTGTCTGTGTCCTGCTGGGTGGGTGTCCTGGCAAGTTTTGTGATTTTTCCAGGTGTCAAGGTGGACATTTACTGGTGTTCTATGACCTTTTCGCCCGACCTTGCTGTGGTCACTGGTAATTGGTACAGGCACTTTGCCTATCTCTCTGCCGATTTTCCCTTCAAATGGCCTTTCATCTGCAAATAGTCAGGGTTATGGGAGTTTGGGTCTAAAATTAGAAAGCAGGGCAACAGGAAGGAGGTGGGGTGCAAATTGGGCCTCTTCTTATTTTTAAATCTTTTTGTGACTATTAAATAATAATAATTGATAATAAAGACCAGTAAATGCATTGGACTACAACTCCCATCATCCTTGATCCGATAGTGTTTGAGGATGATTGGGTTTTTAAAATTTAATTCTGATGCCATGAGCATGTGCACTCTGACCTGTGGTTAGACAAAATCGCCAATCAACATTATCGCTAAGGATGATGTGACTTGCAGAAAGTCATCTCGCTTCCGACCTGTGCGCGAACCAGCGACTCGCACAGTAAATCACCGCTCTGTATAATAAGATTACCCCCGGTCTCTTCCAGATTACCTGAATGTATTGATTAACAGTCAGTGGAAATCCCGGTACTGCTGTGTCAAGGACGGCCAGCTCCATTTCTATCAGGATAAAAATAAGAGCAAAGCTGCGTATCAGCCTGTGACTCTGACGGGGTGTGAGGTCATCCCACAGCCCAGCCCGGATCACCTGTATTCTTTCCGCATCCTGCACAGTGGAGAGGCGTTAGCAACATTACAGGTAATTAATCCCACGGCCAGGCTTAACGCACGACTGGCGGCAAAATCAGAACTTACGCTTAATAAGGCTGTATGTGTAGACATTTTACATAGAAATGCTATAATGTACTATATCAACCCCTATAATGCTATACTGTACTATATCAACCCCTGTAATGCCATACTGCGCTATAGCAACCCTTGTAATGCTATACTGTGCTATATCAACCCCTGTAATGCTATACTGTGCTATATCAACCCCTGTAATGCTATACTGTGCTATAGCAACCCCTGTAATGCTATACTGCGCTATATCAACCCCTGTAATGCTATACTGTGCTATAGCAACCCCTGTAATGCCATACTGCGCTATAGCAACCCCTGTAATGCTATACTGTACTATATCAACCCCTGTAATGCTATACTGTGCTATATCAACCCCTGTAATGCTATACTGTGCTATAGCAACCCCTGTAATGCTATACTGAGCTATAGCACCCCTGTAATGCTATACTGTGCTATAGCAACCCCTGTAATGCTATACTGTGCTATAGCAACCCCTGGAATGCTATACTGTGCTATATCAACCCCTGGAATGCTATACTGTGCTATATCAACCCCTGGAATGCTATACTGTGCTATAGCAACCCCTGGAATGCTATACTGCGCTATAGCAACCCCTGGAATGCTATACTGCGCTATAGAAACCCCTGTAATGCTATACGGTGCTATATCAACCCCTGTAATGCTATACTGTGCTATATCAACCCCTGTAATGCTATACTGCGCTATAGCAACCCCTGGAATGCTATACTGCGCTATAGCAACCCCTGGAATGCTATACTGTGCTATATCAACCACTGTAAAGCTATACTGTGCTATAGCAACCCCTGTGATGCTATACTGCGCTATAGCAACCCCTGTGATGCTATCCTGAGCTATAGCAACCCCTGGAATGCTATACTGCGCTATAGCAACCCCTGGAATGCTATACTGCGCTATAGCAACCCCTGGAATGCTATACTGCGCTATAGCAACCCCTATAATGCTGTTATGCCAACATTGGGATCTACTGAAGCAGCATTCATCCCGTGCAATCTTATCAGGGTCTGTTTCTAGTGCACAGAAAACTGTAGGGAACTGAGATGGGGATTTCCAACCTATGGGATTCTTTTCCAATGCAGCTACTTTGGCCTTAAATTTGCAATTCCCTTCTCAGTTCTCTGCAGTTTCTCCCTTTCATGCATAAAGCCTTACGTTTCAGTATCTAGCTGCCTGCTTGTTGATGAGAGTGCCCCCTAGTGTGCACCAATGGAAGGGATATCCCCTGTCTGAATCTGTGAACTTTACACAGTGAGGTCGAGGTTATGGGAGGAAAAAACTAAAATAAATAGAAATGATTTTCCATTCTAAGCAACAGTAAAACATGTAAACTCATCACTGGGATCAAATAAACATCAAGATTTAAACTTGATACAGACCCTACATGCGGAAGATGTTAACCCCTTAATGGCATAATAAATTACAACATTTTTATCACGTTTGTGCCCAGCCATAGAGAGATCTGATCAACGTTTCACCAAGATCTTGCAACAGGCAGCTTCTTCCTCTTTAACAGGCAAGCGCACTGGGACATGTCACAGGCAAGCGCACTGGGAGCATGTCACTGGGACACGTCACAGGCAAGCGCACTGGGACATGTCACAGGCAAGCGCACTGGGACATGTCACAGGCAAGCGCACTGGGACATATCGCACTGGGAGCATGTCACTGGGACACGTCACAGGCAAGCGCACTGGGAGCATGTCACAGGCAAGCGCACTGGGAGCATGTCACAGGCAAGCGCACTGGGACATGTCACAGGCAAGCGCACTGGGACATGTCACAGGCAAGGGCACTGGGAGCATGTCACTGGGACACGTGACAGGCAAGCGCACTGGGAGCATGTCACTGGGACATGTCAAATGCAAGTGCACTGGGAGCATGTTTGGGTTGCCACCCAGCAGGCAGGTAAAAAATCGGCTTGAGGCTAATGTTAAATCTATGGAGCCAGTAGCATGGCCGGTATTTTTTGTAGAAAAGGTGGCAACCCTAGAGCATGTCATTGGGACAAGTCAAAGGCAAGCGCACTGGGAGCATGTCACTGGGACACGTCACAGGCAAGCGCACTGGGAGCATGTCACTGGGACATGTCACAAGCAAGCGCTCTGGGAGCATGTCACTGGGACATGTCACAGGCAATGCCTCATTAGAGTGAGATGTTTACCTACCCCACACGCTGGGGTAATCGGAAGTGAAAACATTGCAGCCCAATCTCAGTGTGCCCCCTCTTGCTACCCTCCCCTGCAGGGTACCTGCAATCTGTTCCGGATTTTGGGTGCCTTATATGCTGGGGGGTATGATTAAATCCGCACTGAATCGTCTTCTTTTCCGTGGCAGGCGAAGTCATCGGAGGACATGGGACACTGGCTGGGACTCCTCTTGTCCGAGTCCGGCTCCAAGACCGCCCCCGAGGATTTCAGTTATGATTATGTGGATGCAGAACGTGTCTCCTGCATTGTCAGCGCAGCCAAAAACTCCTACTTGTAAGTGGGCCAATGATTAGTGTTTTATTGTTACAGATAAACAATGTCAGATTGTAAACATGACTGCCTGTTCCTGACAGCAGTGTTTATAATGTTTATACAGGAGAATTCCGATTATATTTAGGAGCATGAAGTTACTGGGAGGTTGGGCTTTTTATAGATATATTTACATTACAATTAAAAATAGCAGACAAAGGCATTTGGTTGAAATAACCTCTCTGTGGGGGGCTGGTCCAAAATACATCTCCATGTATGCACTGAGTTGGTATATTTTCAGTGTAGCTAGCTGAGAATGATAGGAGTTTAAGTCAAATGCGGTTTGAGCTCTCTGGGAATCAAAATGTTACATTTACCGGTATTATTGGAACTCTCTTTTTTTTATTTTAAGGAGCAAGTTGAATGTATAAGTTAGGGACTGTTTTAGAGATGTGCCTTGGGTACCAGTTGTGCCTTTTGTGGCAAATCCTGTGTAATTATAATTACCGGTATTCGCCGTTTTTTCTCACTGGCGAGGCGTTGCTTGCCCCCACTGAATTCAAAAGGATTGTTTTCATGTTTCTCCTGTGTCCCCTTCTCTGATTTGCAGTTTAATGCAGAGGAAATACTCGGAGCCCAACACGTACATAGACAACCCGCGCGGTGGGAGGAGCCAGCAGGATGATCTCTACGATGACGTCGATGTGTCCGATACAATGGTAATATCCGATGTTTTGTTCGTTTTTGCATTCATAACCTTATCAATAGACGAAAGAAACAAGTTTACTATTTATTGCAAACCTTGTAAAACAAGACAGAAGCCGTCCTGTGCAGACTCACCCAGCTGACTTCATCTAGTGTACTTGGTAATAACCAAGGGAACAGCACGAGCTTTCAAGTAGGGTCAGTAGTGTATCTTCCACAAGGCAAACAAGGCACTCGCCTAGGGCGGCACTTTGCTAGAGGGCGGCACTTTGCCAGAGGGTGCTAAAGCACACTTCTGGCGCTTCAAACATTTTCGCTCCCTCCCCCACCGTTTAGCAAGCTTTAGCTCCTTCCAATTAATCAGGGTGATGGGGGCATATAATGGACATGGTGGGGTATGTAATGAGGATGATGGTGGCATGTAATGGGGGGATTGGGGATTTAGTGTGTGTGCAATGTGGGTGATGGGGCATGTCGTAGGTGTGCAACGTGGGGGAGGGAGGGTACCCATATTTTGTCTGCCTAGGGCAACACAACTAGGGTTGCCACCTGACCGGTATTTTACCGGCAGGCCGGTAAAATATTGGCATCAGGCCAATGTTAAGTCTATGGAGACAGTAGCAAGGCCGGTATTTTTTTGAAGAAAAGGTGGCAACCCTAAACACAACACCAAGATACACCACTGAGTAGGGTTAAAAGGCTACCTTTTATTGGTAATCTGAGAGTTTGATCCCTTCCTCAGGCATAAATGAGGCTAAAACTAAATTCCTAATTACAAAATAAAGTCAACAGCTTTAAAAAAAAAAACAGGCAAGAAAAACACAGCATATTGAAGAATGATCTCAACAGTAAATCAGCCAGTTCTACAGAGATCCAACAGATACAAATCGGTTCGCTCAGAGCATCTCTGATCCCTCCACTCCCTGGATAGGGGGGAAAGGGGGGAGGGGGGGGCATACATTTTCTGTGAAAGTAAACCTTAAAATCAAACCTATTTAAAGAAACAAAACCTAAAACACATTCGGCCTCCCCTGGCTGGCCATGCTACTATTGCTTCCATTGATGTAACACTGGCTTCAAGTCAATTCTTTTTTTTTACCAGCCTGCCGGTAATAAACCGACTGGGTGTCAAACCTATAAATGTGTGATGTATTTAAGATTTAAGGGTAATTGGTGTAAATAAAATACTTTTTCAATCACATTGCAAACATAGTTAATAATCTACCCAAAAAAATCATTGGTAATGTCCTGGCATTGGGCTGAGCCATAGACACACATTCAGTCATTCCCAGACCATTAACTGTACCTATTTGGTTATATGAAATGTTGGGAGGTATGTATAATCATGTGTTGCCTGTATTTATGTAGTATTGGTATATTGTGATATTTTCTGGATACCGTTCTGTACCCTCAATACCGCTGTGTGTGAAAATGGTCAGAAAAAGTTAATCAGAGAAATATTATACACACCAGACAGCGAGAAACAAAATTACTATTATTATTATTATTCCATCATTAAACAGCTTGTACTGAGGATGGAGAGAATAAAACATGGTATATAAACTGTGCTGGGAGAATTGCAAGCAAATGCATAGATAAAGAGAACTATGTGTCTGTGGTGTAGGAGACAGGAGGTTCATGACATCACCCTGTGGGAATGTCATTTGCATATCAAGCGACAGGGTGATGATGTCATAACCAGGAGACGCCACAGACACATTTAAAAGACAGTCATGCATCATTTTTCTTCTTCTCAATAATCACAGTGAACATCCGGTAATATCTAGGTGACCAGAGACTCCTTCAATATTGTAAGAAAAAAAAAAAAAGTTTTCACCGTAGTTAAGTTTCCATTCTTGTTTTGTGTGTGTAGGAAGAGGATCCTAAAATGGAGGTCCGAGTTGAGGCTGATGATAAGACGTATCTAGAGCTGATCCCGGGCCGATCATTCCTGCACTGCACCGGAGTGAAGAATTTCTGCAAGAACTTGACAAGCTCACCGGGTCCCGAGAGAGCAAACCCCAAGAAAGACGGCAATGATCAACCCGATATTCCAAGCAAAGAACCAGAGATGATAAACCAGGTATTTGGGGGATGAAGTCGCCAAACTACACTGACCTGAAATGCAAAACATACACCAAAAAAAACTAAGTAGACGAACTGGAAAATATAGTCACGAGAACATTTCCAAGTCGGCGGTTAATTCACCAGCCACGAAGGTTTGCCGTAGAAACCATACAACTTTCTATTTCTTATTCTGTTTATTTTCTATCGTCTATTAGCCATGAGATTTGTTCATTACTTGTAAAAAGTAAAGGACCAAAGTGAGCAGATCGGCGCCCTGAAGGTTTAAAGAATTCTGTCCAAACAGGCTCATGTCTAAGTGTGGCATCATACTATGGTACAGAGAGTTACTGCTGTAGTAACAGTCCTGCCTAGCTCTCCAAGCCCCTCCTTATTGGAAGAGCTTGGAGAATTTAGAGGCACCGCAGAAATTACTTTCAGTGTAAAACTAAAAGAGAAGGGTTCATTGTTTTAAAGTAAAAATAACAGTAAAAATAACTGAATTTCACATGTATTGAACAAATGTATAACATACAGTTTTATTCACTGTATTCCTGAACGCTGTGCGAGAATGTTCATAACATGGCGTATTGTCTCCAAACGTTTCTGTCACAGGAGCCTGATGAAGGTCCGGCATTGTCCTCTGATTCCCAAATCAACACACAAGCTGCAGAAACAGCCAGTCCCCCAATGGGTTACAGGAACAAAGAAAAAATGAAAGTGTCTGGTCCAGGTGAATCAATATCTTCATTAAAAAACAAACACAAAAAAACACTCTGTATCTTTAAAAATATTGCTTTATTTACAAAAGCAGAGGATAAGCTCATTTGAAAGATTGCTTGAGCGGCCAGGAGATCTTTGGCACAGATCTGGAACCAGTCGGGGATTCTTTCCATCAATACAATTTTTAGTTTGGTGAATTAGGTTGTTGATTTGGACAAATTCAATTCCTATCTCCATGACTCCCCAAAAAACTTTACTAAAACTTGGAAGCCCTGGTTAATATGCTTTCCCAAATACACTGCCGTCTACGAACTTTAAAATTTACTATAGATCACACTGTTTAAGAATTATTGTAATTTAAATGATTTTTATATATTTTTTTTTTATATAATATCTTTGTATTATATATAGATAATAGATTATATATTTTTTTATAAAATGTATAATTTCTATGTTTTCTTTATGTATAACATACTGAAAATAAAGAATAAACAGAATAGTATTACTTCTTAAAGTATCCATTCAAGGTGGACGAGGAAGCTCTTGTTCCCACCTCATTTTGGATGGAATGGGGGGCTATCCATATTAAGGTGAACAGACAAGTGAACTGTATATCTAGCTGAATTGGAAGGA
The DNA here is from genome assembly GCA_036172795.1 of Pelodytes ibericus. Lineage (NCBI taxonomy): Eukaryota > Metazoa > Chordata > Amphibia > Anura > Pelodytidae > Pelodytes > Pelodytes ibericus. Next base: position 66,474,802 of record CM069867.1, read on the forward strand.
CAGGGAGGTTGAAGATTGTTTGCGATTGAGATATTAATGTCTGGTGTTTACATTTCACTGGCAGCTCAATGGGAGTTCAGTTTTATTGAATAGATGTCATAATTAATGAACAATTTGTTTAAAACATATTAAAGGGACTGCTGCTTGAACACTGTTTGCAGTGGGACTGTAGATTTTTAAATATTCAAGACATTTTCCAGGCAATTTGACGGCTCAAGACAAAAATAAATAGCATTTATTTGCTCCCAATTTTACACCTTTTACACTTCCAAATGCTAATTTCTTATTCTTTGGTTTTGTAAATACGAATTGAGCAAACTTGTACATTAAAGCACTAGCAATTCAATTCCACATTTAGCTGAAATAGATGTAAAAAGGTGTAACGTGGGAGGAAAAACCTGTTATAATTTTTATATGGAGAGTGCGGGAAGAAATTGCAGATTCCCTGCTTGGAGTAAACTAATTTCCCTTTTTATTTTCATTTATTAGCTTTAGAATCCAAACTGGGGAAGAACCGTACGGAGGCCGAAGTAAAACGCTTCGCTGAAGAGAAAGAAAAGCTGGAGAAGGAGAGAGAGGAGATCCGCACTCAACTGACGCAACTTCGAAAGGAGAAGAGAGAACTCAAGGAATCAATAGCCGGCTGCAACGGTAACGATAAGAAACATGGCTTGCCGCCAGTGGTGCAGGGATAGGGGATGTTGATCAGTTTTGTTGGGCTTCTAGTTGCCCAGAAGTGTCCATCTCTTCCATTGTTTGGCTATGCAGTCACCATGGAAACCATTAGAATGTTCATGCAGTTGACTACCTTTTTTAGAACTTTGCCCTTGAACTGACGTTTATAAATAACTCTCAGTTCGCCTTGGTTTGGAGCCAAACACGCACTCATTGGTCACATGTTTAAATATGTTTCTGTTTAGTAAATACCAGCTTATTTTGGGTCTGAGTCCAACTGCTTAATAACTTTTTCCTAGGAGTTCAGAAACACGCCAGAGTTTGTGTCACAGAAATAGGTTTGGTTGGGGGCGAATTTACGAAGTCCAGTTTGAGGAGAGGATACGGTTCTAAAAAAGGGTCGTCGCTTTTTCTTAAAAAAAATTTAAAAAGGAAAAATACCGGCTTTACTGCTGCCTCCATGGATTTAGCATTGTAAAATAGGGGCTGGGTGCTAACCCTATTCTAGAAAGCAATTTAAGGGTTTCATTTTACCAGACAAGGATCTCCTGCACTCGCTGGAGGAGAAGCTAAAAAGCAAAGAGGAGGAATGCAAAGACAAGGAAAACAGACGGGTGGATCTGGAGTTAAGCATCGTGGAGGTGAAGGAGAATCTGAAGAAAGCCGAGCTGGGACCAGTGACCTTAGGGACAGCTGTGGATGCCACGCTCCTGGATAACACCCCAAATGTGAGTCTTCCCAACCCAAAAGGGTAATCTTCTCTCTAACATATTAGGGGTTCGTTTTCATGTTCTGTGGTCAACTCCCTCATCACCCTCATTGATCTCCTTTAGGGCCGAGAGCTTTTTTCGGATTTTTTGTTTGTTTGTTATTAGTTTAGTGTAAATTCTCTCTTTCTCAGTTAGTGCGCTCAAACAAGCAGTATATCATTTTGCTAACCAGCTTGCCAAAATCGAAATGTGGTCAAGGCAACCAAAATAAAGGGGATCAAGATTAACTTGCTTCCCATTCATTTCAATGGTGGAAGGGGGGAGAATGGTTTCTGGACCTTTTCCACCCCTCTTCCCCCCACAGCCCATGTAATTAAAAAAAAAATACCCTCAATGGCCAATGGCTGGTTTTGAAAAACCCACCAATAGAAGCACTGGCACAGTGATGCTTCCTGGGATTTCATACTGCGTCTGTACTCTGGACCAATGCGTAAGAGAGCGGGATTTAGAGAAAAGTGGATTATAATTTTTCTACATTTTTGGAAGGTCCCTTTCCTTGGGCTGATTCTGAGGGACTAGTGTGTCTGTGATTGTCGCAAGACATTTATTAAAGGTTTAATTTAATTAAATTCCTGGTAGGGGGGGTATTTTTTAAGTAACCGGGCCAGGACCATTTGACCTTCCTCTGGCCCCATGTCATTAATGGGATTGGGAGGGGGGGGGGGGTCCCGGTGATTAGCCAATCACAGAAATCCTATGCAAATGAGATGCAAGTTACTTCCTGTACTTCACATGCTAATTGCGATTTTAAGAGTTAACCCTTCCTATCCCAAGGCTCAAAGTTTATTACTGTGATTAGTGTCCTTCCTACTTTATGGCACTCATTTTGTTTATATCCTTGTCTTATTATAATATATTAATTTAACTATAGTTAACCCCTGCATGCCCATGCTTTAGTTCAGATGGCTTTGAACTATACATTGATTTTTTTGTTTTGTTTTTTACATTTGTCTGGGAATCTTGGTTTGTCTTTTTATTAATTAGCTGGGGTAAGGGGGTTATGTGAGTGTCGAACCAGTTGTGTAGAATAAAATGGGAAAATAGTGGAAAAAACGTGGGTTTTTTTTGTTTGTTTTTTACATTCAATCTTTTAAAATGTATTTTTGAATAGTAAATTCTAGATAACTTGTACGGTGCATTACAGAGGAAAATTTAAGTTTAAACAACCAGAAATCAAAAATGGAAAAATCGCTTTGGTCATTAACCCATGAAAAATTTAAAAATCCCTGGTTCTTAAGGGGTTAATGTCAGCCTCTCAGCTCTGTAGATTGTTCTAGCTTTCCCAGCCAATCAGGGTGATGGGAAGTTGAATCTGAACTGCAGCAGCCTTAACACTCACCATGCCAGGGAGCAGATACACCTCTCTATTCCACTAGCCCTAAAAGAAAACATAAATATTACAGAACCCTTCCCCAGTAAAATGCAAAAACAGAACTCCTTCCCCACACAGCTATACAAATGTAGAATACTTCCTTGTGCTGGCTAACTGACATTCTACCAGCAGCAGAGCCAACTGTCACTTCCTGAGAATACTGGATTCTCTCCAACCACTCTTACATTCAAGCATTCAATTCTTAAGTACCAGACTGAATTTAAATGAGGGCAGCAGTTCGGTGAAGTTGACACTACAACTAATTAATATGATTTCTATGTAAAGAGCTATAATAAGCAGTCGATTAATAATGCAATTGGCAGCTTGCATTAATTCCATTTCAGTATTGAAGTTGTGAAGGAGACACATATTTGGTTTCCATTTCTCCCAGATATTGGCATTGCCGTTGTCCAACAACTTGTTTTAGAATTGTCTTTCCTCTTCCCCAGGTCAAGTGCAGCAGTCCCACTCATGTTCCTGACCCCTCGCCAGTGAATGCTGCGATGGCACTGAAAAATAGACCCCTGTCCATTATGACCACTGGAAAAGGCACAGTCCTACAGAAGGCCAAGGTAAAACGCAGCGGCCGCTAAGGTTGTGTGTTGGCGCATGCGGCAGTACACATAACAAAAAATGTGAAGCGCAACTTTATCATTGTAGAAGAAAATACATATTCTAATATATTACACCATCCAGGTTTCTATTACTGTGTATTAATAATAATGTTCTGAATACATGATTCTCCAAATGCTTGGAATAGCAAATATGATATATCATCGATAGATCATGGATAATCTAGATCATTGATATATTACATTAGGAGGTGTGAGAGTTGCAATGGATTTGTAAATTGTATTAATATATATTTAGCTCCTAAATTCACTTTTATTTGCATGAGACAGATGACAAGAGCACCAATGTTTGGCACGGTGGTGGAACAAAACTTTTCTAGCTTCTTCGACATCCCTTTTTGGTTTTTTTTTTGGTTTTTTTATTGCTCAAAGGCAGTGAAGGTTAACCTTTGTTACTCTTCCTGATGTTGCTTATATTTTAAATGATCATTAGATTTCGGTTTGTTAAAGTTTGTTTTGACAGTGAGGTCTGACCTTTTGGCACTTTGGTTGGCTGAGCATCATGAGAAATGTAATCCACAGGCACTGGTAGCATAACTCTGACACATCTACTCATGGGTATTTCATTCCCATGGTGGTTGGCGTTGTACATTGGCGTACCACCATTTTTCGGGGCTATTAGCATGTGATCCTGCTTTACAAGCTCCACTGCTTTAAAAAGAAATCCTCTATTAAATGTGTTCCCGTTTCTCTTTTAGGAATGGGAAAAGAAAGGTGCAAGTTAAGACAATCCACCTTCTTGCTGGACTCAAAAACGTAAGTGTCACGTTGACTTGTTGGACTCGTACGAGCTTCATTTAAAAAAAAGAAAAAAGTCAACACCGTGTTACTGAAGGAGCACACGGATTGGAGTCTACTGCTCAGCCTGAACCCTTGTCCGAAATCGGAGACTTTTTTTGCCCTTTCATGCAGGGCACGACACTGCTCGGGGTTGTTACAGCTGATCCTGGATAATCTAACCTCCTCCTTCTGGAAGATGTGGGACAGCAGTGGAATCTGGACATTGACACCGTGCTGCCGAACCTGTATCTTTGCTGGACCAGCATCTCTCACAGATGGACGTTCACACATTTAGCAACTGTGGGAAGATTGGATTCCATCATTTAATAGCAATAAACCATGGAACTGCGATTGGACCTTTCAGAGAACTTATGTTATGGCAGCCGATCATGTAACCGAGAAGAAGCAAATCTCTTAGGATTTTGGCAGGTTTTTTTTTTGTAAAGATTTTGAAATTCTAACAAATTTTGGCAGTTCTTCATCCCTCCTACGTATACTGTATTTTATAATTTAAGCACAAAGGTCCGTTGTTGTGTTTTATTTAACTCCCAAATATTCAGAACTGTCCTTAAACAAAAAAAACTTACTAATAAACTGCCCAGAATGCCCCAGTTAAACATATCGTAAGGTGCAAAATGTGATTTGATGACCCATACAGCATTAATATATTGTGGGAAAGAGCTTTATAAATCCCAAGTATTTAAACTTTTTGTTTCAGCCAATGGTATGGATTCTCTTCCCTAATTGGCTCTATCGTGTTCTATCTCGGAACTTCGTCAGTCTTAAGGTTCTAAGGACTACCACCAGCCAACTAAATGGTTTTTAAAAATATTTTCTATTTTGGAGTGGGTACTGCTGGAATAAGCAGTAGAGGGGTTTTTAAAACGAGCAAGATGGGGACTGCACCTTTAAAATAGGGAATGAGTCTGTTTAACATGTTTTATTAATTTCACCTCAAAGAGAGCAATCAATTATGTCTTACCGTCCTTCTGTTTACGATGTCACTGAACAGTTCACCCAACTAAAGATTTAAAGGGAATATTTTACGACGAAATGGAACGTGGCGCCGATTGGATGGATCTGTAATCCTCTTCACAGAAGTAGGATCCATTTAACTTGCTACTGATCAGTAGATCACCCTTTCATGTGCAAACAGCTGATGGTTTTGGTGCTTAAAGATTTGAATAAAAAGTATTTGATGGTTTAAGAGAAAAGAAACTAAATATATATATAAATATAAATCTGTTTGGTTTTATTTCTAGATTTAAAAAAAGAGCCATAATGTAAATGGACTCTGGATGCATCAGTACCTACCTAGAGCCAGACTCTGATACATTGGGCAAACACAAACAAAGGGCAGACTAAATGGGCCAAATGGTTTGTATCTACTGACACATTGTATGTTTCTATAATACGGAGTACTAGAGGGAGACCTGTGGACAGGTGTTTAAATACATATCCAGGGCCAGACATTACAGCAGGAGGTTGCGCTATCATTATGAATTGCACGATGAAGAGGTCTGTGCTGTAACCCTGACTCTGGCTATCTTTACTTGAGGTAGAACTGTCCTGTACCTCTGCTCCTTTCTAAAAATTGGGCTGTGACATGACTGAGCACCCTTATAGGCACTGCTTCACTGGAGAAATGATTCCCTTGGCATTTTGGTTGAAATTTTGTAACCCAAAAATAAGTAACACCTTAATCTGCGTTCTATAGATCACTTAATAAAAATGAAAGTGTTTAAAACCATTTAAAAGGAAAGTCAATGCGGTCTACAAATCAGAGCTACTGCAATATAAATTATTACCACAGGGTGGCAGCAAAGAGGGTCATCAAATCTAAGTATCCATCACATTGTTTGCTTCAAACACCTCATCCTTTCCAAGAGCCCAAATAATGTTTAGAATGTGTATAGTACACAGCAGAGATCTATACATGTTTAGAATGCGTGTAGTGCACAGCAGAGATCTATACATGTTTAGAATGTGTGTAATGCACAGCAGAGATCTATACATGTTTAGAATGTGTGTAATGCACAGCAGAGTTCTATACATATTTAGAATGTGTGTAGTGCACAGCAGAGATCTATACATGTTAAGAATGCGTGTAGTGCACAGCAGAGATCTATACATGTTTAGAATGCGTGTAGTGCACAGCAGAGATCTATACATGTTTAGAATGCGTGTAGTGCACAGCAGAGATCTATACATGTTTAGAATGCGTGTGGTGCACAGCAGAGATCTATACATGTTTAGAATGTGTGTAGTGCACAGCAGAGATCTATACATGTTTAGAATGTATACATGTTTAGAATGCGTGTAGTGCAAAGTAGAGATCTATACATGTTTAGAATGTGTGTAATGCACAGCAGAGATCTATACATGTTTAGAATGTGTGTAGTGCACAGCAGAGATCTATACATGTTTAGAATGCGTGTAGTGCACAGTAGAGATCTATACATGTTTAGAATGCGTGTAGTGCACAGTAGAGATCTATACATGTTTAGAATGTGTGTAGTGCACAGCAGAGATCTATACATGTTTAGAATGTGTGTAATGCACAGCAGAGATCTATAAATGTTTAGAATGTGTGTAGTGCACAGCAGAGATCTATACATGTTTAGAATGTGTGTAGTGCACAGCAGAGATCTATACATGTTTAGAATGCGTGTAGTGCACAGCAGAGATCTATACATGTTTAGAATGCGTGTAATGCACAGCAGAGATCTATACATGTTTAGAATGTGTGTAGTGCACAGGAGAGATCTATACATGTTTAGAATGTGTGTAATGGACAGCAGAGATCTATACATGTTTATAATGTGTGTAGTGCACAGCAGAGATCTATACATGTTTAGAATGTGTGTAGTGCACAGCAGAGATCTATACATGTTTAGAATGCGTGTAGTGCACAGCAGAGATCTACACATGTTTAGAATGTGTGTAATGCACAGCAGAGATCTATACATGTTTAGAATGTGTGTAGTGCACAGCAGAGATCTATACATGTTTAGAATGTGTGTAATGCACAGCAGAGATCTATACATGTTTAGAATGCGTGTGGTGCACAGCAGAGATCTATACATGTTTAGAATGCGTGTAATGCACAGCAGAGATCTATACATGTTTAGAATGTGTGTAATGCACAGCAGAGTTCTATACATGTTTAGAATGCGTGTAATGCACAGCAGAGTTCTATACATGTTTAGAATGCGTGTAATGCACAGCAGAGATCTATACATGTTTAGAATGTGTGTAGTGCACAGCAGAGATCTATACATGTTTAGAATGTGTGTAGTGCACAGCAGAGATCTATACATGTTTAGAATGCGTATAGTGCACAGCAGAGATCTATACATGTTTAGAATGTGTGTAATGCACAGCAGAGATCTATACATGTTTAGAATGTGTGTAATGCACAGCAGAGATCTATACATGTTTAGAATGTGTGTAGTGCACAGCAGAGATCTATACATGTTTAGAATGTGTGTAATGCACAGCAGAGATCTATACATGTTTAGAATGTGTGTAATGCACAGCAGAGATCTATACATGTTTAGAATGTGTGTAGTGCACAGCAGAGATCTATACATGTTTAGAATGTGTGTAATGCACAGTAGAGATCTATACATGTTTAGAGTGCATGTAGTGCACAGTAGAGATCTATACATGTTTAGAATGTGTGTAGTGCACAGCAGAGATCTATACATGTTTAGAATGTGTGTAATGCACAGCAGAGATCTATACATGTTTAGAATGTGTGTAGTGCACAGCAGAGATCTATACATGTTTAGAATGTGTGTAGTGCACAGCAGAGATCTATACATGTTTAGAATGCGTGTAGTGCAAAGCAGAGATCTATACATGTTTAGAATGCGTGTAGTGCACAGCAGAGATCTATACATGTTTAGAATGCGTATAGTGCACAGCAGAGATCTATACATGTTTAGAATGCGTGTAATGCACAGCAGAGATCTATACATGTTTAGAATGTGTGTAATGCACAGCAGAGATCTATACATGTTTAGAATGTGTGTAATGCACAGCAGAGATCTATACATGTTTAGAATGTGTGTAGTGCACAGCAGAGATCTATACATGTTTAGAATGCGTGTAATGCACAGCAGAGATCTATACATGTTTAGAATGCGTGTAATGCACAGCAGAGATCTATACATGTTTAGAATGCGTGTAATGCACAGCAGAGATCTATACATGTTTAGAATGTGTGTAATGCACAGCAGAGATCTATACATGTTTAGAATGTGTGTAATGCACAGCAGAGATCTATACATGTTTAGAATGCGTGTAATGCACAGCAGAGATCTATACATGTTTAGAATGCGTGTAATGCACAGCAGAGATCTATACATGTTTAGAATGCGTGTGGTGCACAGCAGAGATCTATACATGTTTAGAATGCGTGTAATGCACAGCAGAGATCTATACATGTTTAGAATGCATGTAATGCACAGCAGAGATCTATACATGTTTATAATGTGTGTAATGCACAGCAGAGATCTATACATGTTTAGAATGCGTGTGGTGCACAGCAGAGATCTATACATGTTTAGAATGCGTGTAATGCACAGCAGAGATCTATACATGTTTAGAATGCATGTAATGCACAGCAGAGATCTATACATGTTTAGAATGCGTGTAATGCACAGCAGAGATCTATACATGTTTAGAATGTGTGTAATGCACAGCAGAGATCTATACATGTTTAGAATGTGTGTAGTGCACAGCAGAGATCTATACATGTTAAGAATGCGTGTAGTGCACAGCAGAGATCTATACATGTTTAGAATGCGTGTAGTGCACAGCAGAGATCTATACATGTTTAGAATGCGTGTGGTGCACAGCAGAGATCTATACATGTTTAGAATGCGTGTGGTGCACAGCAGAGATCTATACATGTTTAGAATGTGTGTAGTGCACAGCAGAGATCTATACATGTTTAGAATGTATACATGTTTAGAATGCGTGTAGTGCACAGTAGAGATCTATACATGTTTAGAATGTGTGTAATGCACAGCAGAGATCTATACATGTTTAGAATGTGTGTAGTGCACAGCAGAGATCTATACATGTTTAGAATGCGTGTAGTGCACAGTAGAGATCTATACATGTTTAGAATGCGTGTAGTGCACAGTAGAGATCTATACATGTTTAGAATGTGTGTAGTGCACAGCAGAGATCTATACATGTTTAGAATGTGTGTAATGCACAGCAGAGATCTATAAATGTTTAGAATGTGTGTAGTGCACAGCAGAGATCTATACATGTTTAGAATGTGTGTAGTGCACAGCAGAGATCTATACATGTTTAGAATGCGTGTAGTGCACAGCAGAGATCTATACATGTTTAGAATGCGTGTAATGCACAGCAGAGATCTATACATGTTTAGAATGTGTGTAGTGCACAGGAGAGATCTATACATGTTTAGAATGTGTGTAGTGCACAGGAGAGATCTATACATGTTTAGAATGTGTGTAATGCACAGCAGAGATCTATACATGTTTATAATGCGTGTAGTGCACAGCAGAGATCTATACATGTTTAGAATGTGTGTAGTGCACAGCAGAGATCTATACATGTTTAGAATGCGTGTAGTGCACAGCAGAGATCTACACATGTTTAGAATGTGTGTAATGCACAGCAGAGATCTATACATGTTTAGAATGTGTGTAGTGCACAGCAGAGATCTATACATGTTTAGAATGTGTGTAATGCACAGCAGAGATCTATACATGTTTAGAATGCGTGTGGTGCACAGCAGAGATCTATACATGTTTAGAATGCGTGTAATGCACAGCAGAGATCTATACATGTTTAGAATGTGTGTAATGCACAGCAGAGTTCTATACATGTTTAGAATGCGTGTAATGCACAGCAGAGATCTATACATGTTTAGAATGTGTGTAGTGCACAGCAGAGATCTATACATGTTTAGAATGTGTGTAGTGCACAGCAGAGATCTATACATGTTTAGAATGCGTATAGTGCACAGCAGAGATCTATACATGTTTAGAATGTGTGTAATGCACAGCAGAGATCTATACATGTTTAGAATGTGTGTAATGCACAGCAGAGATCTATACATGTTTAGAATGTGTGTAGTGCACAGCAGAGATCTATACATGTTTAGAATGTGTGTAATGCACAGCAGAGATCTATACATGTTTAGAATGTGTGTAATGCACAGCAGAGATCTATACATGTTTAGAATGTGTGTAGTGCACAGCAGAGATCTATACATGTTTAGAATGTGTGTAATGCACAGTAGAGATCTATACATGTTTAGAATGCATGTAGTGCACAGTAGAGATCTATACATGTTTAGAATGTGTGTAGTGCACAGCAGAGATCTATACATGTTTAGAATGTGTGTAATGCACAGCAGAGATCTATACATGTTTAGAATGTGTGTAGTGCACAGCAGAGATCTATACATGTTTAGAATGTGTGTAGTGCACAGCAGAGATCTATACATGTTTAGAATGCGTGTAGTGCAAAGCAGAGATCTATACATGTTTAGAATGCGTGTAGTGCACAGCAGAGATCTATACATGTTTAGAATGCGTATAGTGCACAGCAGAGATCTATACATGTTTAGAATGCGTGTAATGCACAGCAGAGATCTATACATGTTTAGAATGTGTGTAATGCACAGCAGAGATCTATACATGTTTAGAATGTGTGTAATGCACAGCAGAGATCTATACATGTTTAGAATGTGTGTAGTGCACAGCAGAGATCTATACATGTTTAGAATGCGTGTAATGCACAGCAGAGATCTATACATGTTTAGAATGCGTGTAATGCACAGCAGAGATCTATACATGTTTAGAATGCGTGTAATGCACAGCAGAGATCTATACATGTTTAGAATGTGTGTAATGCACAGCAGAGATCTATACATGTTTAGAATGTGTGTAATGCACAGCAGAGATCTATACATGTTTAGAATGTGTGTAATGCACAGCAGAGATCTATACATGTTTAGAATGCGTGTAATGCACAGCAGAGATCTATACATGTTTAGAATGTGTGTAATGCACAGCAGAGATCTATACATGTTTAGAATGTGTGTAATGCACAGCAGAGATCTATACATGTTTAGAATGTGTGTAATGCACAGCAGAGATCTATACATGTTTAGAATGTGTGTAATGCACAGCAGAGATCTATACATGTTTAGAATGCGTATAGTGCACAGCAGAGATCTATACATGTTTAGAATGTGTGTAGTGCACAGCAGAGATCTATACATGTTTAGAATGCGTGTGGTGCACAGCAGAGATCTATACATGTTTAGAATGCGTGTAATGCACAGCAGAGATCTATACATGTTTAGAATGCATGTAATGCACAGCAGAGATCTATACATGTTTAGAATGCATGTAATGCACAGCAGAGATCTATACATGTTTAGAATGCGTGTAATGCACAGCAGAGATCTATACATGTTTAGAATGCATGTAATGCACAGCAGAGATCTATACATGTTTAGAATGCGTGTATCGGAAACCCATTGGCGTCTGCTTCTGATGCACCCGGTCACAGTAAGACAGGGTTTGGGGATTAATTTGGGCCTTTTTTTGTGTCGTTCACAACCAAGCTATAGTAGTCCTATTGATTGCTCATGATTAATAGACTGGAGGCAGAGATTTTTTTAAATAAAGTTTTATTTTACAATATAAAAAGTTTTTTTATTTATTTTTTTTGTATTCTTTTTAAATAGTATTCATGTTACCTGTTATAAATATATTATACTGCCCCTGTGATTGCAATCCATGGAGCGGGAACCAGGTTTCCCTGATTGTACATGGTTTGGGGGGGGGGGGGGGTATTTTTATTTGAGTAGAGCACATCTATAACCAGAGTCCAGTACAAACAATATAAAATGGCAGAATAAAAATGCTTTACAAACTGTATTAACAAAATATACAAAACGGTTTAAATATGTAGGTCACCCTACCAACACCCGCCGGGTCTACCTTGACATATAGAAATATAAATGTACCTTATATTGTACATAAAGAATTAGAATGGGGCAAACTTGGTGCCACTGATCCCTTACAGGCACCCTTGTCAACCTAAACATTGATTATACTGTGACTATAGATGTGTCTACTGCTTATGACATCACCTGTAGCTTGACATACAAATTACACATTTCCCATCAAGCCACAGGTGATGTCATAAGTAGGAGACATTTAAAAAAATACTTAAAAAAAATATATGTTTATTGTTATTTAATATAATATGGATTATCTCCATTCACAGTATAAGCAATTTACAAAGACAAAGACACAAAACACTGTCTAGATATTTGGGGATTACATCTCCCATGACGCTCAGTAAGTTGTAAGGCTATGTATTCCCCAAACATCTGCAGTGCCAAGGTTAGCCATCATTGATGTAGAAGATTCTTAAAGCCTTTGATACCTGAACCGACATGTAAAACACGTACAGAATATATTGCTCTTCCAGGCAAAAAAAAAATAAAAAAATAAAAATACACAAAAAAGGGTTAAACAATCCTGACCTTAGTTACCCATCCACAGCTGAGTTTGTCATTTCTGGACCAATTCTAAAATTGGTTACAACAACTTTGTAGAGATAACAGGTTTTGCTGATTCTCTTGTGAACGTAATATAACATTTACTAAGACATATTATACCGGTGCCACTTATTATATTAAGTGACATTATATTATTCAAAAATATTCCCTGATTTTTGCTGAGCACACCCCTGTAAAACAAGATCACTAGGATTTGGGGGCAAATGGGGCAGTTTGTCTTCAGTAGGATATACACTATTCCCCATCATAGACCAGTAAACTGCTATTACTCTGTGCTTTCTTTCAATTTAATTATTGTATTTTTGTGTGGCTGCATTTAGTTTTTTTAATCACAATTTTGGGGGGTGAAGAAACTGGCCGACATGCTGTATTTTGAACTCTCCCTAAGCTGCAGTTTGTACATCTTATAATAAGGGAGATTCTTAAATTCCATGAAATATGATGTAATGCAGTCAGAAAATGAGGGGAGAGAGAGGAAAGGGTCCGCTGTGGACTACTTTGGTGGCAATGAAGCCTGGAGCCTCCTAATAGTCCCTGGTTTGAGATATCCGGGTTCCCGTCACAGGAGCGGCGCCTTGTGACTTAATGATGGTGTCTTGAGGATCTTCTACTTGATTCCAACCGAAGGTGACGCCGGGAGGCGCTGGAGTGTCTTGTCTGGCGGGCTCTTCCCGGTTGTCGGAGAGGCAGTGGTATATCGCCCCTTAATATTCCTACAATAAAATAGATTACGTTTTTTTTCTGGCAGGATTTATTTCTATTTCATAATTGCCAATATGTCACAGTGTATCTTGTTCTAGAAGGGCTCGGAAAACACATTACCACGCAACAAAAAAATAACGAAAGCAATGTGCAACATCTTTAAAATTCTTGGATTCCTCAACGTGTCCATCTACTGGCTTAAGGCACAAACACACGTAACCCGTTTCAGCAGGGAATCATCCGACATGCTAAATACAATATCGCTAATGTCCATGTAACGGGTTTAAAATGCCAGGGTTACTTACGGTTCTCACAGTGTGGGCCGTCCCAGCCGTGGCACTCGCAGCGATATGTTCCGTGGCTCAGGACGCAAAGTCCGCCATTCAAGCATGGGTTGGGTTTGCACAGGGTAACTGGAGATTTTGCTTCTGAAATGCAACACACATTGCATTGTGCATGAAGCCACAGATCATCACAAAGATGTAAAGGCTGCAAATGCGGAACGCGTCAGTTCACAGTGTAATCTGTCCGTAATGGGGCAGCTCTGGCCAGTGTGCCTGGATTTCGTTTGAGAGTAAAATTACTCCACAGTAAAAAAAAAACTGAACTAACTATGATGCTGCAGGCATAATAAGCACCAGTGTAAATGGTGAACAAGATAAACACTGGCGCGTTTGACCTTCTAAATTAGAAACTTTCTGCCATTTACATGGAATATTAGACTTCTAAATGATTAGAGAAATTGCATCACTGTTCTGCCTATAACCCCCCCCCCACTTATTTGGAGGGTTGGGGGGCGGTAAGAGATTTTTAGGTCACCAGTATGTAAAGCTGGTCCTAAGCATTCTGAGCACTATTTATAAAGGTCATTTCAGGGTCAAAGTGGACTAATCAGCATGGAAAGCAATGGCATGTACCTGTGCCTAGGACATAAATCGGACCTTAGAGCACTTTGCTGGCTACAAACTGACCAATGAAAATATTCTGGCAAACAAGTAAAGAACAAGAAATAATATATACCTTCGCACACTCTCTGGACTAGTCCGTCATCAAACTGGCCGAGAGCATCAAAGGACGGGACAACGGTCAGGAATTTGTTGGAGCCAGTGATCCGCAGTAGGGGGTTCCGTTGGACACCTCCGATGCCGACAGCAAAAACCAGAATACCATTATCCCGCAGCTTCTGAGCGGGGACCGCGGCGTCTTCAGACCCTTTACCGTCCGTGATGACGATCACCGCCTTATTCACCCCAAGCCGAGCCCCTTTCTGGATAGTCATGACCTCACTGTAGACATGTAGCAGAGCACTGCCAGTCGAGGCTGAACCTCCGATATAATTTGCCTGGTTAATGGCGCCCAGGAGGGCAGAACTCGTATCGTGCGTATCCAAGGCAAAAATAGTTTGGGGTCGGTGGCTGTAGGTAACGAGGCCCACCTGGGTGACATCGCGATTGATGTCAAACTGGAGAGCGATCAGCTTGACAAAGTCCCTCAGTTTGTTAAAATTCTCTTGTCCAAGAGCAGCGGAAGCGTCCAACACGAAGACGAGGTCCAACGGTTGGCCCTGGCAGCCTGGAATTAAAGTACAACCAGGATGAGCCAAAGGAATAATTCTGAAACATTTCCATCAAAAAAAAATAATTATATATAAACATTTTTTTAAAAAAAAAAGTCAAAATAATAAATACATGAACAAACACAACAACCAGTTCTTTCGACATTTATTTTCCCCAGGTTATTAAGTAGGCCATACCTTGTAGATCAACACTGCAGATTATTTTTTGGAGCTGAGGGAGCTGGTTGAAGAGTTGTTGAGGGTTGGAATAGGAGATTAGTTGTTGAGCGTTTCCTACAATTTGAGACATCTCTCCCTTGGAAGAGTCACTTGCCACTCCGATAAGGAAGACCTCGTGGCCCCTGGCATATTCTGCAGCCTCTTTCACGGGATCTTGAGCGGTTGATCCAGTCAGGAGGACCACAACCCTTGGGAGGTCATCCCGTATGTCAGCGTAGGCGGGGGTGCTTTTAAACCCAAATCGCGTGACGTACCGGAGAGCTTTCCCAGTGAAGAGATCACCACCCATAAAGCCCATGGCATCGATCAGTTTCAGGAGCTCTGAAATGTTCTGATATTCACCGATTTTGACCACCAATTGGACCTCGTTGCTGTACTGGGCGACGCCAACATTGACGGGAGAGTCCTCGGAAAGAGAGGCTTGAACTAAGCGTTTCAGGAAAGATTTGTGTCGCATGAAACTCTCCAAGGAAGACGTGGATGAGCTGTCCACCAAGAAGAGGAGATCTATGCTACATTCAAGGCTAAGCTTTGGAGCTGGAGCGACAAACACAAAGAAAATAGGTTACCAAGCCTGGCAGTAGGAAAGCATGCATTATAATGCTTTAGAAAGAGAGCCCCGTCTTAGTCCATAGACCATTAATTCTAACGCACTGTTTCTTTTTTTATACTTTTGCCCATCTAAACAAGTTCAAATAATAATCCATATTTGCGGCTGATGGATCTGATTCAATGACTTCAAATATTGCTTCTCACTGGTTTTCAACTCAAATGTTTCAATTGCAGCCTATGGTATTCAATAACCTGAGATAAATTAACTCATGTCATTGAGTAGAGCGTAATCAATGTAACCTTCCACTTATTTTACAGTACATGTTATAAAACGGTTTGTATTCATCATTCACCAGTGGCGGTAGACAGACAATGTCTTAAGGAGGGTGATCTTTCTTTAAATTTCTGTAATGAATGTCAGTTGATCAATGATCAGCGGATTATCGCTTATTCGTTTAAGTCTTAAGACTGGTGTCTTTGTAACGGGTAGAGTTTTTTTATCTTGTGAGTTATTTCACAAAAATGACACCTTTTTAAAAAAATAAAAATAAAACCCCCATTTATTACTCAACACAGAGTACAAAAGAGTACCAACCACATTCTGTGTCCCCTCCGAATCCAGCAGGGCAGATGCAGTAGTGCTTGTTCAGTCCCTCTGGGATACAGGTGCCTCCATTCTTGCATGGCTGAGAGTCACAGGGATCTAAGAATGCAGAATAATGGTAATTTCTGTGAAATCTAAAGTGAGCACAAAACAATCCCCTGATCTGGCCAGTGTTTCCACATGGGCCAGAAGGGCGTACCATACAGACCCATGGGTTGCACACATTAAATTAATTATGTAAGAACCCAGGGACTCTTCAGAACCCTACAGATTCTGAAACATATATGTTCTAATATTCTGCAAAAACTTGTTGTAAGATCAAATATTTCAGCTTCATGGACGCCGGGGCCTGTTCTAATTGCGCATCACCTGTCTGAGATGTGATTGGACGGAGGACTCCAACGGAGAGGCCGGCATAAACGCCCAGCCAATAGCGGTAACGTTACCTGGGCAGACGGTTCTGTGGCACTGCGTCCGGTGTGTGGTGTAAAACCGCTTCCAGCTGTAAGAGAAACAAATAGTGGGCTCTTAGCAAGAACATTCAATTTGACCTGCGCCTGCCCTTGGCATTGGTCTCACCCCTTTTCTGCCCCTGTCCGTGGCATTGTTCTCACCCCTTTCCTGCTCCTGCCCTTGGCATTCTTCTCACCCCTTTCCTGATCCATTTATTCTATCCTCTGTTTTTGGTCTTCCTATTCCTTCTTCCCCTTTAATGGCTTTGTCACTGGGTCTATGGGCAAGCCACAGGTACATCAGATAGCTTCTTTTTTTTTTAGCACTCATGTGCTTGATCACCACAAAATAAAAACAATTATCACTGTCTCTATTTCCCACCTCTTTCTGAGTTGCGATTGGGGTTCTTTGTGATCCAGTGCAAGTGACAGGGTGCGCCTGTACCTCGCCATCCTGCACAGACCTTTTCTGCTGTCCTGCTCGCTTGCTTGAGTCAGAGGGACTGAACATCATATGATTTCACACTAACTGGGTAAGCTCAGGCAGGGGCGGGCTGGGCCGGGGGGCAGGGTGGCAATTGCCCCCCAGGCCGCCCTAAGCTATTTAAAACACGGCCGCTGGGCCAGTGTTTAAAAAAAAAAAAACGTGCTTGCAGGCAGAGACTGAGAAGGGATCGGAAGATCCCCTCTCACCTCCGCTCTGCCTGCAAGGCTGCACTGGGAGCCGAACAGGCAGCACAGAGAAACCTCTGTGCTGCCTGTTCGGCTCCCTGTGCAGTCTGACACGGAAGTGCCGACAGTCACGTGATCGGCGCTCTGACGTCAGACGCGCGCCGATCACGTGACCTGTCGGCACAACCGCCGGGAGGCCGAACAGGCAGCATGGAGGGACCATGCTGCCTGCAGGGGCGGGCTGGGCCGGGGGGCAGGGTGGCAATTGCCCCCCAGGCCGCCCTAAGCTATTTAAAACACGGCCGCTGGGCCAGTGTTTAAAAAAAAAAAAAAAAAAAAAAAAAAAAACGTGCTTGCAGGCAGAGACTGAGAAGGGATCGGAAGATCCCCTCTCACCTCCGCTCTGCCTGCAAGGCTGCACTGGGAGCCGAACAGGCAGCACAGAGAAACCTCTGTGCTGCCTGTTCGGCTCCCTGTGCAGTCTGACACGGAAGTGCCGACAGTCACGTGATCGGCGCTCTGACGTCAGACGCGCGCCGATCACGTGACCTGTCGGCACAACCGCCGGGAGGCCGAACAGGCAGCATGGAGGGACCATGCTGCCTGCCACCAGGGAAGTCCTCCTGCCACTAGCCACCAGGGAAGTCCTGCCACTAGCCACCAGAGAAAAAGGTAAGGGGGGGGGGGGGGGCTTTTAAACACTGGCATATTATTGGACAAATTGGCTGGCAAATAAGACTGGCATATTATTGGACAAATTGGCTGGCAAATAAGACTGGCATATTATTGGGCAAATTGGCTGGGGCATATTACATGGCAAATAACACTGGCATAATATTGTGCAAATTGGCTGGGGAATATTACATGGCAAATAAGACTGGCATATTATTGGGCAAATTGGCTGGGGAATATTACATGGCAAATAAGACTGGCATATTATTGGGCAAATTGGCTGGGGAATATTAAATGGCAGAATAACACTGGCATATTATTGGACAAATTGGATGGGGCATATTACATGGCAAATAAGACTGGCATATTATTGGGAAAATTGGCTGGGGCATATTACATGGCAAATAAGACTGGCATATTATTGGGCAAATTGGCTGGGGCATATCACATGGCAAATAAGACTGGCATATTATTGGGAAAATTGGCTGGGGCATATTACATGGCAAATAAGACTGGCATATTATTGGGCAAATTGGCTGGGGCATATTACATGGCAAATAACACTGGCATATTATTGGGCAAATTGGCTGGGGAATATTACATGGCAATTAACACTGGCATATTGGGCAAATTAGCAGGGGCATATTAAATTGCAGATAACCTTGGAATATTATTGGGCAAATTTACTGAGTCATATTAAATTGCAGAATAACACTGGCATATTATGGGACAAATTGGCTGGGGAATATTAATGGCAAATAATATTGGAAATGTGTATGTAATGGGATGATGGAGGCATGTAAATGTGGTGATGGGGCATGTCCTGGTGTGCAACGTGGGTTATGGGTCATGTCGTAGGTGTGCAACGTGGGTAGGGGGGGGGGTGCCCAAATTTTGGGATATTGGGTGTCTAAATCCTGGCATATTGAGGGGCATAATCCTGGCATATTGAGGGGGAAATCCTGGCATATTGAGGGGGCATCATCTTGGCATATTGAGGGGAAAATCCTGGCATATTGGGTGTCTAAATCCTGGCATATTGAGGGGCATAATCCTGGCATATTGAGGGGCATAATCCTGGCATATTGAGGGGCATAATCCTGGCATATTGAGGGGGCATCATCTTGGCATATTGAGGAGAAAATCCTGGCATTTTGAGGGGCATAATCCTGGCATATTGAGGGGCATAATCCTGGCATATTGAGGGGCATAATCCTGGCATACTGAGGGGCATAATCCTGGCATTTTGTAAGGGAAAATTCTAGCATATTAAATGGCAAATCCTGGTATATTGTGGGGGAAAATCCTGGCAATATTCGTTATAAAACAAGGAAAAGATGGCCGTGGATGGGGAGGCGATTCGATGATGCAATGGGCCACTTGACTGGATTTGCCCCCCAGGCCTAAGGCTGCCAGCCCTCCCCTGAGCTCAGGGGTGCAAGGGGCAAAGTGTTTGGTAGTACAGCACAGACACTAGGCTAATTAAGGAGATCTACCAGCTGAATAGGAGACATTTTTCCAGCACGGCTACTGTGGCCTTGGGTTTAAAATTCCCATGTCGATTCCCTCTTTGATGAATAAGGTGCATCCCAAGTGTGGAAGACAACGAAAGGGAATAGAAAATAAAACAGAAGGCACACCTGTAGAAAGGACAACGTCCCGCGAATACACTGCTGGGCCCCGTGGACCCCCGCCAACACACGTAATTACCAGTCAGTTCCTTCACGGTCTCCAGGGTCTTCCGTGCACAGGTGTAAGAGCGGATATCGCAGCCTGTTTTATTGCAGAGGGAGTGAATGGGAAATTGGATAATGAAAAGTAAACACATTACATGACTGTTTATTTATACAGAATAATGTGATCAGCACTTGGCAGAGAGGTTTTGAGAGAGTTACAACCATTATTAAAAGTACAGCGACAGCCCAATGTAGAACAGGAGAGACTGCCTCCAAGGCCGACAATCTAGAGCGAGCCGGGAAAGTAGGTGCATTCAGTAGGGGACTGTATAATTCTGTAGGTGCATTTAGTAGGTGCATTCGGTAGGGGACTGTATAATTCTGTAGGTGCATTTAGTAGGTGCATTCGGTAGGGGACTGTATAATTCTGTAGGTGCATTTAGTAGGTGCATTCGGTAGGGGACTGTATAATTCTGTAGGTGCATTTAGTAGGTGCATTCGGTAGGGGACTGTATAATTCTGTAGGTGCATTTAGTAGGTGCATTCGGTAGGGGACTGTATAATTCTGTAGGTGCATTTAGTAGGTGCATTTGGTAGGGGACTGTATAATTCTTTAGGTGCATTTGGTAGGTGCATTCAGTAGGGGACTGTATAATTCTGTAGGTGTATTTAGTAGGTGCAATCGGCAGGGGACTGTATAATTCTGAAGGAGCATTTGGTAGGTGCATTCCGTAGGGGACTGTATAATTCTGTAGGTGCATTCGGAAGGGCTGTATAATTCTGTAGGTGCATTCCGTAGGGGACTGTATAATTCTGTAGGTGCATTCGGCAGGGGCTGTATAATTCTGTAGGTGCATTCGGTAGGGGACTGTATAATTCTGTAGGTGCATTCGGTAGGGGACTGTATAATTCTGTAGGTGCATTCGGTAGGGGACTGTATAATTCTGTAGGTGCATTCGGTAGGGGACTGTATAATTCTGTAGGTGCATTCCGTAGGGGACTGTATAATTCTGTAGGTGCATTCGGTAGGGGACTGTATAATTCTGTAGGTGCATTCCGTAGGGGACTGTATAATTCTGTAGGTGCATTCCGTAGGGGACTGTATAATTCTGTAGGTGCATTCGGTAGGGGACAGTATAATTCTGTAGGTGCATTCGGTAGGGGACAGTATAATTCTGTAGGTGCATTTGGTAGGGGACTGTATAATTCTGTAGGTGCATTCGGTAGGGGACTGTATAATTCTGTAGGTGCATTCGGTAGCCACAGGGCTATGTCATACATAGGAGACACCCAGGGCCGATCCTGGGCGGGTGCACCGCGCCCAGGCGCACGGGAGGAGAGGCGCAGAAAGCAGGGAGCTCTCTCCCTGCCGTCCTCCTCCTTGTTAAAGCAAGCACAGCGCGACGGGTGCAAGCTCCGCCCCCGTCGCGTTCTGTGATTGGCTGCTGCCGGGAGGAGGAGGTTCTCTAGAGTATCTGCTAAGACACCATAGAGAACATCCTCCTCCCTGCAGCCAATCTCAGAACGTGACGGGGGCGGAGCTTTCCCCCGTTGCTCTGTGCTTGGACTAACAAGAAGGAGGAGGTAATAACAGTTGGGGGGGTTTGGGGGGTGTTAAAATATAAAATAAAAAAGAAAGAAAGTGTGGAAGTGTCTGTGAATGTGTATAAGTGTGTCAATGTGTATAATTATGTGTGTGTTACTGTCTGTGTAAATGTTTGTGTATGTGTATAAGTGTGTATGTGTGTGTCAATGTGTATAACTATGTGTGTGTTACTGTCTGTGTAAGTGTGTGTACATGAGTGTCAAGTGTGCAAGTGTATCCTATGTCTAAGTGTGTAAAGGTGGCTGTGTTTGTGTGACTGTGTGTATTTTTGTATGACTGTGTGTATTTATGTATGTGTGTATAAGGGTGTCTTTGTAAATGTATGTCTGTGAGGGTGACTAAGTGTGTAATTGTGTTTGTGTGACTGTGTGTATTTATGTATGACTGTGTGTATTTATGTATGTGTGTGACAGTGTGTATAAGGGTGTTTGTGTAAATGTATGTCTGTGAGGGTGACTAAGTGTGTAAATGTGTTTGTGTGACTGTGTGTGTTTATGTATGACTGTGTGTACAAGAGGCCAGCATGGAGAACAGAAAGATAGAGATGGAAAAAGTTATAAGGGATGAGGCGAGAGACAGACATGGGGTATGAGTGGAGAGAGAGAGAGAGAGACAGACATGGGGTATGAGTGGCGAGAGAGAGACAGACATGGGGTATGAGTGGCGAGAGAGACAGACATGGGGTATGAGTGGAGAGAGAGAGAGAGAGACAGACATGGGGTATGAGTGGCGAGAGAGAGACAGACATGGGGTATGAGTGGCGAGAGAGACAGACATGGGGTATGAGTGGAGAGAGACAGACCGACATGGAGCATGAATGGAGAGAGAGACAGAGACATGGAGCATGAGTGGAGAGAGAGACAGACATGAGGGAATAGGGAGAGAGAGACAGACATGAGGGTACGGGGAGAGAGAGACAGACATGAGGGAATGGGGAGAAAGACAGACATGAGGGTATGGGGAAGAGACAGACAGACACAAGGGTATGGGGAGAGATAGACATGAGGGTACGGGGAGAGACAGACAGACATGAGGGTATGGGGGGGAGAGACAGACAGACATGAGGGTATGGGGAGAGAGAGAGACACGTGAGTGACTGACTTGGTGGAATATTATTTATCACTCCTTATGTACTTCTTTTCCAATGATGCTCAGCCAGACTAATGAGAGACTTTGGCTGGTTGGGAATCATGGGAACGGTAGTTAAAACTCATTTTGCTAGCCAGCAAAAAGTCTCCCATGTTGCTGGCTGAGCATCATAGAAATAAATTAAACCACTACACAGTATTATGGCAAAATATATATCTTTATTTAAAATAAACGTTGGTCCTTTACATTAAAATACAGTTTTCTCTCTCCCCAATATTGAAATGGGCATGTCTGGAACAGAAATGTCTAAAGGGGAGGAGTTCATAATATAGCCACGCCCACCCTTGGGCGCCAAAGGAAAACCTGCACCCAGGCGCCTGTGACCCTAGGATCGGCCCTGGAGACACCACTGACCTACTGTTCTCTAAATCTATGCATCTGCTTGCAATTCTGTTAATATGTAGATCATTTGTGATCATCTTCTCCATTCGCAGTATAAACATTATATAGGTGAGGGGGTCCCTTTAAACCTTTCACATTGGCGAATGAATGAGGACATGAATAGACACCTGTGCAGCTTACCTGCTGGCACTGTGCTGCAGAGAGAGGAATTGGCCAGAGAGCTCGCCAGACCATTAACTGCGTCATCCACATGTTCAGCAAACAGGACATGTTCATCTGTAGGGAGACTGGCCAAAGCATGAAGCTCTTCCCACCTACACAGAATATAGAACCAACCTTAGTACAGTGGTATCTGAGAGCCGAGGCAGGGCCATATTTCTAAGCTTATAATTAATTAATTAAATGAATGTTTACCTTGGAAATTTCACACCAACAGCAAATACTTTGATCTTTCTGTCTTTGATCTGCGCGGCGGGGGCCAAGACGTTCCCTTGGGATTTTCCGTCGGACAAGACGAGAAGAACTTTGGGGACAGAGGTGTCTCGTCCGCCAGGGAATCCTTTCCGTAAGACGTATTTTAGAGCCAGTCCCGTTTCTGTGCTGCCCCCTCTAGTGCAGGAGAAGACAGAGAGATCATTTATAGAAGATTGCGCATTCGTTTTGTTCTAAAAAAAAAAAAAGTTTTTTTTAAAAATTAGGCCCCGTTATGCTGACTTTTGAAATGATCTTTCCATCAAGTTTTGCTTAAAATATATCAGGAAAGAAAGCAAGCACTAGGAGACTAGCTCTTGCTTGTGGCCATAATCTCACTTAACCCCTTAACGGCGACATGCTGGCAACAATTATGTAAACATAATATAAACAAGAGGTTTTGGTTATATGTCCTGACCAAAGCATAATTAAGCTCGACCCCCCACCTCTAAGTCAAGGCAATAGGGTGAGAACCTAATCTCACCTCCTATATAGTTGGCACGCAAAGCGGTGTATACTGCCAACAAAGGCTGTGTGTGCCCACCATGCATACGCAAATCAGACAGATTGGTAGACATAGAAGATAATTGGTTAGAAAGAGTGCTCGGCACTTGGGAATATGGAGGAGTAAACGAGCTGCAGCTCCTGTCCAGTGAGTCAGGTTAGGCAGCCGGCTGGGGGGCAATTTCCCCTTTGCCCCTCCCCTGCATACACATAAATAAATATATAACAATGCCTGGAGTGTCCTTTTATGTGGTCTACATTTAGAACCCATTCATTACGCACAGACCTCACTAATCCAGATTGTATCTATCCTGTATCATGATCCATCCAGATTAATCAGACAGGGCAATATACGAAAGTAAAGAACTTGCTTAAACGGGACTGCCTTGATTTTCTCTTTGACGCCCTCTCTGTTAAATTCCGAATCCAGACGGAGCTCCACTTGGGGTGTTGTGCTGTACTGGATGACGCCCACTCGGACCTATGGAGCACCAAGCAAACACGGGAGTCAGTTACTCCTAAAAGTAAATTTGAGGATAAAGGTCGGAAAGTGGAGTAACCAACATTCCACTGGTTACCATGGCGACTGCTCCATTATCAGCACCACCCTCTCGCACCACCCTGTTCCATCATTGCTGGACTGTACTGTGGTTCCTGGTGAAAGAACTCTACTCTCTGGGACCTATGTACTAAAAGTGAGGTGCAGGTGAGCTTAGAACAACGATTGATCTCACCAACTCAACTATACATTGTGAAGGGATACATTTGTTCTTCCTGCTAGGAGAACAGGACTGGTGCAATATATTGTAACAAAATATAGAGATTTTACTATGCACTATCCATGGCCAGCTAAATTCTTTAAGCAGGAAGACCTCAATAGGTTTGTCTATGGTTCTATTTTCCATCAGTTTGTCTAGGGATCTATTTTACTTCAATTTGTCAATGGTTCTATGTTCCTCCAGTTTGTCTAAGGTTCTATTTTCCGTCAGTTTGTCTAGGGTTCTATTTTCCTCCAGTTTGTCTAAGGTTCTATTTTCCGTCAGTTTGTTTAGGGTTCTATTTTCCGTCAGTTTGTCTAGGGTTCTATTTTCCATCAGTTTGTCTCGGGTTCTATTTTCCGTCAGTTTGTCTAGGGTTCTATTTTCCTCCAGTTTGTCTAAGGTTCTATTTTCCGTCAGTTTGTCTAGGGTTCTATTTTCAGTCAGTTTGTCTAGGGTTCTATTTTCCATCAGTTTGTCTCGGGTTCTATTTTCCATCAGTTTGTCTCGGGTTCTATTTTCCGTCAGTTTGTCTAGGGTTCTATTTTCCGTCAGTTTGTCTTAGGTTCTATTTTCCGTCAGTTTGTCTTAGGTTCTATTTTCCTCCAGTTTGTCTAAGGTTCTATTTTCCTCCAGTTTGTCTAGGGATCTATTTTACTTCAGTTTGTCAAGGGTTCTATGTAAAGAACAGGTATGTTACCCTGTGTAGCTCCCTGATTGTACGTCGTAATCACTGTTGAAGAAAATAAATAAATAGGTAGTCTCCTTCGGCATAACCCAGCCGTACTAACCAGCAGCTGTTGGCAGTGCCAGTGTTTAGTCAGTTTGCCTTCTCTTGATTAAATCCTGGCAGTAATGAATGGAAGACGCTGACTGTTCCAGTTTTTGGAAAGAGCAGGCTCTCTAGACGTCTAATCCCCGGCTCTCTCACAGATTAAAGAAGGAATGTTAATACCCGGCTTGTATTTACTGTATGAATCTGACATGTTTTGACCTTTTCGTTTCACTCTAACATGTTCCGCGTAATAACAGCTCAGGTTCAGACAGCTGTTTAGCTTTCACGGTAAACACTGCGGTTTAAGGGAAATAATCGTTTTTCTGGCTGGTTTCTCCAGACTCTGTGATTTTTGTGCCTTGTCATGAATCGCTAGGTATAATTTCTGTTGAAAAGGCACATTTTATAAAACAATTAAACTGTCTAACCCAGTCATGTCCAAAGTCCGGCCCGCGGGCCAGTTGCGGCCCGTCCTTTACTTCCATACGGCCCCAGAGACACGGCTGATCAATGTCTCTCTCTGAAAAAAAAAAAAAGCTTGCAGGCAGAGACGGAGGTGAGAAGGGATCGGAAGATCCCCCCCCACCATCGCTCTGCCTGCCAGGCTGCACGGGGAGCCGAACAGGCAGCACGGAGAAACCTCCGTGCTGCCTGTTCGGCTCCCCGTGCAGTGTGCCGACAGGTCACGTGACCGGCGCGCTGACGTCATACGCGCGCCGGGTCACGTGACCTATCGGCACAACCACCTGTGAGACGAACAGGCAGCATGGAGAAGACCATGCTGCCTGCCACTAGCCACCAGGGAAAGGTAAGTGCTGGGGACTGGGGAGATTGGGGGAAAGTACTGGGGAAAGAGGCAGGGGCTTATTAATGATAAGGTAACACTGACATATTATTGGGCAAATTAGCTGGGGAATATTAATGGCAACTAACACTGGTATATTACTGGGCAAATTAGCTGGGGCATATAAAATGGCAAATAACTGTCATACTACTGGGCAAATTGGCAGGGGATATTAAATGGCAAATAACTGGCATATTACTGGGCAAATTGGCAGGGGATATTAAATGGCAAATAACTGGCATATTACTGGGCAAATTGGCAGGGGATATTAAATGGCAAATAACTGGTATATTACTGGTCAAATTGGCAGGGGATATTAAATGGCAAATAACTGGTATATTACTGGGCAAATTGGCTGGGGCATATAAAATGGCAAATAACACTGGCATATTACTGGGCAAATTGGCAGGGGATATTAAATAGCAAATAACACTGGCATATTACTGGGAAAATTGGCAGGGGCATATTAAATGGCAAATAACATTGGCATATTATTGGGAATATTGGCAGGGGCAAATTAAATGGCAAAAAACACTGGCATATTACTGGGAAAATTGGCAGGGGCATATTAAATGGCAAATAACACTGGCATATTACTGGGAAAATTGGCAGGGACATATTAAATGGCAAATAACATTGGAATATTATTGGGCAAATTGGCTGGGGCATATTAAATGGCAAATAACATTGGAATATTATTGGGCAAATTGGCTGGGGCATATTAAATGGCAAATAACATTGGAATATTATTGGGCAAATTGGCAGGGGCATATTAAATGGCAAATAACACTGGCATATTACTGGGAAAATTGGCAGGGACATATTAAATGGCAAATAACATTGGAATATTATTGGGCAAATTGGCTGGGGCATATTAAATGGCAAATAACATTGGAATATTATTGGGCAAATTGGCTGGGGCAAATTAAATGGCAAATAACACTGGCATATTATTGGGAATATTGGTAGGGGCATATTAAATGGCAAATAACACTGGAATATTATTGGGCAAATTGGCTGGGGCATATTAAATGGCATATAACACTGGCATATTATTGGGCAAATTGGCCGAGAGAACCATGCATGGGAAGGGAGAAGAGAGAGACATAAATGGAATGGTAGAGGAGAGACAGACAGACATGGGTTCGCAGAGGAGAGACAGACAAATATGGGATGGCAGAGGAGAGACAGACAAACATGGGATGGCAGAGGAGAGACAGACAGATATGGGATGGCAGTGGAGAGACAGACAGATATGGGAAGGGTTAGTTGTGTTCCTGACATATATTTCAGCATCTTGTGTTGTTGTTTTTTTTCATCTGGCCTTCAGATATGAAAGGCAGAGTGATTTTACTACTGTTTAGAATTGTCATTCAAATCGTTTGCAATAAAGTTTGCATAAAATAGTTCATTTGTACTTAATTTTAACTGTCAGGCAAAATGGTCGGCCCTCACGCATGTTCACTTCATCAAGTCTGGCCCTCTTTGAAAAAAGTTTGGACACCACTGGTCTAACCCATGCAGATCCTTCCTTACTCTGTGTCAGGGAAAACCTCTGGTGTTGAACTCCATGTAAATGAATATAATCTGATTAAATGTACGTACACTATGCAACTGTAGTCATTCTAGAAGTTTGGTTTGCTATTACCAAGTGAAGAAAATGTGAAACAAATTGCAAGCTCTTTGAAACAGATCAGTATAAAGACATTAGAACACAATTAATTAATCTCTGGCCAAACACACCGAGCTCCAGCCATCCCTAATACGTTACAACCACCATCATCACTTATATGTCTCATGCCCCCCACCACCCTATAGATTGTAAGCTTGTGATCAGGGCTCTCAGTGTCATGTAGAATAGATCAGATCTCTGCACATTGAGAACATATATAATGTAATACATTAAGAGAGTGGCCCCCTCTGCTCAAAAATAATAATACAGGCCATCCTACTTCCTCCATAGATTTATCATTGGCCCTCAAGCCAATTTTATCCCAGGCTGCTGCTAAGAGACCGACTTGGTAGCAACCCTTGGCATTAATAATATCACTGCTTGCCCTGGTATTTAATATTTGGATACTGCTCACATTAGGCGGAGACCTTACCCGATTAGTGCTGATGTCCAGGGAATCGCAGAGCCGTGCAGCAAAATGCTTGGACCTCTCAAAGGCCCCTTTCCCAACGCTGTTGGAACCGTCCAATAGAATAAGAACATCAATCGTTGCCGAGCATTGCATCCCTGCCAGCGGAAATGCAATTTGTTAATACATAGTGGGGTAATGTCAGAACCACATTTAATACTACAGAAAACTAATTGGATTGTATTTTTTTCTCTCCCTGCATGTCAGGGAAGATCCACCAGGGTCACTCCAGCCCGTGGCACCTCATTATTAAATAACATGCCACTTTATTATTGAAGGTGTACCTGCAGCCCCAACATTGCATTTCTGATGTGTTTCACAGGTGTATGTGAGCTGGTAGGAAGATATACTGACACCAATGGGGTCAGCCAGGGTTGAATATAGACAAGTTATTTGTCACTGGTTAATGCAGATTGAAGGGTGGGTTTGACAGTTTAGCAGTTAGTTATGAGATATTCAATCACACACTGTAATGGTTACACAGACCCGGCTAGGCTTGCTCTGTTTAGTGGCATTCTTGAGGTAAAAGACTTTATGGGTTACAAAGTCTTGTATGAACAAGAGGGGGCGTTGCTAGGTCTCCAAATGATCTGGGGCTAGAGCCCAGATGAGCTCTGTCACACACATACACACCATGTCTCTCTCACACGCACATGCACACACCGTCTCTCTCTCTCACATGCACACACCGTCTCTCTCTCTCACATGCACACACCGTCTCACTCTTTCTCACACACACCGTCTTGCTCTCTCTCACACACACATCGTTTCTCTCTCTTCCACACACATCTTTTCTCTCTCTCACACAAACATCATTTCTCTCTCTCTTACACAAACAGTCTCTCTTTCTAACACGCACACCATCTATCTTTCTCACACATACAGTCTCTCTCTCTCTCTCTCTCTCTCTCTCTCACACATACACCATCTCTCTCTCACACACACAGTCTCTCTCTCACACACACCATCTCTCTCTCACACACCATCTCTCTCTCTCACACACAGACACCCTGACACACACACTCACACACATACACTTTTGCAAATACCCTTACAGACACACACATACCTAGACAGACACACAAACACTTATGCAAAAACACCCTGACACACACACCTATACACTCTGACACCCACACACTTACACACACTGTCACACTATAATGTTGGTCCCTTTCCCTGCTGAGTTACCTTTATTTGCACGGAGGAGGAAGTTTTTGATGGCGTCTGCAGCTGCAGAACACCGCCATCCAGTATCTTCTGCCGGATGTCACCTGACATCCGACATATCACAGCGCGATCAGTGCTGATCGCATAGTACAGGTGGCATTCGGGGCTTTCACTGGGAGACTCAGGCCTTCAAGATGTCGGCCCCCTAAAGAAGCTATTCAAGCAGAGCGGGCTCAATAAGATGCTTTATTTATGCTCTTCCATTAATTCATTTCTATTTAAAATGCCTTCATTTGATGCAATCTTTCAATTAAACAGAACCTATGGTTTGCCGACAGTTGTCCTTGAAATCATTATATATATGAAATGTCCACACTTTCACGGTGTTTTATCCCTTTAAGCATTAGAAACGTATGACTGTGTGTTAGTACATAGAAGCACCAAGGTAGAAACCCTACATGTTTAAAAATGCCAGCAAACATTTAAAATAAAAAGCAAAAATCATTTTTTTAATTTAAGCCCAGTATGGAGATTCACTGGCCGGTAGTAAAAGTGTCCCAACATTTTACTCTATAGACAGAATCCGTAGGCTTCAGTCTGAACCATATGGGCTGGTCTGGTTGCCAACCATTCTGGAATTGCTCGGACAGTCCTGTTTTTTGGCAGGGGTCAAACCCTGGCTGTTCCAATATTACTGCTCTGATTATTTGAGTATGTCCTAACACAGTGAGTGTGTGTCAGCACTCAGCATGGACTCTGAGAGGACACACTACATTTTTAAACTTTTTCTTAACTCCGTTTAGGGCTTTATTCACAGAGGAGGGCATTGACAAGGGAATCGAAAGACTTAAGGCCAAAACAGCAGAGTTTGAAGTGCAGCGGAATGGAAGAATTGTTCCATCTTGGATTCTTTTGGCCTTAAGTTTGCAACTCCCTTCTCAATTCCCTCTTGCATAAAGCTGTTATTGTGTCCCTTTAAATCTCTTGAATACCATGGACACTTCAAGAAACACTTGTAATCAAGTAAATGGTTTTCCTAGACTTTGGAGATTTCCATTTAATTGCTCCTCGCTGGTGGAAAGCATTGTATCGGTTAGAATGGCTCCAGGCACTGGTTGATGGGGTGTAAATGGTTTCGTGTGAGAGCATGTTTCAAAACAATTACCAGCCTTCAGGTTCCTGTGACATGGTGCAAGTTAGAAAAGGGATTTAAAGTTTCACAACACCTCTTAATAAAAGCCCCATACCTCCCAACTGTACCGTTGTTTGCTGGACAGTCCTGATTTTGGGACTCTGTCATGCTAAGCTCTACCTCTGTTCCCCTTTTCAGGGGGGGAAATGGGGAGAGCTCGGGGGGAAGAAATGCACAGTAGTGCTGCCAGCTTGTGTCACTGATCCTTAACCTCCCAAGCTACGCCCTGGCTGGCATCCCAATTTACAGGGTGTGTGATGATGATGAATTCAGACACACAACAGTTTGTGAAGTAAAAAAATAATTTTCCTTTAACACTTGTCCAAGCAATGTGTGTTTTTTTTTTTTGTTTTTTTTTTTATCATGGACTGCTTTACATCAAGATACCTTGAAATCTAGAACCTATGAGTAACCTAGAACCCTACAAGAAGCTTATGTAACAGGCCTGATGCATTGGGTCTTCCCATTTTTCCATGGGTTTGAAATGATCAAGAATAACCCCTCTATACCCAGTAAAACAAAACTCTATTTTCAAATATTGTAATTTTCACCAGACATTTATATCTCCTTCTACAACAAAAGCCCAATAGTGTGGTATTGGATGTACTGCACAGAGACAAGTGAAACTCTGATATCAGGATGTCAAAAGGACAGTACCAAAGGGAGATGCATATAGAGAATATTCATTGCCAAACTGTGATACTTTGCTTTCAATGCTCACATCTGTCTTATATGGTGAGGGGTTTTTAAAAATAATTTTCTTGTACAAATGTTTTGAGGATTCATATTATTGTCCAGCAACAACTGAAAAGCAAAATGAGGCCTTATTGGAAAGATAGGTGGAACTGTGGGGGAAGTTCACTTTTTTTTTCCACCAATTGTGCCGAAACCGAAAAGTAATTACTTTTTAAGAATTTCCAAGATTTTTTTATTTATTTTTTTGCAAAAACTCTAACTTTTGCATCCTTCCCCCACACTTGTATATATCAACAGATTGTTCCACAAGGACATCTGTACAGAACCTGCTTGAGGATCTGTTGATCAAAGTCCTGACTTTGCTGCTGGATATTAGAAGATGGAGTAAAATGAAATCCCTTACTCTGTCCAGCAACGGAGATCTTTCCGGTGATCTCAGGGCTGACGTAGAGCTCCTGGACGCCAAGACCTTGCAATGCTGTAAAACACAAAGGGAGGAAAGAAAAAGAGAATTATTTCTTCAAATGGCTGGGCAGCAGTGCCTGCGCCCATAGAGCTACAAGGCCACATTTTATACATACCATAGGAAGTCAAGAGCAGGAGGAGTATGTGAATTGGCACA
Organism: Pelodytes ibericus; assembly: GCA_036172795.1. Classification (NCBI taxonomy): domain Eukaryota; kingdom Metazoa; phylum Chordata; class Amphibia; order Anura; family Pelodytidae; genus Pelodytes; species Pelodytes ibericus. The sequence continues at coordinate 66,507,016 of CM069867.1, forward strand.
GGATCCATTCTGTTGGCACGCCTGAAAACAAAGAGAGTCGTGGCATGTCAGGAATGATCCAATAATTATTCTCATTAATTTAGAATTAAAGAGAGTCTATTGCAAAATAGCGGCATTGTACTTTGAAATGGATTCCGGGGGCCTGTAAGTCGGGGGGATGGCAAATTCAAACAGGGATTACAGTTTGGCTAAAAAATATAAGTGTACGGGATCCAGTCCAGCCCTCAGTGGGGTCTATTCACTAAACATTTGGTGGAATGACAAGTGAACTGCTAACATCAGGCATTAGCAGTAGAGGTGGAAAGATATCCAAGCTCCAACTCATTTAGGAGAGACTTCATTCATGAAACAGGAATTTCAGGGCATTTCAAACTTAGTGCCAAAAGTAACCGAGTTGGCCTCATTCCCTTCAACATTCCCTGAAATTCTCTCTTTCGCGAATAAACCCCTAAATTGTTGGCCTTTCTAGCATCAGTGCATTACACATCTCTGACCAGCCTTCCACCAGCACAGGTGCACAAACCCAGCACTATAGCCTCACCTGCTGCCATCTTGTCTTAAAAAAAAAAAAAAAAATACCGGCCATTTTATTCCCGCCATCGACATAGAACATTGGTCTCAAGCCAATATTTTACCGGCCTGCTGGATCAAAGGGGAGTAAACGTACATTTTTAATAACCATCTATCTGACCAACCCATGTACCACTGCTTTATTATTTTAGATCACGTTTACCCAGAATGCCTTGCAGTGTGAGCGTGAGATTTCTGTGGGTAAAGTCTTATTTTTTGTAGATTTGTGTTTAATATTGCCTCTGCTACCCAGATAACAATAAATGAATACACCAATCAGACCACCTCGGAATTAAATGTCCCATTTATTTATGAACAAAGATCTCTGGTCTGGTTTACTGTAAATTCTAATGCATTGTAAAGTACAAGGGTGATTAGAGAGAGGGGGGCAGCACTGGGGGGGGGGGAGGAGTTTGTTAAAATGTGGGGCTTATCACATAATCAAATCAGCGGACAGTCTGAAGGAAATGTAACGGGAAGGAGACAGGACTCTGTCTGTCTTACTGTCGCCTGTATGTGCAGCTGGGATTCCCTGGAAGGTCTGTATGTTAGGAGATCACAGGAACCCGTCTGATGAAAGATAAATAGATGGGCTATCAGTGTGTATTCTGCCTGCGGAATCTTTCAGGCAGCCACAATACCACAGATACAGGTACCATGTTATACCCAGATTTCCTGCATACAGTTTGACTATCTGGCCTGGCTGATCATTGCTATACAATTCCTACCTGTGCATGCTTTCTGTACAGTCTGTACTGTCTGAAATCAGCATTGCAGGAACGTTACAAAAACTAGGAAGCTGGTTACTGGAAGGATGGCAACCTTAAATGGTCTATTCAATATATTGCAATCTGGCCCAAAATGGGACCAGGTCGGCGTTTGTAGCCGAATTGCAGTGACAATCTGCAATTTGGCTATTCCATTTAACCGATTTCAGGCCAAAATCTGTGAACGTCACCAATTTTGGGCCAACCATCGACAATATTCATAAAGTGCCAAAAGCCCCTTTATTGGGCTACAATAGCAAATCCCGGGCATTTCAATTTGCCAGTATTAGCTTTTAAATTGAATATAACAACAATAATATAACAACGATAATGCTTTAAAAATGAAAACAATAGTTTAAAAATGTTAAATATTAAGGTGTATATAACAAAATCTTTTTTTTCCATTTATTTTGTTTATTTTCATGTATTATTTATATTATTAATGCTTGATATTATTTTAATTTTGAATATTTTGAAATATATATATATATATATATTTTATATACTTTGGCCCAAAAGTCCTTGCATTGAGTTCTATGGGAAAACTTTGGCTAATAACCGTGGTCCTTCCGAAATTCCTGAAACAAGCCGAAGTCTTTCCCATAGTACTTAGTACTAGCTGAAATGCTGGAATGAAAAAATCAGCCACATTTTTATGTCTTCTTTTAAACATGAACTATTGTGGAGTGGCCACTGTGATCGTCTCTAATGCAAGCCTTGTTTGTTTGCCAGCCCTGAACCTAGGATACAGAGTTTCTGGATGTGACTCCGAGGGCCAGAGCCACATTACTAGAGAAACAAACAGCCATTGATCTCACAACACCGCCAATTACTCCAAGATAAGATCGGGCCTTGTCTTCCGCTAACTCCTTTAATGTTCCTTCTCTGGTGATTTCAGACAAGTGCTGAAAAGGTTTTCCAGATAGGCAGTTTCCCAGAGGCTACACCTTACACCTTCTTAATTAACCTTTTCATTCCTGATTATTGAAGCGCAGAACATTTACTCACAGGAGGAATGTAGTCCTGTACATGTTTGGGACTCCATGGGATTGCAGGCCCCCCCAACACAGATTAAATGAAATAAGTAAACAATTTCCTTAAAGAACTGCCGAAGGAATCCTCGGATACCTTAATACTAATGGGCCGAGATCAAACTCCTAACCCACTGTCAAAATATGGCTGTTGAGGTGATGGATGGAGGGTAGGGTTGCCACCTTTTCTTTAAAAAAATACCGGCCATGCTGCTGCCTCCATAGACTTAACATTGGCATCAAGCCAATATTTTACCTGCCTGCCGGTAAAATACCGGCCAGGTGGCAACCCTAATGGGGGGGGGGGGGGTACTTTAGTACTACTAATCATTTAGGGGACAGGGGTAGTTATTAATAAATCATTTGGAACATGTACAACGTAATAACGTTATACCTCTCTCAGGTGCCAAGGTTTAAGTAGTACTTTCCTGATGTTGGACCCCTATTTATGTGGCTTAGAGAGTTAAGCTTGTCCCTCGGAGTCCGAGCAGAGGTCACGAGTATCACATTTTGGTTTTTAGCATGAATAATAATAAAAATTATCTTAAAAGGAATATCTCCTAAACATTGTTTTTACTGTGAATCTATAGAATAACAAAAAATGATGTGTACAGTGTGTGAACACAATGGCAAAAGCATAAAGTTCGCGGAGTCTCCTGTTTATCACCTGCGACTTGATATGCAAACTCATTTTTCAATGAGATGTCTGTAATTTACATATCCAACCCCAGGTGATGTCATAGGTAGGAGACTCCACAGACTCTTTAAACACATAATAGTTCTCTTATTTTATGAATTTGCTTGCAATTCTGCCAACACAACAAATTAATATTTTTCCCCTATTTTTTCTAAATTCACAGTATATCTAATTTGTAGGCGATAGAGTTCCTTTCACCAGTCTTAATACACACTTAATGCTCAGCCTTGTGGGTCACAGAGTGTTAAGCATAAACATTAAAGCTACTCTGGGACCAGTCCCCTCAAACTTCAAGGAAATCTCCCCACTTGACCAATTCCAGTATCTGATAAAAAGCCCTACACTCCACTCTGAGAGGAACATGCCCCCTGTTATCAGCACCTTCTCAGATACCCTGGCACCCATAGCAAAATCCTGCTGCTTTCAAAACTTCTTTTGGGCATCTTTTATCAGAGCTCCTTCTAGTGGAAAAATGTAACCCTACTGACAAGCCAGGACAAGAGTGCTCTCCAAAAAAAAGAGCGTCAGTGATTTGGGAGCACCCGAAAGGTATTTGTTCTTTTAGCCATTTCTAAAAGCTCAGTTTATTGACAAAAGACCTTCGAGTGAGAGAGAGAGAGAGAGAGCGCCCTCATGACCTGACCTAATCCCACATCACCTGGTACTTCACAACATCAAAAGTCTGAGTCGGATTTCTGGAGTCGGACTGTATCTGTTGTGATGTAATATTTGTAAACGCAAGAGACGGGCATAAAAATCCTTTATGTTATAATACATGAACCAAAATCCCGTCTTCATTCCACTGAGCTAACAAGAACATAGAGGCAGTGCTGCAGAAATATAACTCTCACTAGTCCTCAGTTATAAATATAAAGTCACTATATATCCAGAATGACACCCAAAAAAATCAAATACATATAATACCTTTAATACACGCTATAACAAAAAGAAAGAAACAATATATATTTATATATACACATACATTATGTATATATATATATATATATATATATATATAAAATTGTGCCACAGCAGCTATTTATTTAAAGACTGGAGGTCGAGATATGTTTTGGGGAAGTTAAAAACATTTCATCTTTTTGTTTTGCAATATTTATCACTAATGTTCATTTTGGGACGTCTATGTATTGAACTTCCTCAATATCCCATGTTACCTTCTCCTCCCCCCCATTTCACTTTAAAGCCATCTCTATTTGGGCCCCTTGGTGTTCCGAGAATTTCCCTGGCACTCTCAACTGCGCCTGTTCAGTAGTCCAACTGAACCAGCCTGGTCAGAGGCCTGCTCTGTACCTGGGTCCAATGCATTAAAGGGGACACTGTCACCCTAAATATTGCTAATACTGTGAGTAGAGAACTAAAAACAAATATGGAAACTAATCTGGATTGCAAGCAAACAAATTAAATTTGTTTTAAAAGTCTCTTGACAGGTTCTGACTGTAGATTTATGCTTGCTATGCAGTAAGTATGTTACAGAGTGAGCTGGTTACAAATGTTACTGTATTTTGAAAAGTTTAAAGGGACACTCCCACCAAAAAATGAAAAGGTTTTTTATTTTTTATTTTGTATTATTAATTTCAGAGATGTCTTGTTTTTGTGACTTTACAGCACTAGTATGTCACTTTGGGGCTGGGGACACAGATTGCAGTCTATACGTCAGAATTCCGATCATAGACTTCCTTTGCATGGGAGGGTAATGTAACTATTAAATCACAAGGGGCGCAGTTATGATCTTGTTTGATCAGGTCAATCTCCTCTCTTTGTATTGCAAGGCAGGTAAAAAAAAAGTTGTACGCAACCACCTAGTCCTGCCCACTATGATACACGGGAGCCAGTAAGAGAGCAGGGGAGTATCTTCTGACATCATCATGCAGGCTTTGGCCACAGTTGTAAAGTGAGACTGGCTGGAAGATTTTGGATGATGTTGCATCGTGGGAAATATTCACAAAATGGAGCCAGTAGATTAACACCTACTTTTATTTTTCCTTTTATATACAATTAATTCAGTCATATATAAAATAGAATAGTGGCATATGATTTGTGTTTGTTTTAAATGACCAGGCTATCTAGTTACATCTTATGTAAGTGGTAGTGTCACTTTAATGCCCTGGTGAAATATGCTTTTAATGTAATGTCAAATACTCCTCCTAAAGCCTTGACCATAGATCTTACCCATTTCTCCTCTGTTCTATACTTGGCTTCTTTCACCTACTTGTGGATCACTCAGTCACCTGCTGCCACAGAAATCTGTGGCCCCTTTGACACCAAACATTTCTTTAGCATCTGTTTGTGAATTTTTTTTTTGGGGAGTGAAAAAGTCTAACTTTCTACTCAGCATCTGGAAAATTAGGCCCTGTGGAGTAACAATGAGATTACCACTTCCTGTCATCTTACTGGTTAGTAGCTTTACTGGTTAGTGCAGTACAAATGGTCTTAAAAACAAACATGGGCTGCTAATGCAGGTGGTCTAGATGGATTAAAGGTGTAGTTCGCCTCCACCTAGTCAGCTGGTGTCCCACCTCTCCAGGGTCCCAGACGTTTTTGCTCCTTCCACTGGCACTGAAAGGGTTACGTGACCACACACATAGCATGGGACATTAATGATGTATGTACAACGCACACACTCCTCACCCATGTACTGACATAAGGAGCAAATAAAGGGGGAGGTAACTGCTCGAAGTGTCCTGGTCACAGCTCGTTTAGCCTGCTTGAGAGAGAAAACACCTGGGGCTCGGGTGACAAAGATGGAGTGTGAGGGGGTCAACTATAGCACAAAAACTTCCCAGGATTCCCCACGCCAGAGAGTCCCTGACGTGATGAGAGATTCCCCCATCCATCATGGGTCCGATCAGCTCTGAATGAGGAGATCATTATTCAACAATAAGAAAAATATCCCTCCCCCAAGTGGGATTAGGAAATACGCCATAAGAGACACATGCGCACCTCGGGCAGAGAGCTAGGAGAAACCTATGATCAAGTACCGAAAGGTACGAAACGCGTAAGGCAAGCCGTCTGCTTCCCCACGTTTGCAGTTTCCATATTCTGCCTGTTTGACATTTTGCACTTTGCACTTTTTGTTCTCCATCAATAAATTTATCTACTTTGACCTTCATCTGGACTGGTGAGTGCCTAAGTCTTTTTGCCTGCACTACTCCTTGTTAACTTGCTGACCTCACAGCTCAGACAGAGCACCACACAGCCAGAGGCACCTTCAAAGGATTTGTTATTATATCCCTCGGTGGAGCCGGTAGCTCCCTAACGGGAAACCCTTTTCTACTAGGAGAAACCTTCAACCTTCTAATTCTACAAAAACATTCTCGGTATATTTGCGATATTGAATATGGACTATACATTACGCTAGCAGAATTATCAGAATTAAAGCAATGTATAAATTAAGAAAAGGTTTATATTCTTATTCTAGTAAAAAAAGTGTTTTACCTGGAAGAATACACTGAGATTTCTCTCATTTTTAAGTATGTCATGAGGACCAAGTCCACAAAGGGATTACACAATATTTCACATTTAACAGCAGATTAAAAACGAATTCCGGTTTATGACCTCATCCATGGCTTGGGATGCAAATTAACTGCGTTTAACGCGAGATATGTCATAAGTAGGAGACACCACGGCGGTGGCGAATGCCCCTTATGTGCTGGGCGTGTGCCGCACACCTAGCAGGGAGCCGCCGCGCTACCTATTACCGGACAGAGCGCACACAAACCATGGAAATACATCCGGGAGACGGACGGCAGCTGGGAAGTCACCAACACAGTCACTCACTCTGTTACCAATTCGACCAGTGCGAAAATTCGTATACTTTTAGTGCTTGTCGAATTGGCAACAGAGTGAGTCACTCCAAATTAAAAAAGTGAACCCAGCGCTGCAATCACAACTCTAGCAGCACTTAGGCAGTGTATCCCTAAACCACACAAAAACAGACAATATATACAAATAAAGAACAATAAGTGCGCTTGGAGCAAACTGTGATAAGAAAATATATGTGATAAACACAATAAATATATATATATAACACCTTATAGGTGACAATGTGAAATAATATCCTGAGGAATCAGGAGGAAGCTTTGATCCCCCTCAAGGGGATGCACTCACAGGATGGCTGGATAATAGTTGCACTTCAAGGGTAAGGTGTCGTTTTGTAGGATCCTGCTGTGGCTAATCTGCTTAGATTTTAGCTCAGGAACAGAAACAACAGATATCCAATTAGTGTGTAACATATACAGACTTTTAATAAAAAGAAGTATCTGCTTACATGGAAGTTTTCTCTGTCAAACGTAGTGGGCGCCACACAGCTGCAGGAGAAATCTTGTCCAGTAAGTATCAAAAAAATAAAAGATGTGGAATAAAAATATACACAATATATGTACATAAAGAACAGCAGGGTGAGTCCAATCCGCTACGCGTTTCACCCTTTGTGGGCTTCTACCAGGCGTCTGGACTCCCTGCTATGAAGTGGTGTTTTATATCCATGTCCTCCGTATCATTGGTTGGCAAATTACTTCCGCTTTCGTCATCCTCTCGCGTGATTTTGACATAGTAAATTTTCTTAGCGTGATTTGCTGTTATCTCGCGAGGTTTTGACTTAGTCCTTGCATTTTCATGTATTGGCTTGCATATATATACCCAGAGAAAAAACAAAGAAACAAGTGTTTTATCTTAAACAAAAGTGCTAGGTGCATCTATAAGCAGGAGTATGCCCATATTTGGAGCTCAAATGTACTTATATTTGTTAAAAAACAATAATGTAAACAGAAGTATAAAAACTGGGATAGCTCAAAAAAAAAAAAAAAAGTTCTTTATGATAAGAAAAAATATATTAGTATGAAATAATTAGTTAAAAAATATAAATATACTCTTATAAAAAATATATATCTATATAAAAAACAGAGATCCAATATTGCTTAATCCTGTTTATGCACCTTATGGGAAAAAGGTACATTTGCATAAAATTTACATAAAATTTACATAAAATTGTGCAGGTCAAAATCTGCATTTAGACCTTGTGGCTTTAGAGTGGCTAAATTAAATACCCATTTCATTTCATGTTTTCCTATATTTTTAATGTTATCACCCCCTCGCCAATTTTTATTTACCTTTTCTATAGCGCAGAATTTAATCCCTTTTGGGTTCTTTTGGTGGCAGTCTAAAAAGTGTTTAGATAAACTGTGGGTTGTAAGGCCATTTTTTATATTTCTTAGATGTTCTTCTACGAGGCACCAAACCACTTTCTAACTAGGAAATCAGGATTTTATGGATGCTTTAATTGTGCAGGTTGTAGGTCTATCACCCACCCTAAATATCCAATTACAGAATTCTGTTCCACAGTAAATAGTCAAAAATATAATATAACAAGTTTTATTACATGCTCCACTACAAATGTGATTTACCTTATAGAATGCCCGTGTGGCCTCCAATATATAGGCAGAACTACTAGGCAACTAAAAAAGAGAATAGAAGAACATCTAAGAAATATAAAAAATGGCCTTACAACCCACAGTTTATCTAAACACTTTTTAGACTGCCACCAAAAGAACCCAAAAGGGATTAAATTCTGCGCTATAGAAAAGGTAAATAAAAATTGGCGAGGGGGTGATAACATTAAAAATATAGGAAAACATGAAATGAAATGGGTATTTAATTTAGCCACTCTAAAGCCACAAGGTCTAAATGCAGATTTTGACCTGCACAATTTTATGTAAATTTTATGTAAATTTTATGCAAATGTACCTTTTTCCCATAAGGTGCATAAACAGGATTAAGCAATATTGGATCTCTGTTTTTTATATAGATATATATTTTTTATAAGAGTATATTTATATTTTTTAACTAATTATTTCATACTAATATATTTTTTCTTATCATAAAGAACTTTTTTTTTTTTTTTTGAGCTATCCCAGTTTTTATACTTCTGTTTACATTATTGTTTTTTAACAAATATAAGTACATTTGAGCTCCAAATATGGGCATACTCCTGCTTATAGATGCACCTAGCACTTTTGTTTAAGATAAAACACTTGTTTCTTTGTTTTTTCTCTGGGTATATATATGCAAGCCAATACATGAAAATGCAAGGACTAAGTCAAAACCTCGCGAGATAACAGCAAATCACGCTAAGAAAATTTACTATGTCAAAATCACGCGAGAGGATGACGAAAGCGGAAGTAATTTGCCAACCAATGATACGGAGGACATGGATATAAAACACCACTTCATAGCAGGGAGTCCAGACGCCTGGTAGAAGCCCACAAAGGGTGAAACGCGTAGCGGATTGGACTCACCCTGCTGTTCTTTATGTACATATATTGTGTATATTTTTATTCCACATCTTTTATTTTTTTGATACTTACTGGACAAGATTTCTCCTGCAGCTGTGTGGCGCCCACTACGTTTGACAGAGAAAACTTCCATGTAAGCAGATACTTCTTTTTATTAAAAGTCTGTATATGTTACACACTAATTGGATATCTGTTGTTTCTGTTCCTGAGCTAAAATCTAAGCAGATTAGCCACAGCAGGATCCTACAAAACGACACCTTACCCTTGAAGTGCAACTATTATCCAGCCATCCTGTGAGTGCATCCCCTTGAGGGGGATCAAAGCTTCCTCCTGATTCCTCAGGATATTATTTCACATTGTCACCTATAAGGTGTTATATATATATATTTATTGTGTTTATCACATATATTTTTTTATCACAGTTTGCTCCAAGCGCACTTATTGTTCTTTATTTGTATATAGAGTGAGTCACTCCGTTGCCGAATTGGCAGCTGCCGTCGGCCCCACGGATGTTATCTCGTGTATTTCCGGGGGTTTGTGTGCTGGCTGTTCGATACATCGTGCCCCTAAGTGATAGGTGTGCTCCGGACTGGCCGCACGCCTGTCACTCAGGGGCACAATACGCCCCTGCACCACAGTTACATTTAAAACACATTTATCCTCTGAATTTTTAAAGGTTTTTAATCTCCCCCCATTGGAAGTTATGGAAGGCGAAATGATTAGAGCTATTTTTGAGACTTAGTGAAACTCAGCTGCCGACGGCTGACCAAATGAAGTGGATTGGCCAGCAGGTTTTTATCCAGTAGACCATGAAAGGGTTAAGCTCACGGTATCTTAGCTACTGTAATTTGATGGGTTCTACTGACCTTCGGGGGGGGGGGGGGGGGGCTTGGGAGGTCAGCGAAACAAAAATAATACGACATGTTGGATCCAGCGTGCAAGGCCAGATGATTGACATCTGAGCACTCACAGGTGACAATTAGGGTAAAAAGGTGGAAGGGGCTTTAAAGGTTCATCTGGGATGACCCCATCAGCTCCAGCCGTAGGCACACAACAGACACACGCCCCAGGCATAACATACAATATTTTAACTGTGTTTTACACGGACGTGAGCCTTGGACTGCTGTATAGCGTTACACATGGGTCTGTAACTATATCCGTGCTACAAGAGTTTAACTACAAATATCTTAAGTGAACGTGACAATATTCAAATAAAAACATTTAAATTATTTTCAGCAGCGTAGAATTCCTGTAAACTTGGCAACAAAATAACCCAAGAACATAAATATAATTATTACTTTTATTAAAAAAAAGCTTCCTATTCCACAGAGTAGTATAATAGGCAAACAAAACATACAAAAAAGCAGGTAATATGGCTACGCCTGTACAAAAGTCAAGGGAAGGCCCGATCCAACAGGCTTGCAATCTAAAATTAAATTAAGGGGAGGTAAATAAGCAGTAGACAAAGGCAGTCCGGCTGCTCTGAAAAGAGACAAATTGAAGGTATAGTGTCAGGTGTACAGCCCGTGTACAATAGCATTCATTAATTACATTATAGGGCTATTCAGGTGGAAGATAAGTTGGGGATTGAACATATTGGAAGTAGTAATTTGACTGGCGCAGATGGTAAAAAGCAGTGGGGAACATGAACAAGACTATTTCTAACCTGATCTCCTGTCGACCTAACGAAGAGCGATAAGCAAGAAATGGAGACTGGGCAGAGAGTCTTAGCGACAAAAGACAAAACGTGGAGGGAATCCCCCGGCAAAGGTTTAGAGCACTTCTGGAACTTTGCCCCAGATTTTAGGACTGGCCACCAATGAGTTAACGAAAATATTCAGTAAATTCCAGAACCTCTTGTATCACAGGTGAACAATCATTACTGGAAATTAGAACACCGGCAATTCATTTAACTGGAATTCACCCTTCAATGCCCACAATACAGTTATATAGGATGCAAGCAAGCACAAACTTTAATACGATTATATTGCAAGAAACACTGAGCCAGGATTTCCAGGAAAACAAACACAGACATACACACACACACACACACACACACACACACACACAATGTCCCTACAAACCCTGCCTCCCAAAAAGAGAATTTTTTTTCTGATCAATAAACTTCACATAGTCATTGTGCAAAAAAAAAAGGAAAAAAAATCTCTTCCTGCTGGACTGTCTCTATGTTAACACATAGTGGAAATTAACCCCTTGAGAACAAGAACTTTGTTAGGGGATTTTTGTTGTTGTGTGTGTTAAAGGACTGTATCACCTAAACAGTGTTTTTACTGTGAGTGTAGAGAATATAAAATGATTGAAAATGATCTATACATTGTATTAGCAGAATTGCCAGAAAAATGCCTAAATTAGGAGAAAAATGTGTTTTAAACATATCTGTGGAGTCTCCTGCTTATGACATCACCTGGGGCACGGTATGCAAATTACACATATCCCATTGGCATTTAATTTGCATACCGCGCCACAGCTGATGCCTAAATTAGGAAAACAATGTGTCTGTGGAGTCTCCTGTTTATACATTTGCTGGCAATTCTGCACAATCTATAGATCATTGTCAATAATTTTTTCACTCTACAGTCACAGTAAAAACAATGTTTATGTGATACTGTCCCTTTAAATGTAATATCCCTTTTTATCATTTAGTGTACTTGTACAAACATATATATATATATATATATATATACATATACTCACATATAGATATATACATACATACACATACATACATACATACATGCACACGGATGGCTTTCTTTTGATACAATATTTATCCTTGTAAAACAGAATGTAATAAAAAAAATATTGAACTTGGCCACACCTGCCAGGACCACCATGTGTCCTTAAGGGGTTAATGGGCATCATCAGTTATGTTGTAAAAATCCCCATGGTGTGTGGTCTTTTCCACGCCGAATGCAGTTACCTGGGTAAGTAATCCCCTTGATCCGGGACATAAAAGATGGTTTTAAAGAAAAGAGTCGCGGGTCTGGGATGTGAATAGGCAAGCGCTCTAGTGACCATTCAAAACGTGTACTGGGAACACCATGGGAAGCTCTGGATTTCACATAGGGCCACACTGAACTCGAAAAGTGCCAGTAAAATAACAGAAGTCAGGGAAAAAACTGCTGTAAAAGGGACGGTATCATCTAAACCTTGTTTTTTTACTGTGAATGTAGAGAATAAAAAAGGATTGCTAATACATTGTGTTAGCAAAACTGCCAGCAAATGCCTAAATTAGGAGAAAAATGTGTTTTAAATGTGTCTGTGGAGTCTCCTGCTGATGACATCACCTGGGGCACGGTATGCAAATTAACTGGTTTTCAAAAGGAAATGTATAATTTGCTACCGTGCCACAGGTGATGTCATAAGCAGTAGACACCACAGACATATCTTAAACACTTTTTTCTCCTAATTTGCATTTTTTGCCAATACAATGTATAGATAATTTGCAATCATTTTTTATGCCCCCTGATAGACCAATACAAACAAAGGAGGCTGAATAAAGGGATTGATTTGTACTATTTCAATAATGTAGTTGCACTTGATGAAATCGTTCAATTAAGTTTAATTAAAGATTGTGATTTGCGGACGGGTGTCCTTTAAGCAGACATGTGGCATGGTAATGGTTAAGAAACAGGTTTAAACTCATGTAGTGTAAAATAACAAATATAGTTCATCCAGTAGACATAACATAGGTGTGTGATACACATTCAAGAAGCCAATATGAAGCATCCAGTTTATATATATGGGGGGGTGAAATGTAAATGATATAGCTATAGACATATATATCGTTATTGGGAAAATAGAAGTGATTATCCCAAAAACACAGGTGATAGGAGATTGTTTGACCAATCTCAAGGTATTGATAGGTATAATTCATTGGTAATATTGCATTTAGGTGTTTGTTTATTTCAATCCTTTTCAATAATGAATTTCAGTATAATTAATGTAATAAAAAATATAATACATTTATATAACTGGTCACAGAAGACAAAGGGTTATTTATAGAAGTGAATTCTGGGGCAAAGTTCTAAAAGTGATGTCATCAGCAGGAACATTCCATGGGGACTGAGGAACATTCCATGGTGACTGAGGAACATTCCATGGTTTCCATGGTGACTGAGGAACATTCTATAGTGACTGAGGAACATTCCATGGTGACTGAGGAACATTCCATGGTGACTGAGGATCATTCCATGGTGACTGAGGAACATTCCATGGTAACTGAGGAACATTCCATGGTGACTGAGGAACATTCCATGGTAACTGAGGAACATTCCATGGTGACTGCAACACTTTTAGAAATTTGGACCAAAATTGATTTTTTTTTTTTTTTAACAAATACTGCCCAGTATGTCATTTTTAGAATCAATACAACAGGAGCTGAGGATCAAAGAACCTTTAGAAAAGAAGTTAATTAAAATCCAGTACCTTGCGATTGAAGTGTCCTCGCCAGTCAGGTATGTAAGTATTTACCAATGGATTAGGAAGTGTCTGGAGCTAGAAGAGGGAATCACAGAAGCCAATGAAGGAGTAGGTCCTTGTGGGTCTCAGTGTACAGGGACAGATCTGCTGTGACTGAGTTCAGTACGCCTCATCCAATGCTGGAATTTGCTGCGGTGTTTTAGGAAAAGGGGGGAATGGGAGGAGAGAGATGGGTGTAGACACCAAGGAGAGATCAGCTTACAACACACGTTTCAGGTATCCAGGTGCAGAGGGGAAAGCTGCTCTGCTGGTGGGGAACGAGCAAGCTGGAGATAGAGAGATGGATAGGCCAATAGGAGCTGTGGCAACTAGAAAAGATTTGCAAAGCCTTCTGCTCAAACAAGAGTTCCCTTATCTGTTCTCAAGCATCCCCTGGAAAGGGTAGCCATCCTGTGCACAGTTGCATTGCCATGTCAAAGTACAAGCAGGACTTCCTCAACTTCAAGACTGTAAGCGACTCTCACAAGAGATGAAAGTTACTTTGTATCCGAAACCAGGCCATTGGCGTCTAGGTTTGCACCATATCCCCACGGAGTCTAAGAGGTATTAAAAGCATAGCCTTTATTAGCTCTTTTATACAGATCCCTTCACGCTCCCTCACCTACTGCTACTCTCTACCTCACGTACCAGTCTGTTGCTCTAGATTGGAAGCACTGCGAGCAGGGCTCTCTACCTGACGTACTAGTCTGTTCCTCTAGATTGGAAGCTCTGCGAGCAGGGCTCTCTACCTCATGTACCAGTCTGTTCCTCTAGTTTGTAAGCTTGCGAGCAGGGCTCTCTACCTCATGTACCAGTCTGTTCCTCTAGATTGTAAGCTCTGTGTGCAGGGCTCTCTACCTCACGTACCAGTCTGTTCCTCTAGATTGTAAGCTCTGCGAGCAGGGCTCTCTACCTCACGTACCAGTCTGTTGCTCTAGATTGTAAGCTCTGCGAGCAGGGCTCTCTACCTCACGTACCAGTCTGTTGCTCTAGATTGGAAGCACTGCGAGCAGGGCTCTCTACCTGACGTACTAGTCTGTTCCTCTAGATTGGAAGCTCTGCGAGCAAGGCTCTCTACCTCATGTACCAGTCTGTTCCTCTAGATTGTAAGCTCTGCGAGCAGGGCTTTCTACCTGACGTACTAGTCTGTTCCTCTAGATTGTAAGCTTGCGCGCAGGGCTCTCTACCTCACGTACCAGTCTGTTCTAGTTTGTCTAACTTAGTATGTAGATACCTTCTAAGCGCAGTGTGACTTATAAAAAAAAAACCACATAGAATGGTGAATAACCTACAAGTACGTCCACATATAAACACAAGAAGATGAATACACTTCAGTCGTGAGGCACAAGTGATAATAATGAGCACAGTACCAGGATTACAAACTGCACACAGTCTTACAGAGACAGGATTAGTGTGCAGCTGGAATAAAACCTACAAAAAAAAAAGAGAAAATATAAGTAAGTCTAAAATATAGCAGGATATCTGATGATAAAGTTCTAATAATAGTGCAAACACCAGGCACATTCCATCGGTTTCCACGGGGACTGCTCCATTTTTACAGCTTTGTTTTGGAAAACCCCGGAAAATCCAGTATCCAAATAAACAGCTGCAGTGGGAAAGAACCAGTTACCTTCTCTGATGGATACAATGGAGTCTCTGCAAGGGGCAACAAATGAGCGAGGAAATGAGTCTCTTTACTGAATTACTGATATCTCCCCATCACAGGAAATCAAAGACCTTTGTGCAAGCTTTTGGTGCCGCTCTGGCACCAGCAGGGTGACGGCCCCCACCTCTTCTTCATGCACCATTTAGCACAGCGAAAAGGAAAAACACGCTGAAGACACATAACTAACAGACCATAGAAAAAAATAAAGAAGCTAAACTGACAGTGGGATACAAGCAGAGCTGACATAATACCTTTTAATCGGCTGAGATTTTGATTGCAAGCCTACATGGTCACTAGGTCCCTGAGCTGTAAGAATGATCTTTTGGAACATCATTTGATCATTTGTACCAGGAGGGATGAATTCATGTTGCCCAACATTACAAAGCAAGGATTCAGGATGTGGTCAGCACTGGTGGCATGTAAGTAAGTGCTGATTGAAGAAAAAGAGACTTAGTCTCAGATGTGGGAGGAAATTCTGCAGGGGGCAAAAATCCCAGATTGGATCACAGTTCTAGTTGTTTTCCCAAAGTGGGTTCACAGAGAGACAAAACACCCCTTCCGTGTTTCGAGCACGGCACTTCGCCATAGCCTGCGGGTTAGAGCCTCACTTAAAACATACCATGCTTATACCCAACAACCACAAAAATCTCCCTCCTTGGCCATATGTCGTAGGCCATGTCGGAGAGCCTTGCTTGAAATGCATAAGCGGAGTTTTGTCTGTCTGTGAACCCGCTGTGGAAATAGAAATGCTATGAAGAAGTCTGATTTATTTTGCCCTGGCAGCATTATTTTCTCCAGCACTCAGTGTACCAATTCCCGGTCACTAGTGAGAGATCATTTGAATGCTGGGCTTTATATACTTGATCAGGGACACACTTGTTGAGTTTCCTGTGCTGACCCTTTGAAGAAGGGTCAATGCTGCTCTTCTAGCAGGAGAACCTCACCGGGTTTGTCCCAGCACAATGTGTGAGATGTTAATCTGACCTGCAGCTCACCTTTCTGTGAATAGACCCCACTGTGTCCAGTTCTGACATCAAGCTATCCAGGAAAGGCAACAGCAACTTCATCATTACACCTGGGAAGAGAGAACGTATATATATTTTGGAATTTGGCGGTATGGATTTAATAGTATTAGGATATTCAGGAGCACAGTGTGATGTTAGTTTTGCAACCCGGCCGATCCTTATCTGCCAACACTCCTAGCACTAGAAGGCTGCAGATCTCTTATCGCGGTGTACACATCTGTCAAAAGCACGTTACAATGCTTTAGCAGGCACAACGTCTTCAGTCTATGGTAGTCAGCTGGATGCAGACAGTCAGGCGATCCTGTCTGATTATAATAAATCACGGTAAGATGGGGCTGCCCAGATACACACCCCTCCTCAGTAAGTAGGGGGACATCACAGATTCAGAGTCCTGTTTCCTGGAAGCTTGTTTTTAACACCATTTTTAGGAGGCTATAAATCACCTGTAATGTGGAACCCTGGTTTTGGTGATCTCATCCCTCCCTGAGGTTTCACATATCCCGCATTCCTCCACGGACGATGCAGCAAACACCTCCTCACCTGAGGCCATGCAGCACTTACCTGTGTAGTCAGTGTGCTCAGCGCTGGCCGTGCAGCTAACAGCCATAACCATAGACCTTTGACCTGTAGGTCTCATCCCTTCTTAATGGCCTGTGTAGACCAACATGGTCCAGAGGGTCCCAGCAGGAAATGGGCTGTAAACACTGACTAGGGCACTCCTAGTATGAACCTCAAAATGTTTTTAATGTTCGTTTTAGACGCTACGTTTGAATAATTTACACAAGCTTGGGATGAGCTGGAGGCACTGGCTTTCTCTATAGCATAAGGGTGATATCAAGGGACTGATAAAATAAGGGTTTTACTAACAAACTAGAAGTTTAGCACACAAGGCCTTAAACTTATGGGGAGTCTCCACACATACATACATACACACACACACCTCTCTCCTAATTTAGGCATTTACTTGTAATTTGGCTAAAACAATGTATAGATCATTTTCAACATTTTTTTATTATCTACATTCACTGTAAAGCCATGGTTTAGGTGATTGAGTCTCTAACTTCACCCAGGGAAAAATATGAACAGATTAAAATATCAGCTTTCCACTGCATGAAAGGACAACTGTTCCAACAAACTTACTTGTGTTTGGTCAAAAGATTACATCAAGTGTAGGCATTTTACGTAGCAATGCTTTAATGAAAGAATACAACTAATGTACTTTTTGTACTCTGCTTCCAATAGCTCTAACGGGGCAGACATGTTGTTTAGAATCTTGGGGCAGATCTTAACTCCTCTGCGTAATGGTTAAAGCAGAGCTGACCCAAGATTCCATACAACATGTCTGCCCCCTAATAGAGCTTTATGAAATAAAAAGTGCTCAATACGCTTTATTTGTATTCTTTCCTTAAAGCATCTCTATACACACAATCTACACTTTATGTAATCTTTCAATTAAACACAAGATATTTTGTGCCTCCAGTTGTCCTTTAAATATAAACTTGTTTCTTGATTTACCTTTAAGTTAACTCTCTCACCACTGCTTGTGTTTCACATTAGCTCTGTCTGTGGACTGTTGGATCTTCTGTATTATTTTTTTTATTCTTCTTTCTCTCATTACCATTTTTTATTCCCTATTTAGTCTTGTCCAATACTTTGTTCTTCATACTCTGACCGGTCAGTCTCACCTGAGTCCCCAGGATTTTCCCTTTTTCTTCTCATCCCGGATTCACCTTAATGTACTCAGTGGTGCCCCTACTGGAAACATTCTCTAACTTGTCTGTATTTTGAAGTTCACATTTCAGCAGACCCTGGAGAATTACTTGCACATGCATAATCTGTGCAGCCTCCTGCTTCGTGGCTGGATATGCAAAATTAATCCTTTCCCTTTGAAAAAGAGTTCATTTGCATATCAAGCCACAAGTGATGTCATAAACAAGAGACACCACAGACCCATTTAAAACCAAATTTTCTCTTATTTTATGCATTTTCCTGCAATTTTGCCAATTACAATGTGTAAAGCCTTTTGTATTCTCTGCATTCACAGTATGAGCAATGGTAAGATCACTTTAAAACAATATTATCTAATTATGTAATCAATATAAATATTAAGCATTGTACACAGATAAAGCTTTCGTTACATGTACAAATTTACAGGGATATTTGTCCTGTCTGCCCGGCGTAGACATCACCATTTAATGGATTATTAACTCGGGGAAGGAAAAAATGAGACATTCCGGAGTCTATAATCTGCTTCTCTGACCCAAGATTAAAGCATCAGATAATTACAGATTACTTGACTTTATGGCCAACAGCTCAGATGTCTATGTGGCCGACCCTCTCATCTAGTTACTTCTTGCATGACATGTAAATATCACCGCAGGTTAATACCTATTAGTCCGGGGCTGTATAATTAATCAGACTGGGAGGAAATGAAAAAGGCCGTTTTTCCCAAAGTATATTTACATAGAATGTTGGTACTGTGGAGTCTGTAAGGAATTTCAGAATATGCGCGATGGAGCAAAACAGAGGGGGTCATTTTGGATATGTTTGCACATCATTGGTGGAGTTTCTGCAGGTTGCAGATTATCATTACATTGTTTATGGTTGTGATCGTGTACTTATTTAAGGATAATTGTATAAAAAGAATGAAACAGTCAGTACAGCGCTTTAATAGTGATAACGTATAGAAGTATAAGGTACACCATAGAATTGTATATTTACATTAGTCACCATACCATCATTTTCCAACTTGTTTACAGTTTTATTTACCACAGTACTTGTATTTCATGCTGCAGTTTTTTTTTAATGAACGAAGACCAAAAAACGAGACCAAAAAGGTGGTACGTGAACAACGGGAGGACAAACAAAAAAACGCACCTTTAAGCGTTATAATACGCGAAACGCGTAAGGTGCAGTTTTTTTTTTTTGTTTGTCCTTCCGTTGTTCACGTACCTCCTTTTTGGTCTTGTTTTATTATTCAATAAAGCACTTTATTATATTGCTTACTGGAGTGGAGTGCACATCATCTTTTCGTTCATTTTCCAATATATCATACGTCTGGTCAGCGGGATGGAGCACCCACATGGAGAGCATAGGTGAGCAGAGCCAATCAGCATCTTCCATTTTTTGATACACTTAATGTATTAAAAAAAAACTATGTAAGTGACATTGTATCACTGGGCACCTATTGGGTGCTTCTCTATTTTGGGTTTCCATTCTTCCATGAAGAGTGAGTGCACTACCAGGGGTGGGCACAGAACCATCATATTTTAAACTGTATTGCACTATATATATTTCTTTGTGTTCATTATCTTCCCATCCTGCACCCAAAATTGTGGTTAAGTATGTTGAGCCTGCAGTGCCACTTATTTTTATACAATTTTAAGAGCCTTCTCCGAACAAAGTCACATGAATTATACACACACGCACACAACAAAAAAAGAAATACTTTTGCACAGATTAAACACATTCAAACAGATTTATTTCCACTTAAAGAAACGGTACAATCTTTCTAACTAGCAAAAGAAACAAATGACAGGTTATCATAATTCGAGGCAAATGGAGGACGCCAATGTATACAACTGGGGGAGGTAAACGATGAAATGTCCTCGGCAAAAGTAGTCTGAATAAAAGGAAAAGATCAACTGTCTTTTTAAACTTAAAGATATCGTGGTCTGTGGTTCATTTCTTTCCCCAAGATATCCGGGCAGAGAGACTGTCAGGTACCTTTGAAGACGACACATACATATGGTAAACATAAATGCAACCAAAGTAAAAGGATCAAGATGAACAAGAGGAGGATGAAGCCTGTGTACACGGCTGCAGACAGGAGATATAAAGAGATGGACAAGCTGTTAATAACAAAGTTATTAATATATAATAACTTATATCATTAGCATATCATTAGCACAGTTCTCAGTATTTGTAACCAGCCGTCAATCTAACATTTAAAACAGAGTTGAAGTTGGAAAACAATTTTAAGAGCAATGTGGATGTCCGATAAAATGGTAAGGAACATAGTGAAGGCATTTTTAATGGTTACTTGTGTATAAATCTCTATCTCCGCTAATAAAAAGGTATTCAAATCTGTTTATTTGGCAACGGCTGTTTGATTATAAACATAAAGAAGCAACTTTCGAGAAGTTACAACCAGCATCTATATTGCTCTTAGAAAAACATAAAAAAAAAAAACCCATATACATTACAATAGTTTATATTAATTTTATATTATATATGTCATGTACTGAAAGATAACCTGATATTACAGTCATTAAACAATAAGAATTTTCTGATCTCCCTTACAGAGAATAAAACCCCCCAAAAAAGTTGGAAGCTGCTGAGATTGTCTGTGTCACAGTCCAGAAGGCCGTCCGTTTTTAATTATAAAAATGCAGTATAACCTCTGAAGGAAACAACTTATAAACACGTCACGAATGTAAACAAGGGGTATTGGTGATACATTTCCTTAAAACAAAAGTATATAGTTATAATGGAAGTACACCAAATGATTTATCATTAAACACACATAACAGAAAATAATCCCCCAAAAATGATAGAGAACCTGTCTCCATTGTTCTTGATATAGTTTGCTCTATGAGCCGCACCATACACTAAAGTATAAAGAAATTGCAAAAAGCAGTCAACCAAACTATAAATGTATATATACACAGGGTGAGTATCCCTACTCCAGAAATCTGTTAACCTCCCCCAAAAAATTAGATTTTGCCCCCAATTGCGAATTCCACACACGCCTGTCAGAATGCAAGCGCACAACAGTTTATTCAGTGTGCAGCCCCCCTAAGCTTTGATATAGCCTTTCCATGCATGCTCGGATCCCCTCACACCCACAAAGGGTCATAGAATGTCACGTGTGCAGGCCTGACACGCCAACGGCAGGTTCCCAACGATGCCTCACATCACAGTAACAGTGATTTATTTGCTCTATACAGTATTTACACTGATATTACTGGATTTCATGAGAGCTGAGAGGATTTAACCCCTTCCAGCTTGTAAGATGTTCCATGCCGTCCTACTCTTTACTGCCTAGAGGCTAGTAGGACGGTATAGAACGTCCTGCATTAGACAGCTCATTGCGGCCCCCGCGATGAGCTGAGTGCGGATCCAGCGTCAGGGACTTGCAGAGGGGCCTCCCCTGTCAGGTGAGGCTACATTGAGTGACCTCACTCTGACACAGAAAATGTAGCGACGCTCAAGTTGGGCATCAACTACATTTTAAATCAAAAACCTGCAGGACGGCATAGACCGTCCTGCATGTAACGGCTCCCCGCGATGAGCTGTGCTAAGGATCCAGCTGCAGGGACATAAGAAAGAGCGTCCGCTACATTTCTGGCCTCCCATGTGACGTCACAAAGTATCGCGGGATGTCGGCAGAGACTGACAGGATCTATAGAGACCCTGATCAGGTCCCTGGTGTTCGCACAAAAATATGCCGGTTTGGTGCTTTGGTCGTTAACCCCTTCGTGACGTTGGGACGTTCTATGCCGTCCTGACTAAGTGCCTTAAAGTCGTTAGGACGGCATAGTACGGTCTGTACTAAACAGCTCATTGCGGCTCCCCGCGATGAGCTGTTTTCAGATCCCGCTGCAGGCACTTGCAGCGGGATCCCACATGTCAGATGAGGCCACTTTGAGTGGGCTCAGTCTGACAGGGAAAATGTAGCCGGCTACATTTCTCTAAATTGCGCTGTGCCCGAGCTTCCGTGTTCGGGCACGCCTCGCAGGGACCCACAGGGTCTATTAAGACCCTGATCGGGTCTCTGCCAGAGTGATCCTGGCTACCGATCACCTTGTGATCGGTGGCCAGGAACAAATCGTGACGTTTTGGTGCTTACGTCGTTTGGGACGCAAGCACCTTGCGTCATGAAGGGGTTAAGGATCAAAGCTCCATCCGACGTGAAGTGTTAATATCTTACTGGTGAAAATGATCCGTTACCCGGAAGGACCAGTAATCCAAAATACTTCTGGTCCCAAGCGTTTTGGATAAGGGATACTCAACCTGTATAATTCTACTATACACTGCACCAATAAATCTCTCAAACTTGGCTTTCGAAATATTATCAATCTTCCCATCATTAATATGGGCAATAGTCTAACGCGTGTGATCTTTATCAACCAAATACCTCCGCTAAATGCCACGGTTTGATATTGGCCGTGAGAGCTGCTATGTGGTACCCTGCTGAGAACGCCTCTGACATGTCATCCCCTCTCCCTTAATTAGAGAGGTTACTGACCTGCAGGATTCATTTATTCACCCTGTAAGTGAAACCTTGTGTTTCCTGGTAACATCAGGAAGAATAAGAAGAAAGGAAGGGGAGTTAATACAACTACATATAAAACTAACTCCAAAGCAGCTTCAATAACCCACTTAACAAAAACATGACACACACTCTCTGAAAGGCACAGGAATTACAAAGTTCAATGACTTAATCCAGAGGCATCCACGTTTTTTTCTGAAGTGGGCCACATGATCAGAAACCCATACTGGGCTTCATTCTCTTTTTTATGGATAGTAAATTCAGTCACGGCGCATCTTGCAGTCACACGGGCCGTGCTAGACATGCATGGGGTAATAGTTCTACCCTGTTTTGCTGGCTTTTAAAATAATCAGTTTTTGTTTAGCAAATATCGATAACAGACATAATGTCATGACTTACAATTTCCAATAATAGACTAAAGGAAATAATGTACAAGGTTTAGGATGTATGAGTGTATGAAACCACTAATATATATTAGTCATCAACAAACTAAGATTTTTCATTTAGTTTTTTTTTTTTTTTTTCAAATAAGAAATCATCCTAATTGTGTGAATAAACAAGCTTCTCATAAAGCGACCCCCCCCCCCCAAAAAAAACGAACGAAAACATTCTAGTGGAATATTCCTGCCGATTGCTCCACTTTTAGAACCTTACCCCAGAATTACTCTTTATATATATCCCCCCCTCACTGAAACAAAGCCGCTACATCTTAATAAGCAGATTTAAATAAAAAACAAAAAAAAAACATCTCTTAAATTATGCAACGTTTAAAATACAACAAAATCGTATGGAAATAGACATTAGGCGGCTGAATGCACTATGCACAAATGCAGAAAATTAAACCAACATTATATTAAAAAGAACAAATAAACCTTTTTTTTATTCCCTTGCGCTACTAATCTTGAAAACAAAAACCGGCATATACTTTTGATGCCAGTTATCCTCTGACCGGCAGCTGCCACGCTTACCAGTTTCTCCGTGGACACAGAATAAAGGCCAGAATCTAGGGCTGACAGGGCTGTTATGGTAATCATCTCGCCCTGGACTAGAGATCATAACACTTCTACGGCAGATACTGAGCACTGCTCAGAAACCGGTCATAGTGATAATGTTTTGCCCAGACCCAACAGTGCTAAGAAGAAAAAAAGAATGAACACTACGCAGCTAAGAGAACAAATAATGTGTTACCAGGACCGGTGCACACTTGGTTCTAAGTTATCCACACAGCCCGTGTTCACTATCGCGACTTGGTTCGTAGCACTGAACTATGTACACATCGCATTATAATAGGATAATGTCAATCTGCAAACCTGCAGCAGCTGATGGACTACAACTCCTATGATCCTGGCCTAGGATCATTGAAGCCGTACATCCAGCAACATCAAGAAGCTGCAGGTTGACTACTCTAAGCTGAATAACGGGACGTTTGTCTTTACTGGTGGATCACTGTATTGTCTCCTGCTTCAGAAGGTGTACGAGTATCTGCTCCAGCTTCTCCACCTGCGAGGAAAAAGCAGAAATGTTAGCCGAAAAGCCGGCCATGTAAACCCCGCTGAGTTTCACATCGTTGGAGAAGTCAGTGGCCTTACAATAAACACATGGTAATCCCCTCTCTGCACAAGTTTACTGTAACAGATGAATTGATATGTCCCACAATACACTGTCTCATCACCTTGCGGCAGGTTTTCGATGCATAACTGGATGTAGCTATATTTACAATCCGAGCTAGCAGAGGAGCATGGGAAATGTAGTGCTGCAACAGCTAGCCAGCCACAGTTTGACACTACTGTGACATCATAAAATGCATGGGGATGCCAAATATACACGTGAACAATACAGATATTGCGCACAACGACATATATATATATAAAAAAACACCCCGGCACAGAATAATGCATTATTTAAACTAGATTGC
Organism: Pelodytes ibericus; assembly: GCA_036172795.1. Lineage (NCBI taxonomy): Eukaryota > Metazoa > Chordata > Amphibia > Anura > Pelodytidae > Pelodytes > Pelodytes ibericus. The sequence continues at coordinate 66,531,751 of CM069867.1, forward strand.
TAAATGTTAAATTAAATTGCATGCTATTGTTACAACACAGTCCAAAATAGCTAAACGATTCCTATAAATAACGTTAGGACACGTGTATTTTCCAGCGATCGCTGAACCTATTCCACGTTACTCACTCTTCGCCGGAGCTCTCGGGAGCAGCAGCATTCACCTTCCTTGCCTGAAATGAGAAAAACGGAACAGAGTGAAACTGAAAAGAAAAACAAAACAAAAACATTGTGCTCTATTCAATAGACCGTGCACTCAGGTTTAATGAAAGGAGAAATGTAAAAAAATCCGTAAATATCCTTCAAAAGTGACAGACAGAGCACTGAGGAGATCAGAAGATCAGGTCAGTTTGGGGACCATACTATTGTCCATCACATAGAGAGAGCACTATTTCTGTGTTGTGTTGTGTTTCCTTCCACATATTTATGTGATATACGGCAAAGGACATCTGAGCAACTATCGAGATTTACTGCACCACAATCTTCAATTATAATTTAAGTATGCCTGTGTCTATTTTTAGTGTATATTCCAGCACTCCATCTTTTTGTCAATGTACGTTTGTTGTAGGTGTTAAAAGGGGGCACACACACACCTTTTGATGTTAGTGAGCAGCTTTAAGAAAAAAATGTTATTTAAACTCTACACCTAATGTAATAGAGCCTAAAAAAAAAAAACCTCTCTTTACCTTTTCTTTTCACGTGTAAAAAAAGAATACAGAGACTGTAGCAGGACGTGCTGCCCAAGGGATGGTTATCTATACACTAAATGTACCGTATAAAACTGATTCTGTACCTGTTGTGGAAAAATGTCACACTGTGTGTACAACTTTGTGTTATTACTTAGAGTGTTAGTTCTACAAGGTGGCTTACTGCAGGGCTTGACAAATTCAATTTAGATTTAGGAGTCAGAAAACGGCACATTCACACTACACATACAGAGAGAGACAGTCACACACACACATACAGAGAGAGACAGTCACACACACACATACAGAGAGAGACAGTCACACACACACAGAGCAGCAGTTTCTTTTTAAGAGGATTTTTTTTTTTTTTTAAAGTAGGGTAACTATCACTAACACAGAATCTCTGCACGCTACTGGTGAGCAGCAGGATGTCACGTGACATCCACTGCTCCAACACTATAGTGCGAGGGGGCGGAGCAGGAAGTGTGTGGAGCGCACACCCTACTCCCTCGCGCTGCGATAAAAAAATATTTATTAAAAAAAAAAAAAAAAAAGATAAATGATCACATGGCGAGGGGCCATGTGGAGATGATCCTGCTTGGGCGACCTGACGCCTGGGGTTTGTCAAGCCCTGGCTTATTAGAATATGAACCCAGGCCATATTTATTTGTAGGCCTTGTAGAAACATTAGAGGATGCTGGCCCCTGAAAATAAAAGTGAAGAGAGATCCGACTTGCACCACACTAATGGTCATCACACAGAGGCACTGCATTCATCTTACCTTTACAGGTAGCTCCTTTGGATGGAGAGTTATTAGAGACTCGAGCCAGCCCTTCACTGATCAGCTTTTCACCTACACGCAAGATCCCTGTATTCTGCAGTTTCTCCACGGACACAGAATAAAGGCCACAATCTACCGACAGGGCCGTTACCATAATCTTCTCACCCACGACTAAAGATCTTAACAGTTCTATGGCAGCTGCTGACCACTGCTCAGAAACGGGCGATAGATCTGGGGAAAACAGCTACGATCAGTCATATTTATAGGACGCAATTGTTCATTAAGCTGCTCAAGAATCTTATAAACATAGTCATGAACAAAAAACAGTTACAGCATCGGACGCCCTTAACAACAATGAAATCTTGGAAATGCCACTTTAAAAGCCTGCTATTGACATGCAAAAGTTTTAACTTACAGCTCAATTCTAAAGCTTGCTTCTTAAAGGCACAGTCTAGTCCCCAGATGTATGGGACACAGCAGTGTGATTTGATGCAGGCATTCTACATAAATTCCATTTTTAATATTTTATTCAAGTCCTCCCCCAGTGCGGCCACACTGACCGTGAAGACACTGAGCATGTCTGTATCGTGCAATCGATTTTCTGTTCACGTTTATAAAATCTGTGCATTTTATTGCCTGCAAATGAGGGGGGAAAAGTACTTTATTATTATTTATTATTCAGATGGTACTGGACTCTCAAAAAAATGCTAGTGCGGGCGTCCTGATTTCGTGTAAACTGTTGTAATTTCACAAATTATTTTTTCTAAGTTTTTTCGATTTTAAGCAACGTAAAAAAATGTCATCTAGATTTCTTGTTTTTTACCTGCAAGGCGACACTTTATGATTGGCACAGGAGGCTCCAGGAAGCTCTCCTTCATGGGATGAAGGGATGAAATCGGCAGGGTTTCAAGGTTGCCATAGTCTGCATACAAGATTTTGGCTGTGGATTCTGCAGTGTCCACCACTATAGCTCTGTACCACTGACCATCAGCTAGAAATACACAATAGAAAATAAACATTTGTTACAGTAAAGGTAATAAATTACTTTGTGATCCTTGTATTCTAGAGCACTGCTGTCTACTGCACTCTACTGTGTGTTGCTTTTTTGTGATTGGAAATTGGGTTACAATGAGCTGAAAGGTCAAGAGACAGACAGCAACTTCATTACCGGTCACATATTTTTCAATTAAATGGATGACACATACTACATATGTTTTCGTCAGTTCTCTTAAGCTTAAAGTTACATTGGAGATTTAGAAAAAGGGTTTAAATGTAGGAGATATTTGTATAGTTGATAGTCTATGCACACATGTCCTCTCTTTAGGATTATTACAATTCTACAAACAACAATTTCTTGCCAACAGCTCACATTATGGTCTCCATGTTCTTGAGCATTTTACATAAAACTAAACGCAAGTATCTTTCCTAGGAACTGCAGACTTGCTCCTGTCAACAGTCACCTGGCTTCCGATATGCTGGTTGAAGTTAGACATTCAAGTTATTCGCCATCAGCCGAGAGGCTAAAATGATGAGACATGCTTTGCATACTGCTTCTCTGGCGGCCAGCTATGAAGAGACTAGCATTGACCAGAAAGAAAAATAAAACTTAAAAAAAAAAAAAAATGCTCTAGTTACCTGTGAATCTGGCACAGCACATGTCCCCTATAGAAGGCACAAAGCTCCGTTTGGCTGTCCCAGCTTTGCAGTACTGAGAAATATCCATCAACACTTGCTGGAGCTTCGCCTTATCAACTAATCAAAGAGAAACAAAACAGACTAGTTATGCAAAGTCAGTTCAGTGTATGTATTGCTTTGCTAGCTACAGACTAGGGGAAAGCAAGCTGTGGCCCTCCAGGTGTTGCAGGACTACATTTCCTGTACTCCTCTGCCAGGCTCTTAGCTGGAAGAGCATTATGCCCCTGCCAAAGACAATGCGGTAGTGGAGTTAAGCAACAGTTAGATGTCTAGTAGATTTATTACAAGGAGGAAAGCAAGCAGCCTCCAAAACAGAAGTCTGGTACGTTTGCATCACCTCGGCTTTCTTTTGGATACGCGTAGAACAGGTCTGGACTGATCACACTCAGCACACAAGCCGGTGTTGCTTCATTAATCGGCAAGCCGATGGATTTCCACTCACGAGCCGTACAGACGTCTAATCAAACAGAAGAAAAGATTATGAAGACATTAAATGACGGCCAGGCATATCCAGCTACAAAGCTGGCAATTAACCTGACTTACTGTGAAAGAGACTGTATGATTTCTGACAAAATGAGGAATTTTAAACTGCAAATGAGCCATGTGTTAGGATTTCCCCTGCATGAATGGCAGAGGAATTTGGGCAATTCCTGTTTAATTAGAAATCAACGGGGGAGACGGAAGCAGACAGAATAATTAGGGGGCATGGGTGAGAAGAAAAAAAATCTGACTGTCTGTTGACCAATATTGATTCAAGTCAGGATAAAACCTAGTTTCCCAGATAGAAATGACATTGATTCACGTTCGTATGTTAGGACACAGGCAGATGTAGGATTACAACCTTCCATGCATTTGGTATGAAATCGTGGCCAGAGTGGTTCAGTTCTTTACGTAGCACCATGGAGCATATACACACACAGGCACACTGTGCTGCTCTCTCAGCCCATTTCACGGAGCTCAAGATCCTGGGAATGTTACGCAGTGAGGAAGATCCTTTTCCTAGCTTTAATAAAACTACAGCTTTACTCCCTCATTAAGATTAACACAGTGAACATAAAGTACAGTACAAAGTGATGTTAGTCACAGACCTCCGAGTATTTTAAGAGGAATTCACTGGGTAGTTTTGAGCTTTTCAGTATCTCTTGCATTGTCACTTATTATTTCCATCGACTGTTCTATAATTGTAATGCTCCTTTTATCTTCAATTCTTTCTATGCTATTGGTAAATTTAGACCTATTTGCATCTTATCTTATTCAGGGCATATTCACGGCTTAGAAGAGCTTTTCCAACAAAGTTCCTTTAGCAGCAGCATTTGTAACGATAGTCCCTTTAATTGTGAATTACCCTTCTTAAAGGGATACTAAACTTTATTATTCACATGTGCTACGAATATAGAAGCACAAATGAAAAGATAGTTGTCCCTATTTTGCTGAAAACGGACATGTACTTTTAGTAGTAAATGTCAGTTTATGATTGGACTGGCAGCTGCCATTCTTCCATCGGACTGGTCTGGTCGGCGCCTGGCTCTCTCTCCTGGTGCCAGTGCTGTATTTACCGCGAGGCATTCTAGGCGGATGCCTAGGGCGGCAAATTTTGGGGGGCCCCCCAGCACTGAAAAAAAAAAAATAAAAAGAAAAAAAGACCGCGCTTGCAGGCAGAGACAGAGGTGACAGGGGATCGGAAGATTCCCCCTCACCAACGCTCTGCCTGCCATGCTGCACGGGGAGCCGAACAGGCAGCACAGAGAAACCTCCGTGCTGCCTGTTCGGCTCCCCATGTAGTGTGCAGACAGTCACGTGACGGGCGCGCTGACGTCATACGCGCGCCCGGTCACGTGACCTGTCGGCACAATCGCCAGGAAGCCGAACAGGCAGCATGGAGGGACCATGCTGCCTGCCACTAGCCACCAAGGAAAGGTAAGTGCTGATGGGAGTCAGAGTGTGTGTGATGGGAGTAGGAGAGTGTGTGATGGGAGTAGGAGAGTGTGTGATGGGAGTAGGAGAGTGTGTGATGGGAGTAGGAGAGTGTGTGATGGGAGTAGGAGAGTGTGTGATGGGAGTAGGAGAGTGTGTGATGGGAGTAGGAGAGTGTGTGATGGGAGTAGGAGAGTGTGTGATGGGAGTAGGAGAGTGTGTGATGGGAGTAGGAGAGTGTGTGATGGGAGTAGGAGAGTGTGTGATGGGAGTAGGAGTGTGTGTGATGGGAGTAGGAGTGTGTGTGATGGGAGTAGGAGAGTGTGTGATGGGAGTAGGAGAGTGTGTGATGGGAGTAGGAGTGTGTGTGATGGGAGTAGGAGTGTGTGTGATGGGAGTAGGAGTGTGTGTGATGGGAGTAGGAGTGTGTGACTGAGTGTGATGGGAGTGTGAGCTTGATGTGAGTCTGAATGATGGGGCATGTCTTAGGTGTGTAACGTGGGTGTGCAGCTTGGGTAGGGGGGTGCCCGGATTTTGTCTGCCTAGGGCACCACTGCCTGGTGCAGAGAGAGACCCCCGCACACCAATTGGCTGTGCCAGTGTCCACATCTGCTGTATCTCAGCTTTGAGACACAGGAGAGAGTAAACCCGTGTGTATATATTAAGTTACACATTGGGGTTAACTCCGGACCAGCAGGACATATTGTTTTCCTTGGAGGAAGAAAAGTTTAAAAAATAAAAAGTTGAATTATCCTTTAACCATTTTGAAATGTAGCTATACATTATCAGTTTACAAGGAATCAAAATATTCAATGAAATGGTAATACTGCCACAGAGTTAATACAGCAGCAACAGTAACAGAGGTCCACCCGACCAGTCACATAGCCAAAGACGAAAAACTAGAAAGGAGATGGAGTCACAACAAAGCTCTATGTGGGATCCAGTTATTACACCGCAAAGGAAGAAAGGTTTAATTTACATTCAGTTTGTGAACATGGTCACCTTGGCAGATGTAATATACCGATTACTGTGTTGTAGAAGAATCTACCAAATTATACTACAACAGCGCCCCCTGTAGCTACACTGTCATGATTACCTTAATTAAGGCATGAATAGTTACATTCAAAAGTTTTAATGTTTGTAAAGGGATTTGTGACAACCCAATAAATCTCGTTCACTCGACAAAAGGTGTCACTGCATTTGACACCGAGAGTGTTGCAAATCTACTAAAAATAAAAGTATATCTAAACATTGATCAGGATGGGAGAGAGAGCAAGGCGGGAGGTGCAGGGTTTGTGACAGACACAGGACAGCAGTACTGCTAAAATAAAATGCTCTTTAATTTTATTACCAGCACTTGGTTGTATCACTCTTACCTCCATTTAGTTGCTTATTTGCCTTGTTTACTGCCGAGCTCTCTGTGAAGGAGTTTTTCATACTGCGTTGACCCTTTGGAGAGGATGTTTTAACACCGTTTAGATGATCAGGATTTGATGTGTTTGTGGTAGGGGCCTGTCCCCTGTCTACTGATCGGTTGCTTTCAGGTGTGATTGCTTTGGGTGAGCTGGAAGCTTTCGGCGTCGGGGAGTTTATGACACCCCCTACATTCTTCTTGGTGTCATCAGGAAAAGCTACCTGCTCAGCAATGAGCACGTCACTAATCAACCTAGCGCTCTCTGTCTCAAAGAGCTCTACGGCGTAGCCATCTTCAGTCTTACAAATGGCTTTTGCTTGCAGCTTCAGCCCCACGACACACATCTGAAACTTTTCTTTGGATTCTTCCCCCCACTGGCCTCCAACTGGAGTCACACCTAAAAAAACAAAAAAAACAAAAAAAACAAAACACAGGTCAAGTGAAGCCTCATGTCAAATGGTCACATTAATAATATTATTTAATGAAAATGCATCAGACGGCACACGATCACCATCTGTATTGTGAATATACTTGTGGGTGGGATGCCCAAATTTATCTGCATCCAAACCATCAGAGGACCAACCAACAAAAAGGAGACTAATCAGTGTGATCTCTCTAGAATCTCATTAAAAACAGATGATAAGTGCTAAGCACTCAGGAAAGGTTTCAAAGCCAATTCTATCCCTTATTAGTATGATTAGTTAAAAGCCCACCACCTCACCTTTAATTCATTGTTGTTGTATCTACCACCTCGTATATATTTGCTCAGACAGCGAGTCCTCTTCATTTACCCCAGTATTCATTACACAGTGGGATTTCTCGTTCATTTATATTTGCTGGTTTGGGGACCTGAGTGGTCTTTGGAGAAGATCCCGTATAAGCATAGTATTTTTCTATACTTCTGATATCCCGGCTGCTGAATCGGATTATTTGATTGCTTCATATAGAACTTTATGAAAAGTTCCACATAAAAGACCACATATAAACGGGAACGTACCAGCCAAAGTGCACCTGATCGCTTGAAAAGGAAGTTCCAGTAATTGCGATGGTATCATGCAAAGCTTGTCGGCTGTCACTTCCTGTATGTCCCCATAGTCCAAAAAGCACACGCTCATCAACCCAGTCTTGGTAACTTTGGTTACCCGTGCCCGGTACCAATTCCCATCCCCTACAAAAACAAAAAGGATATATTATAACAAGAAAAACACCACAAACATTGTTATTAATTCCATGAAGGTGGGTGGATGAGTCATAGATCCGGATTCTCTATGAGAATCATTGCAGACGAGAGGGTTGGCTGGCACCTGGGGTGAAAAGAGAAAGGAAATCTGCAGAGCTGAGTGGGAGGATTACTCGGTGCTGAAAACACATTCAAGTTAAATAACCGCACAAGAGTATTAACAAAGAAAGGAGAAAGGAAAGGAAAACCACGTCTCCATTGGGAATTAGTATAATATTGAACCACTTAATGAACTACTGGTCCAGACTCCGAAACAAAGTAGGTCTTAAAAACAGGATTCATGAAAACCTACCCTTAACTATTCTGAATGGCCTAATAGACAATTTACAGCTCCAAGCTTGGAGTAACTGCGGGATCACCAAGCTAAGTGAATTGATGGATGGGGAGAAAATTAGAACGTTCGCCCACATACAAGAAATATATGAAGTGCCATTGAATGAACTCTACACATATATGAGAATTATGAATTTCCTGATTAAACATATATAGAGAGGAGATTCCTTCCCAAACGCTCAGGGCATGCTAGAGCTACTTCAACAAGACCAACTAAAAAATAGGATTAGCTCATGTCTCAGATATAACACCACCCACAGGAAAAAGTATTTTCCCCCGGCACTTTTAAAATGGAAACAGGATCTAAATCTCGACATAAATCTGAAGGATTGGAATAACCGCACTAGAAAATGACAGATTTGAATACACACTTTTTATTCAAGGACTTTAATATAAAAAAAAAAAAAAAAAGAAATAGCTAACCTGCAATGAGAAAATTGGCCAAATGCAATTATCTCATATTCCCAAAGGTTTGTTAGAGGCAATTTTTCTTCAAATCTCAATGAAAATAAATACAAAAAGGTCGAAGGAAATGTGTCCAACAAGAAATTATCAATCAAATTCAGCGCAAAAACAGAGGAAATGTTATTTTTGCTATGAAATAATATGAGCAGGAAGGCACTCACCTGAGAAGAAGGCACAGCACACTTCCCCTTCTTTGGGAAGATAATCACTGGGTGCGTTCTTCAAGCAATGCTGTCTCAATAACACATTTACTTCATTGAGGGATTTTAAGTCTGAAAGTAAATTAAAACCAAAAGAGAAATGTAATAAAAAAAATTTTACAAATGGAATCGTATCCAAATGAAAAGGATGCGGAATTCCTTAATATAAACAAGTTCTTAATAAATCCACGATACCCATTTTGTGATGTTTAGTTCCAAATAGAAACACACGCAGCTAGTTGTTGCAGACATTTTCCTTTTTAATTACCTTTCTCGTTACACATCTGGCAGCAGAACTGCCCCGGACTCCGCAGCATACACACAGAGACGTCAACAGCTTTACCAATTGGCAGCTCAATCTGCTTCTCCGTGAATGAACCGACATCTTGGGAGGAAGCAACGAAGCAATGATAAGTCAAAAACGGACCGGCCAGGTACTGCCTTGCACATGTGTCTTATACAGACAGGCTCCTACACATCCAGCATTGGGGGAAATAGATCCTTTTTTTTTTTTAATACAAAAACATATAAAAGAATAAATTATACAATAGCCACATACAGTAAAATGTCCCTGTGCCTTGAGTACAATTATAATAGACACACATATACAACAATACATATAAAACCATATCATACCGAGTGGCCAAAGGAGGAGAAGTTTCTGTAATAATTTAAACTAATACTGATCATATCATGGAGAGCGAAGGGGGAGATGGACTGGAGTCAACACACATAAAAAAATAAACAAAACCTTGAGAGAGAGATCACAGTCACACGTCTATACCGACGTCCAAAAGGTCCAATAAGTGTAGACCCTGCTACTATTTTCTTATTATCTTTAGTCATATTGTACCAAAACCTACTAATCTCTAACAGCTCTGTTTCTTAATGACAGCTATGGATGAGTATCGCACAATGAGGCGACTCAGTCCAATAGCAACAGGCAGGTAACATGTTTGCAGTCAAGACACAGCAAGTTCAAGAGAATGACACATCCCAGGACCCTCGGTCAAGACATCTAACTTTTTTTTTTTTAAAGTTTACAAATCAATATTAAAATTACCATTACCCTGCCTTCTAAAAAAACTTTTCTTGGTCCTAAAGTCTCCTAATATTTGTCATGCCTTGGTGTAAGTAGAGGGACAATGTAACTGATAAGTTGATCTGGATACACATGCATATCCAAGGAAAGAGTTTTAAATAAACCGTGTTACAGGCACTTGCTACAAAAACACAGAATGTCAATCAATAGCATTCTTATTACTGGCCAGCTCCTTTCAGTTTATGTCACTCACCGTTTGGCTTGCTCCCATGGACGCTGTGAGACTGCATTGTGACTGTCTCTTTTCTAACTGCCACACCACTCTCAATTAGCTGTGTAGAGATTACGATCTCAGGAGTCACTGATCCATCCAGTAGCTCCACCACCAAACACAACGCTGTCTGTGCCACCACTTTAACAGTGACCAACTTGTTGGCAACCAGAGCCATCATGGTGCTTGTAGCCTCTTTGGTCCACTTGTCAGAGGAAGGCTTCACACCTGCAGAGATCATACACTCCATTATGCTTCCATAACAAACAGAACATGTGATGTTTTACAGCCACCTTTGTTATGGGCACTCACAGAAATGACGGGTTTTGTTTCCCTTCTTTCTTCCACCTTCCTTACTTACAGTGGAAACATTTTTTAGCTTCAACACGCCCAGCTTCGCAAGTAAGATCTTTAGACTATGGACACCGTTTTGTCCTGCTAGGCCAGGACATGTGCCTCATTATTTTGTTATGGCCTTGTCTATTTGCCAAGAAATCAAGACTTAAGGTTAATTAATATTTTCTTGATTGACCGAGATTTACACCAAAATAAACCATAGTTTCCTGTTTTAATGTATCATTGGGTATTTTTCCTGCCCATAAATGACCGGAAGTAAGGCTATCTAAAATCTATATAAACACCAATTATCAGTTAGTTAACACAGAATGAGGAGACTATGGTGATGCGACAGAATTAACACAAGAATGAGAGATTAACCTATAAAGAACCCAAGGGTATGTGATTTTATTTTACTTATTAGAAGCATATATCTAACTTTATTTACTCTGCTTTTATTATAATGGATTATTAAGTTGTGTTTTACATTGTCTATATTTATTTATATTCAATAAAATATTTTAAAAGACAAAAGGTTATTTCTTCCAACTCCGTATTTTTATTGTATTCTCAATTATTTATAAATATAGACAGACACCTGCTGATCTATATAATATTGTGGTTAAAAGATATTTGTATGGTTAGCCCTGCTAAATTCGAAGCAAACAAGACGTTATAGACAGAATAGGGTATCACAGCGGTTCCACCTTAATAAAAAGGTCAGAGCAAGTCAAAGTGACCGACATACCTGCCAAACTGCATTTTATGGCCTGTAAGGGGAACGTCAGCATACTGGGGAGAATGTGTCTGAGCCTGGACAAGGGCACAACTTCCAGGTTCCCAAAATCTATATATCCTACCAGCACCGAGTCCCTAGACGTGTGCTCCAGAACGCTAGCTCGGTACCAGCGGTCATCACCTGCAAAAGGTATAAAAGCAGTTATTGTGTTTACTTTTATTAGTCCCCAGTTCCCTATCTTATATCAAGGATAGCCTTGTGTCTATCCCACGCATGCTTAAACTCCTTCACTGTATTGACCTCTACCACTTCTACTGGAAGACTATTCCATACATCCACTACCCTCTCAGTAAAGTAATACTTTCATTAGTCCCTGGCCTTATCTTATATCTAGGATAGCCTTATACCTATCCCACGCATGCTTAAACTCCTTCACTGTATTAACCTCTACCACTTCTACTGGAAGGCTATTCCATGCATCCACTACCCTCTCAGTAAAGTAATACTTTCATTAGTCCCTGGCCTTATCTTATATCTAGGATAGCCTTATACCTATCCCACGCATGCTTAAACTCCTTCACTGTATTAACCTCTACCACTTCTACTGGAAGACTATTCCATACATCCACTACCCTCTCAGTAAAGTAATACTTTCATTAGTCCCTGACCTTATCTTATATCTAGGATAGCCTTATACTATCCCACGCATGCTTAAACTCCTTCACTGTATTAACCTCTACCACTTCTACTGGAAGACTATTCCATACATCCACTACCCTCTCAGTAAAGTAATACTTTCATTAGTCCCTGGCCTTATCTTATATCTAGGATAGCCTTTTACCTATCCCACGCATGCTTAAACTCCTTCACTGTATTAACCTCTACCACTTCTGCTGGCAGACTATTCCATACATCCACTAGCCTCCCATATAAAAAGGTATTATCCCCTGCGCCGTCCATTTTACCATATTTCGTGTGTGTATGACAAAACCTATAACAAGCTCACTTACCAGTAAACTGGGCGCTGCAAATTTCCCCAACAGAAGGAGAGAAGCCTGGATCGGCTGGCGTCGCACTGAAGTGTTTCATCATAGTCTCCATCAGATCAGCAAGTTGTCCTGAAAATGACACCAAGAATTTTACCAACCTCATGTACAAACGTTATATAAAGCGCCCGCAGAGAGCGACACAGACAGAGAGACGTACGCGCATTCTGCAGCTGCTGGCAGTAAAATTCCTCTGGATTCTGGATGTCTGAGATCGCAGCATTGAAAACATCTCCCACAGACACATTGATGGCTTTCAGCACTTGGGTCGGTGGTTGAGATTCAGAGTTCTTGGTCGGTTTCTCCTGTGTTCCATCGATGCTGACCAGGATGGGAGCTACACAAATACAACACATGGTCGTCTCACACATTCATAGCAAACAATTTATTGGTACCAATAAAAAGTTCCCAAATACTGAGGGATGCAACCAATAATCAATAGATGTGTAATATGCAATAAAAAGAAAAGAAAAATGGGTTGATCAATATTTTATAAACAGGGCTTGAGAAATATTGTAGAATTTAGGCATCAAACAGACCCATTCAGGAGCCTGTCTAGCAAGTCTTAGGGGTCAGGAAATGGTAACTCCAAAGCATTCTATGGAAATCAAAAACGTTTCGAAGCCAGTAGTAGTAGTAAGATCTGTAGGAGTCATGGCGCCTTGGTTACTGGGACCGGTATCAAAACATAGAATTGGCAGCATCTTTAAGATCAAGAATTATTCCATGCAATAAAGTATTCAATCAATCCAACACATTTAAATAAATATCCAACAAACAAGATCAATTGTTGCAGCCCTGCAAATCTCCATACTGGATTTCAATTTAAAAGCTCCATGTGTGAAAGCAAACATTTAATTACCGTTACCCAACTCTGTGGGGCAGGTAGCAATATACTTCCATTACCTGCATCATTCCAGCAATAAAGTTCAGCAATTACAGAAGTCAAATGCATTTATTTCCTTAGACTTATCGTGGGTGATTTATGTAATTATGTCAAAATGTTTTTCCCCTTTTCGGATAATGCTATAGAATATATTGTGTACAAAGTTTGGGGTCTATGTCTGATCAAAGTTTGTGTGAAATATCAGGTTTAGTCTTCATAATGATGATTTTAGTTCAATGTTATTTTCCTGGCTTTTCTAATTGGCGTATTATGAAGCCACAATTTCTGCACGCATACACAAAAACAGATAAGAAATACATGGAGAACAGAGGTGTGTTTTAAAATGTCTCTTTAAAGGATAACATGGCAAAAAAAATAAGTTATGTTTAATTAAAAGATTGAATCAAGTACAGACATTTTAAAACAGGAATGATTTAATGTAAGAACACAAATAGAGTTTTGAGCTCTTTTTGCTTTCATAATCAGGGGGCAGACATGTTTAGAATCCTGGGTCAGATGAAGGATGGTCTGATCCACATAGTGCAACAAGCACAGTGGGTTCAATATGGTACTCTATGGTTAATCTTTCAATTAACAGAACTTAAGATTATGCAGACAGTAGTTCTTTACATGGCAAGTACGGAAAACTAACTCACGGCGCTTTAGGGCTATTGCTTCTAACATATTTTAAACATGGGATACGTTTATGGGGATCCCTTATATGACTCACCGTTTGGCTTGCTCCCATGCACGCTGTGAGACTGCATTGTGACCGTCTCTTTTCTAACTGCCACACCACTCTCAATTAGCTGTGTAGAGATTACTATCTCAGGAGTCACTGACCCATCCAGTAGCTCCACCACCAAACACAACTCTGTCTGTGCCACCACTTTTACAGTGACCAACTTGTTGGCAACCAGAGCCATCATGGTGCTTGTAGCCTCTTTGGTCCACTTGTTGGAGGAAGGCTTCACACCTGCAGAGATCATACACTCCATTATGCTTCCATAACAAACAGAACATGTGATGCTTTAAAGCCACCTTAATAAAAAAGGTCAGAGCAAGTCAAAGTGACCGACATACCTGCCAAACGGCACTTTATGGCCTGTAAGGGGAATGTCAGCATACTGGGGAGAATGTGTCGGAGCCTGGACATGGGCACAACTTCCAGGTTCCCAAAATCTATATATCCTACCAGCACCGAGTCCCTAGACGTGTGCTCCAGAACGCTAGCTCGGTACCAGCGGTCATCACCTGTAAGAGTAATCAAAACAGTAAAATTGTGGGAGTAAGAGTCTACTTCACATATTTGACAGTGAACATAATGCCAGCGGGGGGGGGGGGGGGGGACCTGGGTGAGGGGGACATCTTGAGTATTTATACAGAGCTCAAAGGGAGCTAAACTGAGACAGGCACGTTAATCAATGCAGGAGTGCTTATTGGGTGCAGCAGAAAAAAGAGCCAAACAAGAGCTTTAACATCAGATAATTTGATTGGTATATTATTTATAGTTCTCTCAGAACCAATCAGTTAAGACTGTGTGCATTAGTGAAAAAGAGGAGTTGTCACAGCTGAAGGATAAACAGTAGTCCAAAAGGAAGTCATAATCAACTGAGTTTTAATGAGATTAATTAGTGTTGTTAGAGGTCTGAATCCGATCACTGGTTTGCCAACACCGGCCATGTCTATGAAGGATGGGGAATCCCCAGAGCAGTGTCTGAAAAGCCCGGCAGCCAATTACTTTCCATGGTGACCGGACCTCTTTTAGATCTTCGCCCCACAGCTGACATTTATACCTAACGCCACCAAGTCACGTTAATTCCATTTCCCTGAACACGCGTGTATGAAAGAAAAAAAAACAAAACACGCTTTCTCTTACCTGTAAACTGAGCGCTGCAAATTTCTCCGACAGCAGGAGAGAAGCCTGAATCGGCTGGCGTCGCACTGTAATGTTTCATCATAGTCTCCATCAGCTCGGCAAGTTGTACTAAAAAAAAAAAAAAAATACATGAAGAATTTTAGCCATTTCATTTATAAACATCGTATTTTGTTTGAGGGACAAACACCCAGCGGAAGCGACAGACAGAGAGACGTACGCGCATTCTGCAGCTGCTGGCAGTAAAATTCCTCTGGATTCTGGATGTCTGAGATCGCAGCATCGAAAACATCTCCCACAGAAACATTGATGGCTTTCAGCACTTGGGTCG
This sequence comes from Pelodytes ibericus, assembly GCA_036172795.1. Classification (NCBI taxonomy): domain Eukaryota; kingdom Metazoa; phylum Chordata; class Amphibia; order Anura; family Pelodytidae; genus Pelodytes; species Pelodytes ibericus. The sequence continues at coordinate 66,547,002 of CM069867.1, forward strand.
GTGGTTGAGATTCAGGGTGCTTGGTAGGTTTCTCAGGCGTTCCATCGACGCTGTCCACGATGGGAGCTACAGAGCCAGGTAAATAATTAATGCAAGCAAAATAAAGACATTCGCAATTATACTTCAGTCAAATAGCCACACTAAGAAAGTAATTGGAACCACACTACTCGTTGGGGGTTATGTATAAACTGCAGTGTACACCAAAATATTGGGAAGTTAAAAAAAACAAAAACTATAAAATAAAAAACTTGCAATTGACGTGATACTTATAATAGCAATTGTGACTTATTTTTATATATGTCCTGACACTTCTGTGCATGGACTGCAGTATTCTTACAAAACAACCTACCAGATTTCTATTATTTTACTCCCCACTGTCTAAAAACAGGGATAGGATTATATTTTTAATTGTGAAAACTAATCATCACTACCACAAAGCTAAGAAAAAAGCAACAGTGATAGTGAATGGGACTTGAGAAGTATTGCTGCACATGCATATGTATGCAGAAGTAGATGGGAGTTAAGAGAGACAATGTAAGAAAATGGTAGTTCAGAGTGTGGTTTAAAAAGAGACTTCATTTGAAGACATTCAGATATGCACACACACAAAAAAGTGAACTTTCTATACAAAAGATCCCTCATACCCATCTCTGGATCCTGGTTTTGGAAACCACTCTTTCCTTCTTCAGTAAATGCATATCGTTTTTCCAGAAGTAGTTTAGCCACATGTACCCCTAAACACAGAGGCAGGAGAATTAAACATTTCATTACAACTCAGCATAGAGAGAGAGGATAATTACAACAGTCAAATTCTTAAAGGACCACTGTCCGTAAAAAAGTTATGTTTAATTGAAAGATTGCACCAAGATTTTTGAAACAGAATTACATTAATGAAAGAAGACAAATCAACTACCTTAATGAGTCCTCTTTGCTTGTATGGCTGTATCAGGGGGCAGCCATGTTGTTTATAATCTTCAGTCAGAGCTGACCCATCTGACCCGAGATGTCTGCCTCCTGATAAAGCTATAAGGGCTTGTTTTTAAAACACTGTGCTGATTAATGAAATAGGAAATAAATTCACTGACTTAGCTATTTTTCCAAGTCTACTATTTGGTGTAGGTTTTCCAACCAGGTTGTCATCGGTGACAATAGGATAGAGTGTGCCATTAAATTAATATATAAATAACTAGACTGGACCATTCATGATACTGAATTCAGAAATCAATACATAGAACTGCAAAATATCAATGACCAACACTACATAGAGGATTGCAACAATTTCTAGTAAGTCTGTTAAACTGGCAAGAATTAGGATTAAGGCATTTATTATACCATACACAAACTTCATGTGTATATATAGATATGTAGAAGTTATGGAGTATGTTTTGACATTTAACACTCCATAAAGTGTCAGCATTTTTTAAGAGACAGGTGGCAGCCATTAGTGGGAATCTACCTGTATTCTTATTGGCTGGAATCTAAAAGAAGCCAATCAGAAGGCTTCTTTGCAAACATATATAAAACTTCACTCAGTGGGATATTATCTATAGAATGTATTCATATTAATGCACAGTCAATCCTCAATTGACAGATGAGTTAATCTTTACAGTAGAAATATTTTGTACATTGCATACTGAAACATAACAAAAAATGCTAAGTTTGAGCAGTTTTCTTTCCAAAGCACCCCACTTGTGCTAGGGTGACCAGATATCTTCGTGTCCACCCTTAGAAAGGAGAAGCTATGCAATCAGACCGTGAGGACTGTCTCGCTGGAATTTAAGGAGGGTACTTAGGGTAACAAATAGCACTCTTTCATTTGTCAGCACCCAGATCTAATGTTCTCTGGAAGTTTCCTAAAACTCATCTCCCATTCACCATAAGTTAACCGGCAATGAACGGCAAGTTAGGAGACACCATTATAAAAGATACTCAAGCCGATTAACAAGAGACACCAGGAATAACAAACCTGTATTTAGCACAGACACCAGGAATAACAAGCCTGTATTTAGCACAGACACCAGGAATAACAAACCTGTATGTTGCATAGAAAGATCAACAGCATAACAAGGGATTTCGCCTTGCACCACCTGGACCACAGTGACAGAAAGCTTCTGGCCCAGAAGCAGTTTTCTGACTTCTATAAGGCATTCTGGGGTCCATCCACACGGCGGAGCACAGATGTTGGCCAAGGTGCATTTCAATGCCTGTAGAGCGATCAGAAAAGTCCAACTTATATAATGTTACATTAAGCGTTTTTAAGACGGGTTCTAGATTACGAAGCTGTACTTAATGTGTTCACTGTTCCCCATGTAATCATGTTCAAAAACACTATCGTAAATATTGCGCATATGGACTGCTTTGGACATGCCCAGTATTGCCGTCACTCCTGCTCCCAAGCCCCTCTGTGTCTCTTGTTGCGAGTAAGGCAAGCTACTCATGTAGCAAGGACTAAATGCAGGTCAGGCTTTATGGGTGGGTCCTGAGGAAGAGTGCTACACACACAGCTACTTTCTGTCTGTATAGGAGGTAATGCATGTTATGAAAAGAAAAATAAATAAAAATCACATTGTAGAGCTTTGCATCAGAAACATGCATGCGGACTAGGACAGATGCTCCCCTATACCCCAAACACAGCAATGGAAAGGACCATCAAGCTTACAGCTGGCGGGAGGAGCTCCAGGTCTTTATGCGTTTGCTGCAAATTATCGAACGTCACAGTCTCCTGATTCCCATAGTCGAGATATAAGACATGCGCCGTCTTCATGGTGACATCCATGTTCTGCACCAATACTCTGTACCAGTTCTGAAAGACAAAGGAAGACAGGGCTAGGAGGTGCAGGCTTGTGCTATTCTGTACTGAGGTCAGTACCACTACTGCGGCGCTGATCCAGTTATTACAGAGACGGACATTTTTGTCATGATTCATGGACGGTGTCTGCCATATACAAGAAAGTGATCATTTACTGCCATTTCCAACGTAGGGTTTATGTAGTAATGTATAGAAATGGACAATAATACATACAGCAGAGGAGCAGGTGCAATGGGGGTGCAGCACTGTGCAGGAACTTGCAAAGCGGATGAAGAATACAAGTTAGGGTTATATTTATTACAATCTAGTCCCCACAATGGCTTGTGGATTATTCCAAATATGCAGAAAATGGTGAGTCAATAGGAGATGAAGAAAAAGAAAAAAAAAAAAAAAAAGTTATATACTGTTCCCATTTAAATGAATTACTGGGCTAAGTGGATTAGAATCTCTCTAAACTCAAGAGAGTCTTCAGTAAGTATATACTTGTGGGGAAAAGACCAAGAGGTTATTAAATAGAAGATAAAAGATGGGTGACTTGGGGCCCCAGATGTTACAAAGTACTATGATGCATATCTATATCTATACACACACACACACACACACACACACACTACTGCTATTAAGTAGATGGTAGATAGAGAATAATAGTTGGCTTAGAATAGAACAGACAAATTTGGATAATGTTGACCTAGACCTGATACTATGGCTTCAATCCAAAGAACTTTTTAAAATTTTTAATAGTTTCACAATGAAAGGACTATTATCCTTTTGGAAAAAAATAAGAGCTAAGCAAGATATCCTGAAGATATTTCCTAAATCATCTTTCAGTTATAATATCCGACATTTGTGTTGAAGACACAGGGGGTAATACGTCTGAATGATATATATCAAGCGGATTAAATCATGACCTTTACTAATCTGACTGAGACACAATAGTCTCTCCGAGGGAATTGATGTCATTTAAAGAGTAAAGAGCTATATCTCTCAGTCCACCTGATGGACGAGTTACATATAGAGAATCTGGAATAAAACTTCTCTCGGTTAATGAATTAAAGATCTAGAAGATCATTGAGAGTGGGCTTTTAGTAGCAAGATCCAAGGATGAATTGATCACTAATCTTAAACAATGGGAAGATTACCTCTCAACCGAAATTCAATACTGGATCAACATAATGCCAAAACATAACCTTTAGAGACTCAACAAAATTAATGACAGCGATGGTACTTGGTACCTGCTGTAATCAACAAAATCTATCACCTCTAGATGCTGGGGAGGCCAAAATGAAAGTGGCACATATATTCACAATTGCCAGAATTGTAAAGAAAAATATATATATTTATTAGGAAATTATATAGGAGATCATTATAAATTTGGTAGTCAAAGATTTCCAAGTTGCACTGCTCCATCTGGTGTGACCAAAAATGGATAAAAATGAGCAATACATTGTAACCTACATAATTATGGCTGCTAAATGTTGTTTGTCAAGGAGAGTGCATGAAATACCCGTGTTGGAGGCAGTATATAGATAACATTTCAACTTGAAACGGGAAAAAAAAATTACAATTGATATGCAATAATTATAAGAAAAATATCAAATAGATTTTGTCTTGTATTTAATGCATGTTTCTATGCAAGAGTGTTTCTCCAACTTGGCAAGAATTGAGATCGCTAATAGAATATCAGTTAAGAATGGGGGGAAAAGGGTTACCCACAGGAAAATGAAAGATTTAAGTTATTGAAGCTCTGGGAATTTGGGTGTCAAAATTTACAGAGTAATGGACAGAAGGAAAGAGGAGAAATCTAGGTCTTACCAAGAAAAATAATATATAAAAACTTGTCTGTTTTGTAAGTTTTATTGTCTAAAGCAAGTTTTGTATTATGAAGATATGATACATTGATTACGATCTAAGCTTTTATTGTATTTATAAATGTAATTTTGTATTTTTTAATAAAAAAGGTAAAAAAAAAAAAAAAAAATGATATTCTCTCTTAAAAGAATACGCAATATAAACATACAGTAAGAAATGCCCCAGTCATAAAATGCCAGAATTAACCTGGTAAACAGCAAAGACAGAATACACCCCTTCCACAGCAACGTCTGGGCGGACCTGAAGGATCCAATTGGGAGTTCTGCACAGCATATACCATAGAGTCTTACCTTGTCTTGAGTGTATTTAGCGACACAGACCTCTCCTAATGCTGGGGTATAGCCGTTCTTTAGATTCCCTGGGTTTGTATATATCTCTTTCAATGCTGATGATACCTTGAGCAGAGATTCCACTGATTTAGGGTTATAAAGCTGCAGAAAAAAATTACTCGGGCTTGAAAATTCAATGACAAAGGCCTATTAAAAAAAAAAAAAGAAATAAAGAAACAATTAATCTCTGCAACATGGTCTGGCATTTACAGTCATAATCTTCAGGGATTCTATATGTATGGTACTTTAATAGTTATTTTGCCAAATCAATGAATGATGCAACTGTATCTCTATTTGATAATAAAAATGGTCTCCTCATGGTAGGTAGAGGGTCATGCTTCATGCAGGGTGTGCGACACAACCACTCTCAACATGTGCAGTTCAGTTAGCACAGTATGTAGATCACGTACGAGTAGAAAGGCGCACAGTCACCTCTACAGCCAGCCGCGCAGGCAGGGGCCCAGTCACCTCTACAGCCAGCCGCGCAGGCAGGGGCCCAGTCACCTCTACAGCCAGCCGCGCAGGCAGGGGCCCAGTCACCTCTACAGCCAGCCGCGCAGGCAGGGGCCCAGTCACCTCTACAGACAGCCGCGCAGGCAGGGGCCCAGTCACCTCTACAGACAGCCGCGCAGGCAGGGGCCCAGTCACCTCTACAGACAGCCGCGCAGGCAGGGGCCCAGTCACCTCTACAGCCAGCCGCGCAGGCAGGGGCCCAGTCACCTCTACAGCCAGCCGCGCAGGCAGGGGCCCAGTAACCTCTACAGCCAGCCGCGCAGGCAGGGGCCCAGTCACCTCTACAGCCAGCCGCGCAGGCAGGGGCCCAGTCACCTCTACAGACAGCCGCGCAGGCAGGGGCCCAGTCACCTCTACAGCCAGCCGTGCAGGCAGGGGCCCAGTCACCTCTACAGCCAGCCGCGCAGGCAGGGGCCCAGTCACCTCTACAGCCAGCCGCGCAGGCAGGGGCCCAGTCACCTCTACAGCTAGCCGCGCAGGCAGGGGCCCAGTCACCTCTACAGCTAGCCGCGCAGACAGGGGCCCAGTCACCTCTACAGCGAGCTGTGCAGATAGGGGCCCAGTCACCTCTACAGCGAGCCGTGCAGACAGGGGCTAGTCATTAGTTTACAATTCATCCCACTCTGTTAAACTGTCATTTAGGGTTTTTAAAGCATGAAATGTGATTGATAGTTCAAACAAATGCACACAAAAAAGCACCTGGCTCTCCATCCCTTTCCTTATTTCCCGTTCTTGTAAATCAGATAATGTAATTCTCTTTTCCACTTCCTGTTGGTTCTTGGGATCAGGTGAAAATTCGATCTGAGGAGACAGGGACAAGGAGAGGGGTCAAGTCATAAATAAATTAATTAAGGTTTCCCTTAGCAAATATTAATTTCTGTTTAATAGAAAGATCGCATGAAGTGTAGGCCTTTTAACTCCTAAGTAAGAAAGGCTGTTTTTTGTTTTTTTTTACTTCTGCAGTTTTTGTATTTACCTGTAGTTTAATTTTTTCTCATATAATGTAACCACATAGTATATACTGTTTTAATAGCCATAAGAAGGGCCTTCTTAAGATACCATTATGTTCATCATATCTTATCATTTACTATGGGGGTGGGGGGTCAAATTATAAATAATAAAAAAATAAATTTGAAAAAAAGAATAAAAAAAAAAAAAAGCTAAAAAAAACTGCATCTAAATAGTTTAAACATTTTCTGCTGAATTTAGACATAGTCCATGACCCATTTTCTGTTTTGCAAGTTAAAGTGCAATAACAGTTTCTCTGTACCTTTTGACCCCAACAATCAACTGTACGCTAAATCTAACCCTTAATGTAACCCTAGTCCTAGATCTCAACTCTATTTTTTGTTGTGGTTGTAACATTGCAGACAACCGTTAAAGGCAGTCTAGCAACTAGAACAAAGCGTTGGAAGCGGTTATTTACCACTTCCGAAGCTCTTGTCCACAACAGGACAGTGGCATGTCTGGTACGGCGCTGCACTTCCAGTGCAGTGCATGATTACACTCCTAGGAGCGATCATATGTGCACCACAGTGACTTTTTCAGTGTTGCCTGATACCGCAATGAAGGAATAAGTGCCTTAATGAGTCCTCTCTGCTTGAATAGTTTATCAGCGGGCAGACATGTTAAGAATCCTGGGTCAGATGAAGGAAGATCAAAGCTGTCCGCCCCTGATAGAGTATTAGAGGAAAGAGGGCTCTATATTGTACTTTATTTGTATTTACCGTACTCATTAAAGCATTTCCATTTAAATGGAAGCATTTTCTTGAAAGTCAAAAGGGTGGTTTATTCAAGGTCAAGACCTTGAACAGATACAATTGAATTTAAAACCTGAGGAGTCACGGGTATATTCACTAGAAGGGGGTGCAGATTAGCACAGATGAACATTTCAATCCACTAATTTAACTATACATTGGGCAGTGAAACCTGGGGTGATTCTCCTGCAAGAACAGCTCAATTATCTGGTAACTTGCCAGGTTTATCTCTACACAGTGCATAATTGAGTCAAGGAGATAAAATGTTCACATGTTTTTAGTAAATAGCTTTGAGTGTAGGCTTTTCTTTCCCAATCTGAAGAAGAATGATTCTCTATAATTCAGCAAGTGCAGATCAAGCGTTACCTGAGGAAGCCTTGACCTTTCACCCTCACCACTGGGAGATTTGGAAACAGCCTCATTTTGTCTGGGGGGAAAAAAATACAATTAAAAAAACACAACAATATTGATAAAAAAAATGTAGAGACTTGGAAACTAAACCCCTTCATGACCAGACTGTTTTTGGAATGTTGTGCGTTAATGACCGTGGCTGTTTTTACACTTCTGAGGTGTTTCTGTTTAGCTGTCATTTTCTTCTTTATTATTTGCTGTACCAACACATTATATATTGGGGTTTTTTCAGGACAAAAAAGGGCTTTCTTTTGATGCCATTATTTTGTTCATATCATCATTATGAAATAAGTCCTGGACCGTCACTGGTCACGAAAGGGTTAATACGGACTTAAAGGACATTTACAGATTATTCATTAAAGTGCTGTGGACTTCTAAAATTATTTCTTTAAGGGACTCCGTCAACCAAAACACTGCTTATACTGTGAATGTAGAGATTAAAACAATGATTTATACATTTTGGTATTTTATGCATTTGCTTGCAATTTTGCAAAGAAAAATATAGATTTAAATATGTCTGGGGCGTCTCCTTCTTATGACATCACCTTGTGGCTTGATATGTAAATTACAAATTCAACAAAGTCACAGTAGCAGCACAGTTGTCAAGTGAGATAAATGATATTTTGGAAGTTGGTTGGTACTCTACTCTGTAGAGAGACACTATATATATATATATATATATATATATATATATATATATATATATATATATATATATATATATATATATATATATATATATATATATAAAAATTATCCCCGACCGGTGGCGAGTATGAAAATGGCACACAGTGCCGAAACCGGCCAGTGATATTTTATGAAGCGATAAACTCACCATGTGGTCTTCCATAAAGAACTGAATACCGTCTTCATTTTTTTGTTTCAACGTATGAGAATTATTCCTCTGACCTCACAGAAGTGCTAACTGAAGGTATTTTGCAACTATTGTAAACACCTATTTGTGTTTCATTATATTGTACTGCTCTGTACCTTTACACTCAACTTTTTTGAGTGCATCAATTTATATTTATTGATATGTAAATTACACATTCCCCATTGAATGCTGGTTCATTTGCATATCAAGCCACAAGGTGATGTCATAAGCAGGAGACTCCACAGACATTTAAAACCTATATTTCTCTTATTTTATGCATTTGCTTCCAGCTTTGTATCCTCTGCATTCACATTGTAAGCAATGTTTAAGCTGTCAAAGTCCCTTTAACTTACACGACAGGAAGCAGATTCGGTGTGTGTGGGTCTAGTTATTACTTACGGCTTGCATATGATGGAGTGGGCTGTCCAGTCTTTCTTCTGGCACTCCACCGAGCAGTAGTACGTCTGCCGGCACTGAGAACACCTTCTAGCTCCTGTACCAACAAAGCAAGCCTTAACATAATAATATTGTTTAGCAATTAATAAAAATTAAAAAAAAAAACCACATCAATACTGTAGATGGATGAGAACCATTCGCAAGAGGAGATGTGGTTTATGAATGGATGAGTTTATGACTGGTTCATATTTTAAAACCTATCCTGTGCAACTCTGCTCGTCTGTGTGTTTAGAGTCAATGCTGCCACCTGAACCCTAGTCCCACTCGCAGAACAAAACTCTTTTCTGAATATATATCCTGAGATTTTAAGAGAGCTTTAATACGCAGTTTTAAACTACAGTACAAATCTCAATCACCACTGCTGTAGGTGGAATAGCACCTTTAATATAATTTGTATTGCTTCATGTAGTAAAGGCCAAGAAGAACAGTCAACAACCTGAAACAAATGTGATGTATGGAATAGCCTTCAATCGGAAGTGGTAGAGGTAAACACAGTGAAGGAGTTTAGGAATGCATGGGATAGGCACAAGGCTATCCTAGATATAAGGCCAGGGACTGATAAAAGTATTTAGGGGCAGACTAGATGGGCCAAATGGTTCTTATCTGCAGACACATTCAATGTATGACAGCAGGAACATATATATGGTGTTGGTTAAATAGTCAAGGAGGAACGACAACTACAGCACATGCCTCGACATTTGATACAATAAATCAATCCTGCACTAAGGCTGTGAGAAAAAAAAAAATGACTGCACTAATATTGATTTATACAATGTGGAAAAGAACAACCTCTAACTGCAGGAGCAGTGAGTGAAGAGTTATTACCAAATTCACCAACATGGGAAGCAGATGATTACCACTGGATAAAGAGCAAAGTCCCAAAACACAATTATATTAAACAACAATCTCCATGGCTTCCAAAGATCAGTTACCATGTAAGCCACAGTGATGACAGCTCTTGGCTTGAGATACTGGCTTGATTGTGTTGAAGAGAGTCTGATCATAGCCCAGTGACAGGATATTGGCTGGAATTAGGTTGTTTTCCAGGTCAAGGATCTGAAGACAAAAAAAGAAAAACTTCCAATTTTGGACTCTATTGTTACAAGGATGAAATGTTTTGGACAAATATCAGATGGGATAAACCAAAACTGAACATTTTTTGTGTGTGTAATTCAGTAGCAAATACACTGATTATCCATAACATTATGACCACCTGCCAAATATTGTGTAGGTCCCCTTTTGATGCCAAAACAGCCCTGACCCATCAAGGCACCCAACTTCCTCAAACCTCCTTTCTTTACTGACTGATAGTAGAAATCTGCTCCTAGCATAGCTGCACTCACTCTCATTAACTGGATTTCATGGGTGGTGATAAGATGTTATGCTAATCTTGTGTCCTCTCTAATCCACAGAGAAAGACTTATCAGCCATAACCACCTGCCTACAATTGTCTAGGTCCGCTTTTGCCACCAACATCCAGGGATGGAGTCCACTAGACCTCCGAAGGTGTGCTGTGGTATCTGGCACCAAGAAATTAGCAGCAGATCCTTTAAGTCCTATATGCTGTGAGGTGAGACCTCCATGGATTGGACTTGTTTGTCCAGCACATCCCACAGATTGGATTGAGATCTGGGGAATTTGGAGGCCAAGTCAAAGCCTTGAACTCTGTGTTGTGTTCTTCAAAGCATTGCTGAACTAACAATGCTTAGGTAGTTGTTACGTGCCAAAGTAACATCCACATAAATACCAGGACCCAAGGTTTCATAGCAGAACATTGCCCAAAGCATCACACTGCCTCCGCTGTCTTGCCACCTGTCAGTGGTCATAATGTTATGGGTGATCGGTGTATATAATAATAACAACTAGTATTTACATAGCACCGTTCTCACCGGTGGGACTCAAGGCGCTTTTTAGTGCACGCTCTCGAAACGGCAGTCGAATAATAGATATTATTACCCGATTGATGGTACTCATTCATTGACCTTGAAAGGATGAAGGGCTGGAGTTGACCCTGCCAGGATTTGAACCTGTGACCAAAACGCTACTTGGGTACTGTATCACCAATCACACAAATGTCCACTCCCTGCAGCCATTATTACGATTTTGATAAGCCGAAACATCATTAACTCAATGCTTTCATTACAAGATAAATACAGACTTTTTGCCCCATTGGCCATATATATGTAACGTTTTGTGACACCACAATAAGAAGTTTATATTATCCTATTCATCTTTAAGCACGCTCTAGATTATGGTTCAACACTATGTGTATATCTCATCATCCACTTTAAATGGTCATTACTTACTGGGCTCATGTCCTTTGTTGGGGAGGTTACTGGACTGCTCCCGTTTCCCACATTTTCTCTGGAATTTCCTGCAAGAGTACGAAGAGGAGAAGTAGGAGACTTAAGAGCTGGAAATAGTGCTGGAAAGCCCCCCCAAGAATTCTGCTTAAGTACGAATTAAGACGCAGTATTTGGTTCCCCCAATTTTTCCACAATGTTTTCTCATTGTTAAGTAGAGGTTACCGTGAATATAACAAAAATATAAAACATGGTCTATACATTCTGCTGACAAAATTGCAAGCAAATTAAGAGAAAAATATGTTTTGAATGTCCCTGTGATAGGTCTCCTGTTTATGACATCACTTTGTGGCGTGATATGCAAATTACACTTTTCCTATTACATTTTTCGCTTAATTTATGCATTCGCTTAAAATGAACAATGTACAGATCATATTTTATTTTCACTACACTCTGGCCGGACAGCCCTTCCCTTACAAAACACTGTCTATTTTATAGACAAAATGCAATCTTGCCTTGTGTGTAGTGGATTCCGCCAGGTGTAACTGCCCCGGGAGGAGACTTGATCGTGGGGAATGATCGAGGGCTTCTCAAGGAAGCGTGGCGAACTCCCACCCGGCGGTCAGCGGCTTGCTGTGCGCTCTGCATCATTGCACTCATACTGCACCAAATCTTGCAAAAACTAGCATTATAAAGGAACTTTCAGATTTCTGCATAAAGCATTTTGATGGGGTTTTTTTTATCAATCTGCCTGCTGATTATTTTCAATAACAATTTTAAATAATCCTTAGGAAGAAAAAAAAAATATCAAAAAGTAAAATAAAAAAATTATCAAATGAATAACTGATATTAAATTATAAGCAAGTCCCATATTCTAAACCATAGATTATATCCTTGCAGCCAAATACATTTTTTGGGTTGACATTGTACTTAATCTGGGTGCATGTAGAAGGAATAAGCTGGTCCTTTTACACTGAGGGGTCAATTCAGTAGAGAGAGAATTGCGATGAGAAAGTCAAACTTTAAGCCAATGGAGTTAGAAAAATTCTCACATTCAGATGCATTGGAGAATTGTTCCAGCTTGGCTACTTTGGCCTAAAGTTTGAATTCCCTGTCTCATTGTCCCTGCAATTCCCTCTGTCTTGAGTAGAACCTCTAGCCTATTGGAAAGCTAGATTACCGGCTGTGGCCTTTCATCAACTGGTAATAGTTTTGCAGATATTATGGGGTGTGTGGCCTCAGCAACTGAAGGCCCCTTATCATGGAAAAAAAAAAGAAACAGTATGATGGCTGTTATATAGTGCAAGGCCCGACATATTTGTGTAGAGTTCTATGCATGACATTCAAGACAAGTTAGTAATCTATACTAGACTAAACTAGAATGGACACTTAATGATAGCATTGCTATAGGCTGCTTGAAGTAAACTGAAGAATGCAGGCTAGGACAGATTAAAAGCATCATGGCTGAGGCCTGTGCTAGTGAAGAGAGACCCTCATTCTGTAAAGCCTTTAACAATGGGGACCTTGACTAGGTCCCCTCCATTGCTGGAAATCAAACAGGGTCTCTCTGCTTTAGAAAGATGACCAAACAAACCCTGATTGGATGTACGTAGCGAGCTCCTGATTTTATAGTCTAAGGACACGCTGACAAATTCAAAGATACATGTCAGGTTTACTCAGGGAATGTGGCAAAAGGCTTTTAACTTTTGCTCTATTAGTGATGCTAAACTTAAAAGAAACCATTACTGACACTTTAAAAAAAATAAATCTAACTTCATTAGTGCATTTTATGAATTACTGTCTTGTAAATTATATATACTATCTTAAAGGGACACTCCCCCTTGGGCTAAGGTTCCAGCCACCCTGTGCCCCCCTCCCCCATGGGCTAAGGTTCCAGCCACCCTGTGCCCCCCTCCCCCCGTGGGCTAAGGTTCCAGCCACCCTATGCCCCCCTCCCCCCATGGGCTAAGGTTCCAGCCACCCTGTTCCCCCCCTCCCCCCTTGGGCTAAGGTTCCAGCCACCCTGTTCCCCCCCTCCCCCCTTGGGCTAAGGTTCCAGCCACCCTGTGCTCCCCCCTTGGGCTAAGGTTCCAGCCACCCTGTGCTCCCCCCTTGGGCTAAGGTTTTAGCCACCCTGTGCTCCCCCCTTGGGCTAAGGTTCCAGCCACCCTGTTCCCCCCCTCCCCCCTTGGGCTAAGGTTCCAGCCACCCTGTGCTCCCCCCTTGAGCTAAGGTTTTAGCCACCCTGTGCTCCCCCCTTGGGCTAAGGTTACAGCCACCCTGTTCCCCCCCTCCCCCTTGGGCTAAGGTTCCAGCCACCCTGTGCTCCCCCCTCCCCCCTTGGCCTAAGGTTTTAGCCTCCCTGTGCTCCCCCCTCGGGCTAAGGTTCCAGCCACCCTGTGCTACCCCCTTGGGCTAAGGTTTTAGCCACCCTGTGCTCCCCCCTTGGGCTAAGGTTCCAGCCTGTGTCCCTCTTCTGTTAAGTATCCGCCCTACCCCATAAGACCGGTATCTCCATGCTTTGCACCCCGCCCCAGTTTGTAGGGTCTCCCTCAGGACACCCAGTCACTAACAATGTCCGCCCTGCTAGGTCCTGTTCCTGTCACCGGTCATTAAGTGACCTGATGTTTCATTATTTAGGGCCGCAATTCCTTGCACTTTATCCCCCTTCCCTCACGCCCACCGCCATGTACCTCCGGGCAAAAGGGACAAACACACCACAGGCCACCTCGACGTAACGTTCCGCGGACGCGTGACGGCTCCAAGTACGGCTGCGTAGTGCGGAAACAGCGCGCCAGGCAGATCGGATCCACGTGACGTACAGGCCCCGCCCACCACATCCGCAGCTGGTAGGCGGGGCCTGTGAGAAGTGTGTGACTGCTAAGCACGTCATGTACAAGAGCAGGGGCCAGTGCTTACACATAGGAATGAATGAGAAGTGATAGCCCTGGACCTCCATGGATAATACATTATGCATGTGGCAGGGTTGCATTGCAAGTTTAATTGCCCTGCATAATGCATTGCTCATAATTAGGGTTAAAGGAATAACTCCAGTAATAAAGTAGCCATGCTTTGCTTGTTAAATCTATCACCTAAACATTGTGTGATAGATTGTGAATGGAGAGAATAATCCATTATTGGAAATTATCTATACATTGAATTAGCACAACTGCAAGTAAATGCTTAAATTAGGAGAAAAATGTGTCTGGAGTCTCCCGCTTATGACATCACCTGTGGCAAATCAACTGGTTTAATATGTAATTTACATATTAGGCCAGAGGTGATGTCATAAGCGGGAGACTCCACGGACACATTTAAAACACGTTATTTTAAACATCATTTAGACCAGTGGTGTCCAAGTTTGTTCTGTAGTAGGCCACTTCACTGTAAATGTATTTGTGCGTGGGCTGCATTCATGTTTTATTGAAAGGAAATGTATGTGTGTGTGTATAAATATATATATATCACAGTAGTGTGCAGGTGAGTGTATCATAGATTCCCTAGCAATAAAGCAGCAAAATAAAAAACTCACATTAAATGCACACACATTCACGTATGCATACACAAATAGTCACATTTCCATCCACACACACACAGTCACATTGCAAAACACACTGAGTCACACTTACACAACACACTGAGTCACACTTACACACACACACACACAGAGTCAAACTTTATTTTGGTTTCCCCCCCTCCCTGCTAGTTTACCTTGTATCTGCAGGGAGGGGCATTGTTCCATCTGTGGTCTGCTATTTTCCAAAACTATAAACAATTAGAGAAGCACACCAAATTTAAAACAAATATCATCAATAGAAATGTGGTGCATCACCCCTAGGCAAGTCCACAACCAACCATCAAAGGAAACAAAAACAAAAAAAAAGAGATTTGGAGGAGCACACACACAATAGAGCTGTAATAATACAGATATAAAGTGTCAAAATAGGGAGACCTTGATAAAGGCTTTTCAGCCGAAAGGTACTGTGACTTTTTTGCACTGTGTGACCCTCCTGGCTGTGGTTTTTACCTTTGCTATTTTTGCTGCTTTTTTTTAGGTCAAGCTGTTTTTATTTTTATCTGTGTCTTGTATACATTTGTAAGTACTCTTTCTTTTTACCCATTGGGTATGTGTGATTATATTGCTTCTGTTGTCTATCAAAAAAATGTTTTGTCTAATAAATATTTTGACACTTTATATCTGTATTATTACAGCTCTATTGTGTGTGTGCTCCTCCAAATCTTTTTTTTGTCCGCTATTTTCCACCAGAGCACTGGGATGTCACTGACACCTGGTGCTCCAACAGGGTCAGAGTGCGAGGTGGGCGGAGCTGTCTCCTATGCGTGAGGGGAGAAGGCCCCGCCCCCTCATGCTCTGCCCCTGTTGGAGCACTGGGTGTCCGTGATATCCCGGTGCACACTGTGTTGGAGCGGCTCAGAGGTGTGGCTACCGCTAGAGAGGGCTACATGTTGGAGGCCCGTGATTTAGACTGTGAATGAAAAATGATCTATAAATTTGGGTGGAAGCCACAGTCGCAAGTGTCAGGAGAGTAAAAAGGTGCAATGGCTGTTATGTATATTTTATATTTAACAGCAATAGCACATTTTATACATCCCATTCGTTTTGTCTGCCTAAAATTGCGACTCTGCCACCCACACGCGTTGGTTGAGATTGTGAGTGCAATTTCAGGCGCATATTTGCACCTTTTCTGTTGGAGGTGCAAGAAAATCGGAAAGCATTTAGGTAGCGAAGTAAGCACGATACACAATATAAGGCACAATTACAGTGCACATCAACTTTATACATCACCATTGTGTTCACAGAACTGCAAGAAAATGCACAGTATGAATTAAAAGGTTACCTTCAGGCAGGTGCAGGCAGTGCAATTTAATATACGCATTTCAAGCAAATGCATGGATTTAAACCCCAGCCATATTTAAGCTGGGATAAGCGAGAGATAATATTAATCTCCCTCACCGGCCAGCCTTACAGTTCTCCAGGCAGTGTACCAACAGGCTTCTTACATGCATGGTTTTCATTCTCCATGGAGATTAAAACTATTTAATAATTAAGGACAGATTCCTTTTAATGATCTCCTCAGACTGTTGGGGGGCTTTAGTGAAGGCTTGTCTGTCTGACAGACCCCCTCAGATAGATTGCAGGAAGCAAATCTACTACTGCTTGGTTTCTCACCTGCATAGCCCACATTTTCATCTATACCAAATACAATAGGTTATTTAAAAAAAAAAAATGTAATAAGCAAAGCATGGTCACGTTATTATGTTTTAAAATGTTGGCGTTGTGAGGAACAATTAAACTTCTAATGCAACCCTGCCCGCAACGTACCAAGGCACCAGTGTCTGTGGCATGGTCAGTGAAGCTCCATAGAACATTATTAAATGACATCTGTCACCTATGTCATGAATTTTAGTGAGATAAATGTTAATGGACATAAGAAAGCACTGCCATATTGGGTCCGATCTGTCACAATCCGACCCAATCTGCGATATACACTACCCTTTAAAGAATAAACGTAACAAAAGTTTGAGCATTCAAGGAGCATTTAAAATATAAAAATTTAATTTATGCAGAATACCTGCATCAAATCACACTGGCAAAAAAAGCCTGTGCGCTATACAAGCAGTAATCTTCATCTTGCACCAAAGTCAGTTGGGGGATAGATCACTCTCACAGACACTTGTGACTGTGCCTCGCTTTATAAATCCACCAATAGTGCACATAGCGTCTTGTGGCAGTGGGCATATAGAAATTGTGATCTTTCATTCTGTGTTACAGGTGTATTATTAATTCTTTGTTACAGGTGCATTATTAATTCTTTGTTACAGGTGCATTAGTAATTCTTGTTACAGGTGTATTATTAATTATTGTTACAGTTTCATTTTTAATTCTTTGTTACAGGTGCATTATTAATTCTTGTTACAGCTGTATTATTAATTCTTGTTACAGATGCATTATTAATTCTTGTTACAGGTGCATTATTAATTCTTTGTTACAGGTGTATTATTAATTCTTTGTTACAGGTGCATTATTAATTCTTGTTACAGATGCATTATTGAATTCTTGTTACAGATGCATTATTAATTCTTTGTTACAGGTGCATTATTAATTCTTGTTACAGATGCATTATTAATTCTTTGTTACAGGTGCATTATTAATTCTTTGTTACAGGTGCATTATTAATTATTGTTACAGATGCATAATTAATTCTTTGTTACAGGTGCATTATTAATTCTTTGTTACAGGTGCATTATTAATTCTTTGTTACAGATGCATTATTAATTCTTTGTTACAGGTGCTTTGAAGTCCTGGGCATCTTTCCTAATAATGTATTAGTGCATATTGTGCATGTGTCTCTATGCAATAGAAATACCTAAGCCTTAGCACTAGAGGAATCCCCCTCCCTGAGTTATTGGAAGCTGCTCTCCAGGCAGAGACTGCAGCACACTGGCACAGAGAGCTCGGGCTTCCACATTCACCTTACAGGGGCGTGCTGAGGTGCGCTCTGACGTCACGCCGCAGCCGTGCTCCGATTGGACGAGGCTGGTGCAGCCGCTGACGGCCCGGCGGCCATCTTTGTTGATGTGTCAGTCTGTGAGGCCGGAATGGATCCGCAGTGAGAGGCTGGCCAGCCGGGGTAGAGCAGAGCCTGGGAACGGGAGAGGCGAACAGACGTATAGTGGAGGCTAAACTGCCCGAAGGTAATACATACTGTTTGTGTCTCTGTTTCTGTGTGTGTGTCTCACTCTCTGTCTGTGTGTGTCTCTGTCTGTGTGTCTCTCTCTCTCTCTCTCTCTGTGTGTCTCTGTGTGTGTGTCGCTCTGTGTCTCTCTCTCTCTCTGTGTCTCTGTGTGTGTGTCTCTCTCTCTCTCTCTCTGTGTCTCTGTGTGTGTGTCTCTCTCTCTCTCTCTCTCTCTCTCTCTGTGTGTGTGTCTCTCTCTCTCTCTGTGTGTGTCTCTCTCTCTCTCTGTCTCTGTCTGTGTGTGTCTGTCTCTCTATTTCTGTGTGTGTGTCTGTCTCTCTATTTCTGTGTGTGTGTCTGTCTCTCTATTTCTGTGTGTGTGTGTCTGTCTCTCTATTTCTGTGTGTGTCTGTCTGTGTGTCTCTCTGTGTGTGTCTCTGTCTCTTTGTGTGTGTGTGTGTCTCTCTGTGTGTGTTTCTCTCTGTGTCTCTGTGTGTGTGTTTCTCTCTGTGTGTGTGTTTCTCTCTGTGTCTCTGTGTGTGTGTCTGTCTCTCTCTCTGTGTCTCTGTGTGTGTGTCTGTCTCTCTGTGTCTCTGTGTGTGTGTCTGTCTATTTCTGTGTGTCTGTCTGTGTGTCTGTCTCTTTGTGTGTGTGTGTGTGTCTCTCTGTGTGTGTCTCTGTCTCTTTGTGTGTGTGTGTGTCTCTCTGTGTTTCTCTCTCTGTGTGTGTGTTTCTCTCTGTGTCTCTGTGTGTGTGTTTCTCTCTGTGTATTTCTCTGACTGTGTGTCTCTTTGTGTGTGTGTGTGTGTGTCTCTCTGTCTGTGTTTCTCTCTGTGTGTGTGTGTTTCTCTCTGTGTGTGTGTGTTTCTCTCTGTGTATTTCTCTGACTGTGTGTGTGTGTGTCTCTTTGTCTCTCTGTGTCTCTGTGTGTGTGTCTCAGATATAGTCGATGGGTGGATGTATTAAAGTGGCACGCAGAAATGGTTAGTGGCTCTCTCTCCATGTATGCCAGTGTATATAATGCTAAAGTGTTCTGGTTCCTGACATTGTTAGATGTACACCTGATGTGAATCTCTGCCACCCTACGGTGGTGTAACATTTATGCTAATAAGTGCTGGGATGTAAGAAGCTTCTGTTTTACATAGGATTTCAGACATTGGACCTTTTTTTTTTTTTTCAAACTTTGCTGACAATTTCAGTAGTCTCAAATTGTATACCCCCCCCCCCCCCCTTTGTGTGTGTGTGTGTGTGTATATTTATAGGGTTTGACCAATTCCAGAAATCATGGGCTTTTTCCTCATGAAATTCCTGCTGCTGGCTTTTAACATGTGTAATGGTTTTACATAGAACAATTTGCCTTTCTATAGATTAAGCTGGCTCCTGACCAACTGTTTGTAGTCTACAAATATTTGTCAAGCCCCTTGCACATCTATTAATATGTGTGACTTCTTGTGTCTGGACCTCTGTTTGTGGCACATAGTGAGTTGCTGAGCATCAGGGTATTTGTATCGCTTTGTATGTGAAACACATACAGAAAATATTACAGTCAATGGGCATGTGTAGTAAAGGGAAGTGTGTGTAACATGCCTAAGAAGCTTTAACAGAGAGAGACCATCTGAGGGGGGGGGGGGGGGGGGGGGGGGGGGAATGGTACATTTTATGTTTAAATGGGCAGATTTGTAAAGTTTTATTTTTTAACTAAAATAAACAGATCTGTCTTATCATTTATTCTAAAAACTATTAATAAGTGTAACAGATTTATTAAAGTTGCAGGAGCAACAGTTCTGTGTTTGTCTGTGTCTGTCTCTTTGTGTCGCTCTGTCTGTCTCTTTGTGTCGCTCTGTCTGTCTCTTTGTGTCGCTCTCTGTCTGTCTCTTTGTGTCGCTCTCTGTCTGTCTCTTTGTGTCGCTCTGTCTGTCTCTTTGTGTCGCTCTGTCTGTCTCTTTGTGTCGCTCTGTCTGTCTCTTTGTGTCTGTCTCTCTGTCTCTTTGTGTCTCTCTGTCTGTCTCTTTGTGTCTCTCTGTCTGTCTCTTTGTGTCTCTTTGTCTTTGGATGTCACTGGAATTTCGGGGCTCCAGCAAAATGATTTTCAATGTAAAACTACAGAAGAAAAAAAATAAGTTCAATATAAATTAGAAACATGGATAACATCCAGTAAATGAGCTGCTTGGAACTGACCCTTTCCATTTGATTGTTTTTGTCCCACGAGGAGAAATTGGTGGCACGTGTCACTATAAAGTAAACTGACCACCGGACTGCAAAACATTTTACAACCACAAATACACTGTGTGCTTGCTGTACGTCTGCGGCTTCACAACCAAATAATTATACAAATCCCTGGATATTGCAGGATAATCCTGTGGCCCATTTTACAATTATACAACACAACATTCAAATATCAAATACCACAGGTCCACCTCAACTGGTTTTACATAAATATATATATATAGCTTTGCAGAATGATAGTCTGATCTGGAAGTATTATGATGCTGCAGTGAGGAAATGACCTTTCACCCTGGATGCTATTAAATGAGCTGCATGCAGCTGGGGAGAGAACGCGCCCTCCCTTTTTGCAGTGCAGGGATCTCAGACACCTGTTTGGGGGTCATTATGTGTCTGTTACAATGCAGACTCTGCTTTTGTATACAGCACTGGCATCAAAGCCTGTGGTCGTTGTCATAACTCTAGCTTTAGGCAGAGGGAGGGTATCGCTGAATGTGGTACTTGTTTGTGATTGTGCTCACCTATTGTTTATTCCTGTGGGTTTCTATTGGTAACAGAAACACAACAGATTACATTCAGTTTACAAATGTTCAGAGCTTTGTTATCCAGGCTGCCAAAAATTCTCCAACTTGCCGATTTTTTTTTTTTTTTTTTTTAAAGTAGGCTAAGTATGCCTGATTGGTCGCCCACTCGGCTAATGGTGCCTGATTGGTCCTCCACTCCGCTAATGGTGCCTGATTGGTCGTCCACTCGGCTAATGGTGCCTGATTGGTCGCCCACTCGGCTAATGGAGCCTGATTGGTCGCCCACTCGGCTAATGGTGCCTGATTGGTCGCCCACTCGGCTAATGGTGCCTGATTGGTCGCCCACTCGGCTAATGGTGCCTGTTTGGTCGTCCACTCGGCTAATGGTGCCTGGGTGGTCGCCCACTCGGGTAACATTAAAGGTATAAAATTTACATCAATATAGAAAATCTTAATATAGAAAAAATTGCCAAACTAGATAGATAGAGAGATTGTGATTATCTGTTGTAAGTTATCTGTTTTTAAAGGGGCTCAAAAAACATGGCCAACGGTTCGGTCTTATTTTTACTCAAATAATGTATAGTATTTAACTGGTGTTATTGTGCCACACATATTTACATTTCTGCAGAAAATAAACAAAACATGTTTAAAAAATGATTTACAAATGATATTAGCAGAATTTCAAGGGAAATTAAGAGAAAAATGTGTTTTAAAAGGGTGTCTTCTGTTTATGACATCACCTGTGGCTTGATATGCAATTTACACATATGCCATTGAAAGGAAATACATCTGCATATCCAGCTATAGGCGATATACACAGGAAACCCACATATATATTTAAAACACAGCTTCCATATATGAAATGCTGTTTCTTTGTACATCAGCAAAAGATATCCCATAGCCTGTGTCCAAAAAACAGAGTTGCAAATCCTTTCAAGAAGCTGCTGCATCTCTGAGACTCTCTCACTTGGAGTATTGTACGCAATACTGGAGACCGTATCTCCAGAAGGATATTGATACTTTGGAGAAAGTTCAGAGAAGGGCTACTAAACTGGTTCATGGGTTGAAGGATAAAACTTACCAGGAAAGGTTAAAGCATCTTAACATGTACAGCTTGGAGGAAAGACGTAACAGGGGGGATATGATAGAAACATTTAAATACATAAAGGGAATCAACACAGTAAAGGAAGAGAGTATATTTAAAAGAAGAAAAACTACCACAACTAGAGGACATAGTCTTAAATTAGAGGGGCAACGATTTAAAAGTAATATCAGGAAGTATTACTTTACTGAGAGGGTAGTGGATGTATGGAATAGCCTGCCAGCAGAAGTGGTAGAGGTAAACACAGTCAAGGATTTTAAACATGCGTGGGATAGACACAAGGCTATCCTAGCTATAAGACCGGGAACGGGGGACTAATAAAAGTACTCCAAAAATTTGGGCAGACTAGATGGACCGAATGGTTCTTATCTGCCGACACATTCTATGTTTCTAACTTTTAGTGGGTGCGTCAGTCATGTAAGTTGGGAGGGAGGAATGTGTCCGAGAATAGCTATGAGAACAGTTAGGATTAGGAAGGATGATAGTGAAGCGGAAGTGAATGCAGTTGTGAACGCTGTTGTGAACAGATAGGACACAAGTAGGAAGTATGACAATGTGGAAGGCAGTGGGACAGACACAGGATGTCTGTCCTGTAGTATACGAAGGAGCACAGAATATGCTGAAGATTTATAGAGAAGTTTTTCGGTCCAGCACATTGAACCAGGATTTGGTGAAGCCTTTTTTATGACATTAATCTCTCTTTAATCTATGCATTTGCTTGTGATTCTGCTAGCATGGTGTATAGGTCACTTATGATACATTTTAATTTTCGCTATTAAAATAGGGTATTGTAAAGTTGTTGTGCCTGTTAATACCTGCCTTTTGCAGGACACTTTTAGTGAATATCCTTGTGGCAGCAACACTTCTATCATTAGGTTTTTGGGTGATTTGAAGCAATGCTGTGATTGCACAACCTGTTGAAGATGATGTGGTGGATTATTGAGCTATTTGGAGCATTAAAGGCGCATGTTACACATTAACCATCTTTACAGCCCAGCAGGAGTGTAAACCTCACTGATTATTATGGAATTATTGTACTGTAGTATTGTCTATCCCGGGGATTGTATGGCTCTGTGCTCTGTGTCTTGCAGTATTCTGCTATTATGGGACTGGTGACTGTGGATGTTTTATTTTTTATACACAGACTACATTCTCTGCCATGGTTTTTTTTTCGAAGCACCTGATGCACCCAGACATACATGACCTAAACTAAGTCTGCTGTGTGTGTCTTTAGGAGGCACAAGAGTGGAAATGGATTTTTTCCTCTGTTTCTCCACCCAGCTTGTCCATTTTACTGTAGATTGTGATCCCTCAGCCCACCTTGTTATCTATACATTCATATTCCACATTATCTCTCTTATACCCCAGTGGATCACTTCACCAGCCTTGACCAGAGAGGCCCTTATTCAGGCAGAGCACCATAACAATTTATATTGCTATCTTCTGAAGAATTATTTGGTGGACCTCATGACCCCAGCCTGACAGTGGACCCTGCTGGGGCTGCTATCAAGGAAGTCACTTTGTGGGCATAGATAGGGTTTTTGGAATGGCAAAGGGGAGCTTTCTTGTATGGCTCCTCTCCTTGAATCTGAAGAGTTACATTCTGCATGCAGCCATTCCATTATATACCTTGGAAACCTATATCTGAGAGTTACATTCTGCATGCAGCCATTCCATTATATACCTTGGAAACCTATATCTGAAGAGTTACATTCTGCATGCAGCCATTCCATTATATACCTTGGAAACCTATATCTGAAGAGTTACATTCTGCATGCGGCCATTCCATTATATACCTTGGAAACCTATATCTGAGAGTTACATTCTGCATGCGGCCATTACATTATATACCTTGGAAACCTATATCTGAAGAGTTACATTCTGCATGCGGCCATTCCATTATATACCTTGGAAACCTATATCTGAGAGTTACATTCTGCATGCGGCCATTACATTATATACCTTGGAAACCTAAATCTGAGAGTTACATTCTGCATGCAGCCATTCCATTATATACCTTGGAAACCTATATCTGAGAGTTACATTCTGCATGCAGCCATTACATTATATACCTTGGAAACCTATATCTGAGAGTTACATTCTGCATGCAGCCATTCCATTATATACCTTGGAAACCTATATCTGAAGAGTTACATTCTGCATGCGGCCATTATATTATATACCTTGGAAACCTATATCTGAAGAGTTACATTCTGCATGCGGCCATTATATTATATACCTTGGAAACCTATATCTGAAGAGATACATTCTGCATGCAGCCATTACATTATATACCTTGGGAACCTATATCTGAGTTACATTCTGCATGCAGCCATTACATTATATACCTTGGAAACCTATATCTGAGAGTTACATTCTGCATGCAGCCATTCCATTATATACCTTGGAAACCTATATCTGAGAGTTACATTCTGCATGCAGCCATTACATTATATACCTTGGAAACCTATATCTGAGAGTTACATTCTGCATGCAGCCATTCCATTATATACCTTGGAAACCTATATCTGAAGAGTTACATTCTGCATGCAGCCATTCCATTATATACCTTGGAAACCTATATCTGAGAGTTACATTCTGCATGCGGCCATTATATTATATACCTTGGAAACCTATATCTGAAGAGTTACATTCTGCATGCGGCCATTCCATTATATACCTTGGAAACCTATATCTGAGAGTTACATTCTGCATGCGGCCATTACATTATATACCTTGGAAACCTATATCTGAAGAGTTACATTCTGCATGCAGCCATTCCATTATATACCTTGGAAACCTATATCTGAGAGTTACATTCTGCATGCAGCCATTCCATTATATACCTTGGAAACCTATATCTGAAGAGTTACATTCTGCATGCGGCCATTACATTATATACCTTGGAAACCTATATCTGAAGAGTTACATTCTGCATGCGGCCATTACATTATATACCTTGGAAACCTATATCTGAAGAGTTACATTCTGCATGCGGCCATTCCATTATATACCTTGGAAACCTATATCTGAGAGTTACATTCTGCATGCGGCCATTCCATTATATACCTTGGAAACCTATATCTGAGAGTTACATTCTGCATGCAGCCATTCCATTATATACCTTGGAAACCTGTATCTGAAGAGTTACATTCTGCATGCGGCCATTCCATTATATACCTTGGAAACCTATATCTGAAGAGTTACATTCTGCATGCGGCCATTCCATTATATACCTTGGAAACCTGTATCTGAAGAGTTACATTCTGCATGCGGCCATTCCATTATATACCTTGGAAACCTATATCTGAAGAGTTACATTCTGCATGCGGCCATTCCATTATATACCTTGGAAACCTATATCTGAGAGTTACATTCTGCATGCGGCCATTACATTATATACCTTGGAAACCTATATCTGAGAGTTACATTCTGCATGCGGCCATTACATTATATACCTTGGAAACCTATATCTGAAGAGTTACATTCTGCATGCAGCCATTATATTATATACCTTGGAAACCTATATCTGAGAGTTACATTCTGCATGCGGCCATTACATTATATACCTTGGAAACCTATATCTGAGAGTTACATTCTGCATGCGGCCATTACATTATATACCTTGGAAACCTATATCTGAGAGTTACATTCTGCATGCGGCCATTATATTATATACCTTGGAAACCTATATCTGAGAGTTACATTCTGCATGCGGCCATTACATTATATACCTTGGAAACCTATATCTGAAGAGTTACATTCTGCATGCAGCCATTCCATTATATACCTTGGAAACCTATATCTGAAGAGTTACATTCTGCATGCAGCCATTCCATTATATACCTTGGAAACCTATATCTGAAGAGTTACATTCTGCATGCAGCCATTCCATTATATACCTTGGAAACCTATATCTGAAGAGTTACATTCTGCATGCAGCCATTATATTATATACCTTGGAAACCTATATCTGAGAGTTACATTCTGCATGCGGCCATTACATTATATACCTTGGAAACCTATATCTGAGAGTTACATTCTGCATGCGGCCATTACATTATATACCTTGGAAACCTATATCTGAGAGTTACATTCTGCATGCGGCCATTATATTATATACCTTGGAAACCTATATCTGAGAGTTACATTCTGCATGCGGCCATTACATTATATACCTTGGAAACCTATATCTGAAGAGTTACATTCTGCATGCAGCCATTCCATTATATACCTTGGAAACCTATATCTGAAGAGTTACATTCTGCATGCAGCCATTCCATTATATACCTTGGAAACCTATATCTGAAGAGTTACATTCTGCATGCAGCCATTCCATTATATACCTTGGAAACCTATATCTGAAGAGTTAAATTCTGCATGCGGCCATTACATTATATACCTTGGAAACCTATATCTGAGAGTTACATTCTGCATGCGGCCATTACATTATATACCTTGGAAACCTATATCTGAGAGTTACATTCTGCATGCAGCCATTCCATTATATACCTTGGAAACCTATATCTGAAGAGTTACATTCTGCATGCAGCCATTCCATTATATACCTTGGAAACCTATATCTGAAGAGTTAAATTCTGCATGCGGCCATTACATTATATACCTTGGAAACCTATATCTGAAGAGTTACATTCTGCAATTTGAGGGACTATATATATACATATATATACATTAAAAAAAAAAACAACGATATAACAAATAATTTTAAAAAGCCATTGCATTTACAGAACCGGGCCTGCTGATTTGCCCATTCTGCCCTCTCTAAAAGACAACTGTAGAAATGAAGGAATGTTTAATGGAAAGATTAAGTGAAGACCTTTTAAATAGAAAAGTTTTAATGGAAGAATATAAATCAAGTACCTTGTTCAGCCCTCTTTGCTCTGTAAAGCTCTACCTGGAGAAAGACATGTTCTTTAGAATCTTCCATCATCTGACCCAAGATGTCTGCCCCCTGATAAAGTTATACAGCGCAAAGAGAGCTCTGTAATGTACTGTATTTGTTTTCTTTCAATAAATAATTTCTATGTATAATTGCTATGCTTGATGCAATCTTTTCAAATAAACCTAAGGTAGCTTTGTCCCGACACTTGTCCTTTAAGCAAATGCTCAAATATTATTATATACCCTGTTGTGTAATGTAGTGTAACATTTACATACATATTAGTGGCTGTTTTTTTTTTTTATCCCTAGTTGTGCTACTTTATCTGGAGTCCGTACAGTTTGGCCAAGATGATAAGTTTTGCAAACAGCTTTTTCTATTGATCTGTGTATCTAAGCCTGACCTATACTCCCAGTTGGAAAATAAATGGCATTTGGCAGTCTGTAAGACCAGCTATGTCAGGAGAGACAGAGTTTTATGAAAAAATCATGTAGACCTTTTCAAGCATCGGAGTAAACCTGAGAATAATTAAAACCTGCATTTAAAATGTTTTGTGTTAAGAGTTAGCACTGTGTGTGACCTTAACCAGTGTTTTTATTCAGACAGGCTTTTGAAAACATTTTTGCTGAGTATTTTTCTATTTGTTATAAACATTGCTGGCAGGTGGTAACAAACATTTACATTTATGTAGACTTTAGGAGCAAGACAAACAAATTTAGGAGCCAACCTGGTTATAGTTAGGAGCCAGGCAAACTACACTTCCATGCAAAACTGTCAAAAACATTAGGAGCCAGCAGAAGGGGTTTTTAGGAGCCATGACTCCCTGGCCCCGGGATTTGTCAAGCCCTATCTATATATGCCTCTGCCGTATAAAGCTTATTTTTGTTTTTATAGAGCTTTATTGACCTTCCTATATCACGGCTCTTTAAGGGGAACTTCTCACCTGGATGTTTTTGCTCATGAATTAATGTCAGATCATATTAGAAACAGGTTAATATTCATATCTAACAAAACGGTGGTTCACAAAAAAAAGTTTAGAAATAAATAGAAGCCACAGTTATTTAAAAAAAAAACTGATGTCTTGAGATTAAATGACTATGACAATTATTAGACTGCGCTAAGGAGTTATATGATGCAATGTGCCCCTTTTTCCCCCAAATAAAAATGACAGGAATTACATTAATCTATGGACCCAGAAATCAATTGTTCAAATTGGAACGGCTGTAAAACCTGTAATTGTAAAGATATCATACATAACACTACTGAACAATTTAAGAATGTCAACAAATGAATGTCTTCTGATTATGTTTTGTATAAGGTATTTTCTTTTATTTCTAATTTTAGTTTTTCTAACTTTGGAATTTTTTTTTTTCCTTTTTGATCTAGGATTATGGAGGGCTGTCTTCCAGAAGAACCAAGTGTTCATATACAGGACTGTCTACCACCCAGAAACGAAGGGTCCGAACTTCCATCGAGGGAGGAACACAATCTTGAAACGACGGACTGCGCCATAGAGATAAAAGAGGAACCGGTCTCTGCTCTTCCTGCAGGAGACGGTGGATGTGGCAAAGAAAGACAGTTGGTGGAATTGGATAATGGACATACAATCCCAGACTCCGAGGAGGCTGTTGATAATTTTGAAATTCAGCAGCCTGTGTTCCTTGACCTACGGGGTGGTGGGGACCCTTGTGCTAACAAGCCCTCGGATGTGCCGCAGCTTGTAGCCGATAACTTGAACACTGACGGATCTAAACCACTCCTTATAGAACATTTACCGGATACGGACACTCCAGAATCCAAGTCTGCTACAGAGCAGGACTCTTTCTGCACCAAAAAGGATCCTTCTGAGACCCATCTTCCATCTCCACATGAGATCCTCCTAAACGAGATCGAAACTGAACTCTCTTCAACACACACAGACTATAAACTGCCGAATGGAATGAATAAAGGCGAACTGACACTAAATATGTTGGAAAAATGTGTCCAAGATAAATATCTCCTTCAGGAACACACCATTAAAAGGTATGTATAATCTCCATAATCATATAATGCATGCATGCCAGCATGATACTGCATGACACAGGTACATCCTCCCCTCTCCTGGGGAACCAGGGTTTGCAGAATAAAAGGGTCTTTAAGGAATATGTAGGTCAAAGAGACCCCTGTCATTACTTTGAATGTCGAGAATAATCAATAACTCTCTAGACTTTGTGCAGATCAAGTCACAAGGTGATGTCATAAACATGAGACACCGCAGACCATTGTAAAACACATTTTTCTTTTAATCTACACATGGAATTCTTCTAAGTCAATCTGGAGATCAATTTTAGTTCGTTCAAGGTATAAACCATGTTTAGGTGACAAAGTCCTTTTAAATGCCGGTTTTTGTGTGCCCAATGTTTTGTTTTCTGTCCCGGCCTATGGGTGATGGGTATGGTAATGTGACATAACATGAGTTACCGCTCCATTGGTAGGCAAGTGAGGTGCTTAAGTTGATTTGGCTGCATTTGCATTTAGACCATATGAAAGTCTGGCTCTTTAAATGACTGTTCCCTTTCAGCCGTTCCACGTCTCTTGAAATCCTTCTAGGCATGTGGGAGATTGATAGATCTCTGCCATGGTTGTTGTAGGGTGATGAGTGTCAGGATACACTGAAATCGGGTATCAAACATTTTAGAAGTGGTTGTATTTAAAGGGACTGGATCACCTAAACATTGTTGTGTTTTCTGTTTATTTAACTGTGCAGTAGCAAATAAAAAAAAGATTGAAAATGAGTTTCTGCATTTTATGTATTTTGGTTAGAGACCGTTTGCTCTGTTCAGTGAATGGAGTAGTACACAGCGTTGTACGAGATATTCACTTTCTTGGCAGTTCCTCACATGGAATATCATTTATCAGAACAAGAATAGACTGACATGTTTCAGAGAAAGTTCTTTGTTTTTTGGCCATTCTGAGCCTGTAACCGAATCCACAAGTGGCTCCAGATACTCAACTGGTCTAAAGAAGGACAGTTTTATTCTATAATATTTTTGAGCTGTGCTAACATAATTACTAAAGGGTTTTCTAATGATCAATTAGCTAATCCAAGATTATCATATGAAAAGGCTTAGACAATGTGCCATTGGAACACAGGAGTGCTGATAATGAGTCTCTATCCCTTATTCCATTAATAATCAGCCATATACAGCTACGATAGACATTACAACATTAACAATGTCTACCCTGTATTTCTGACCCGTTTGATGTCATTTCAAAGAAATTTCTTAGGAATCCCAAACTTTTTAAGGGTAGTGTATGTCAGGGCTTGACAAATTTAATTTGATTCTAGGAGCCAGCAAAAATTTTTAGGAGCCAGAATATCACGCAAACATACACGCAATTCATAAACACACACACACACCAACCCACGTCACATATACACCCCACACACACCAACCCACGTCACATATACACCCCACACACACCAACACACTTCACATATACACACACACACACTTCACATATACACATATATACCCCCCTTCACATATACACCTCCCCCCACAAATATACATCCCTCCCCCCTTCACATATACACCTCCCCCCACACTTCACACATATATACCCCCCTTCACATATACACCTCCCCCCCACACTTCACATATATACCCCCCCCCCACACTTCACATATATACCACCCCCACACTTCACATATATACCACCCCCACACTTCACATATATACCACCCCCACACTTCACATATATACCACCCCCACACTTCACATATACATCCCTCCCCCCCTTCACACATATATACCTCCCCTTTCCATATACACCTCCACCCACACTTCACACATATATACCTCCCCTTCACATATATACTCCCCTTCACATATACACCTCCCCCCCACACTTCACATATATACCCCCCCCTTCACATATACATCTCCCCCACACTTCACATATACATCCCTCCCCCCCACTTCACATATACAACTCAAACATATAAGTTTTTTTTTCTCTTCATAACTTCTGAGTGCTGGGTGTCGTCTCTTGACAACACAGCACTTAGCCGAAAGAGCCATGAAGATGGGCTGCGGCACGAATGTTCCCCCTCCCTGCTGCCTTACCTCATCGCTGGGGAGGGGGAACATTCGTGCCGCAGCCGATCCTCATGGCTCTTTCGGCTGAACACTAACACACGTGTTGCGCGAGGGGGCGGAGCTTGCTGTCTGTCCCCTCGCGCTGCAAAAGACGGATGGCAGCGGGAAGGGGAACATTAGGGCAACGGCACCCGGGCGCCAGGCTCCATTTCCAGGTCGCCATGGCGACCTGGCGCCCGGGGATTGTCGAGCCCTGGTGTATGTAGATTATATGATTCTTTCACCAGTTAAATGTTGTTTTTTTGTAGAATATGATTTGTTTTTGTATACTGCTTATTGCTGGTGATCTTGACAGCATGTGTACAGTTTAAATGACACTTGTAATTGGTGTGTGTTTGGATTAAATCGATGTGGTTTTGCAAGCTGATTATTATTGCAAAGACCAGCCATGGTGAACCTATGGCACTCTGAGACCTCTGACCTCTGATGTGCCTACAGTTTCACTATCCGTTATGGAGGACTCGGTAATTGTTATGATCAAAAACTCAGATGAGGATACTAGGCACTGTATTGCACAGCCTGGACTTTATAGAAATTATAAAACGGAAGGAGAGCAAGAATGGGCATTGTGGCCGATATTTATGGGGGGGGGGGAAAATGGCTGAAATGAGAGGTCACTTTGAGAGCTTCATCTTGGTTACCTGCCGAAGATTGGGCACTCAGGTTCGAAAATGTCCTCCATCACTGGTATATACTGCCACTTTAAGGATTTAAAACTAGAATTTATTTGGTTTAAAATGTGTGGTGCTGCTTTTATTGTTTTTGATCAGAATGCCATCATGTCTACAAGCAATTGGGTTTTGTATAAAAGCAAAGCGTCTGCTTCTTGCATGGAGCGTCTGCTTCTTGCATGGAGCGTCTGCTTCTTGCATGAAGCGTCTGCTTCTTGCATGGAGCGTCTGCTTCTTGCATGGATCGTCTGCTTCTTGCATGGAGCGTCTGCTTCTTGCATGGAGCGTCTGCTTCTTGCATGGAGCGTCTGCTTCTTGCATGGAGCGTCTGCTTCTTGCATGGAGCGTCTGCTTCTTGCATGGAGCGTTGGAGCGTCTTCTTGCATGGAGCGTCTTCTTGCATGGAGCGCCTGCTTGCATGGAGCGCCTGCTTGCATGGAGCGCCTGCTTGCATGGAGCGTCTTCTTGCATGGAGCGCCTGCTTGCATGGAGCGTCTGCTTGCATGGAGCGCCTGCTTGCATGGAGCGCCCGCTTGCATGGAGCGCCCGCTTGCATGGAGCGCCCGCTTGCATGGAGCGCCCGCTTGCATGGAGCGCCCGCTTGCATGGAGCGCCTTGCTTGGAGTATCTAGTGACGGCAGATGAGTTTTGGAAGCAGGATGATAGCAGCGTGTGTACATCGATTTTCAAGTTGATTTCTCTCTGCTCAGGCTGATGGAAGAGAATCAGAAACACCAGCAGCTGATCTTGGATATCTGTTCGGAGAAAGATAATTTAAGGGAAGATTTGAAAAAACGAGCGGAGACTGAGGGAACCCACCTGGGAGCCATTAAACAGGTGAGATGAGGAAGCCAGGCACCTGGTTTATTTGCACAGATTTACATCTGTTTATTTTACTCCCAAATCACGCCAGTGAGGATTTCCTTACACGTTTGAACATTGTGATGATCAAGGTTCGTGATTATTGATGCCAATTACCACTAGTCTATTGCCAAGAAAAAGGCACCAGTACTAGCCCATCAAATGAAATATAATATAGGGAAAAAGAAGCATTCTTTACTTGTCATTAATCCTTTTTTTTTTTTTTTTTTTTTTTTTTACTTTTTTTTAAGCAAGATGGCTAGTGGAAATGTGCAGATCTATTTAATGTGCAACACAGGATGGTAGACTGACGGCTGCGCAGGTTAACACGTGTTATCTTAAACGCACGCCGTAAAACTAAACATTACTCTTACTATTCCTCAAATCGTGAATGTAAAGAATCTAAAATGATGGGAAAATGAGCTGTATATTGCAGAATTGCAATGCATAAAATAAGAGCACTATAGATTATAAATATCTGTGGTGTCCCTGTTGATGACATCACCCGTGTCTGGATTTAAATGAACTACTTTTCATTGGGAGATGAGTCCTTTGCATATCATGTCACACGATGATGTCATATGCTGTAGGCACATTCATAATATATTTCCCTTTTTTTAAATTTTTTTATTGTCTTCATTCACTGTATAATCAATGCTTGATTAGGTTGACTGTCCCTTTAAAGGACTAGTCTAGGTATGAAATACAAATGGATTATTACTGCCTCTTATTCATAGCAAGTTGAAGCTAGCCGTGTCTGACACCCCACTGATCCATAAAGCACTGATTGAGTTCAGCCTTGTTTGCACAGTGATGGTACTTTGTACCTTTTAGGATTCCGCATCTGACAAATACAATCCACAACTAGTGTTTAAATGCTTACCTTGATAGATAGGCCCAATGTAACGCACCTGTATCCCGCTAGCGATGGCCAACCTTGGCACTGGGAGGTGTTTGGATGTACAGCGGTCTGAGCTTAGGCCATGTCATTTCCAAACTTCTTCAGTGCCAAGGTCGGCTGTCACTGCTGGTGTCGAGTACAAAAAGTCAAAGCATTTATTGAGAGGCGTGTCTGTCTGACGAGTTTTGTACTTTGGAAGAAGTCTGCAACGTCGATATGTATATCACATACGCAGAAGCAAACATACAATACATATAGATTTTTTTCTTCTTTGTCTTTTCTCCTGTGTGTGTTAGAGGAGAGTACTGTGTGTGTGTGTGTGTGTGTGTGTGTGTGTGTATATATACATTTAGGATGTTATTAATATGCACTTTGACACTGGTATTTTGTTTGTGTTTAACGAGTCCTGTAAAGGTCAGATCAGACCGGGCTTATCCATTCCTTCTATCTATTTGACCGGCATCGTATTGTAGTGTGGTCTGGTACTTATCCACTTGTTTTGGGATTTCAGAAGCCTCTTGAAGGTGCACTGTCAGTAGAAAGCTGCTAATTATTTTGATGAGTGTGTCCTTGTGTCATTCGTTACTAATCTCTATGGAATGTGTCTTGATACGTATTCGAACACGCCTTTAACCTGTAACCTCTCAGTCATCTGGTTGTACCTGTTGATTCCTTGTCTGTAATTTCCAGTGACACAAATAGCAGAGATTTAATTGGCATCAATATTGGGTTAGAATTGGTGGTAAAAAAAAAAGGTAAACAAAGCAAAATTACATGGATAATTTTAGGTAAAATTAAAAAAAACAAAAACATTTCTGGTGGATCTGAGTGGGAGGATCAGTGGAATGGCTGAGGATTGTGGTAGTTGTAGTCCAGAAAAGGCTTGAGGGCCACAGTTCGGATGCCTTGGTTTTTTTTATTGTATTCTGGTCAGTGACCAGGATTCTAGCTGGTTTTTGATTGGCTGTTACAAGTTTAATTATAGACCTGTCTGATTTGTTTGTCTATCAAGACTTCTTTTAGCAGTAAAAAAAATGCAATCCTTTATTTTATACATATATTAACAATAAGGATGTATATAAAAACAATTATATAGATATATATTAACATTAAAGATTTATAAAAAAAAAAAAAAATATATATATATATATATATATACTAACAATATGGATGTATATAAAAATAATTATATAGATATATATTAACAGTAAGGATTCATAATAAATATATATATATTAACAATAAGGATATATATATATATATATATATATAAATAATTTATAAAAAATAGCATTCACTTAAGAATTAAATAGTTTATCCCCTGCCCTGCATAGAAAGCTGACTGGGCATGTTTTTAAAGTATGTCATTTTCGAAAATGTATCATGTCGGCTAATAATTTCATTATGTAAACCTTTTTTTAAATAAAAACTCTCCTCTGCTGCGTTCCGTGGTACCATGTACCACGAAGCTTATTTGCATTTCTGAAGACCTACTTTACTTTGTATAGCAATAAGGTGGAAAAAAAAAAATACACAAAATAATTCTACATTCAGTAATAAGTCAGAAAGCTCGGCATTCGGGTCCGAAATCTCTCTCTTCTTTATACGTCAATGTCCCATTATTTGGTTATACGAGTTGTAAAATGTACTCGGACACACCTAGCCTTGTTATTTAGAAATCAGTGCGTACAAACTTCAAAGATTCCTTGTCCGAGTAAAGATGAAAGCCAGTTATTTTAATATAAGCTTTTATCACCTGCGTATGGGATGAGTGGGTGGGGGAGAGAAAAAACAATTGTATAGTACAAAATCCTTTTATTTGGCAGATTATTTTCATAAAATTCACAAATACAATTGTGCAAAATGAGAGATTTTGTTCAGATGGCGCCTTGTTGGCTATTCAGTAGCCAGAATAACCTTAACCTATTTTTATTTGTACTGTATCTATGCAGAATTGAATTGCTAAACTAAGGTCAAGCTGTAGTTTTCAGCAAAGAGGAAGTGGGAAAGAGTCACATTTGTTTGGTTAGCTGACCAGTGGAGTTGTATGTAGAAACAGAACTAAAGCAACAGAACAAAATGAATTAATAGGTGCCACTCTCTCTCATAGAATGAAACAAAAATATATTGGCACAAAAAATTCAGTACTGTGGGCGGTGGAGGTCACTGGCACAAATGCTGTATACATCTTCATTCCTCAGATCATACCCTATAAGAATATAGCAGTTTTAACGGACCATAAATGTTCCAAACACATATTTTTAACATGAGCACGATAAATCGAAACCCGCAGTTTGCTATATTTGCAGAAATGCACTACACTGAATGAAATGCAGCTCTGTTTTATTACACAATAAAAGTAATAATAATAATTTAAAAATAAATCTGTCATATGTCTCCCTTTTATGACATCACCTTGTGGCTTGATATGCAAATTACTTCAAAATACATTTGAAGCTGCAAGGTGATGTCATAGAAGGAAGACGACAAAGGCACATTTGAAATATATATATATATTTTTTTGTAATCTAAGAATCTTTCTGCAATTTTTCGAACACACCATGCAACAGATCATTTTTTATTCTCTGCTCTCACGGCATAAACATTTTTGAGTTTTTTTGGCGCTTTTGTAACTGGAAGGAAACTAACTGTATGTGGTAACAATCCCTGATATCTTCAGATAAGCTAACTTTTTGGCAAATGTGGCACTGGCCGTGCTTTATAGAGCGACCATGGCTAGATGGTTATGACAGAGGATGTTGGCCTGTTGACTTATGGAGATGACAATTCCTGAAGTTCCTGTTTTGTGGCTGTACATTGGACTCAAGCCATTACAATTCTGACAATACACAAAAGAACACTAGAGTCTATTGTGATAAATAAGGCCATGTGTAATGGATACCCTTCACAAAACGGTGGGTGCTTATCATGTGTTTATTTAAAAGTCTGCAAATAAAAGGCATGTTATAATTGAAAGGTGGCATGAAGTGTAAGCATTTTAAATAGAAGTAATTTAATGAAAGAATACAAATAAAGTACCTTATTGAGCCCACTTTGCTTGTATAGGGGGCAGATCATCCCTCATCTGACCCAAGATTCTAAACATGCCTGCCCACTGATAGAGCTATATGGTACAAAGCAGAGGCGTCGCTAGGGGTGGGCTACTGAGGCTATAGCCCCGAGTCCCCCCTTCATAGCCCCGAATGGAGACTCTGGGGCTAAAGTATTCTTTAGCCCCGAGACTCCAGGGCTATAAATATAAAAAAAAAAAAAAAAAAATCCCCCGGTGAGCTTTTCTCCGTCTGGGACATAGTCCCAGAATCGGAGGATTAACCTCACGCGGGGGGTGAGGGCTGATCGGGAGGAGAGGCTGCTATAGGGAGCTCGCTCCCTAGCCTCTCCTCCTGGCCATTGAGATCACAGCGCGACGGGTGCAAGCTCCGCCCCCGTCGCGCTGTGTCAGCTTTCCGGATGTCAGGTGGACGGACATCCGGCAGAAGGTCCTCTATGACGGGTCCTCTATGACGGACCAAGTGTAAGGTAAGTAAAAAAAAAAAAGTGTGACTGTGTATGGGTGTCTAGGTGTGTGTGTGTGTGTGTGTGTGTGTGTGTGTGGGTATTACTGGGTTCTGAGTGGTACAATATTCTTGGGCTATGATTGGCACAATATTACTGGGTTCTGAGTGGCACAATATTACTGGGCTATGGTTGGCACAATATTCCTGGGCTCTGAGTGGCACAATATTACTGGGCTCTGAGTGGCACAATATTACTGGGCTCTGAGTGGCACAATATTACTGGGCTCTGAGTGGCACAATATTACTGGGCTCTGAGTGGCACAATATTACTGGGTTCTGAGTGGCACAATATTACTGGGCTATAATTGGCACAATATTACTGGGCTATGATTGGCACAATATTCCTGGGTTCTGAGTGGCACAATATTCCTGGGCTCTGAGTGGCACAATATTCCTGGGCTCTGAGTGGCACAATATTACTGGGTTCTGAGTGGCACAATATTACTGGGTTCTGAGTGGCACAATATTACTGGGCTATGAGTGGCACAATATTACTGGGCTATGATTGGCACAATATTACTGGGCTATGATTGGCACAATATTACTGGGCTCTGAGTGGCACAATATTACTGGGTTCTGAGTGGCACAATATTACTGGGCTATGATTGGCACAATATTACTGGGCATCTGATTGGCACAATATTACTGGGTTCTGAGTGGCACAATATTACTGGGTTCTGAGTGGCACAATATTACTGGGTTCTGACTGGCACACTATTCCTGGTATCTGACTGGCACAATATTACTGGAATCTGAAAGGCACAATATTACTGGAATCTGACTGGCACAATATTACTGGGTTCTGAGTGGCACAATATTCCTGGTATCTATAATTGTACAATTTTCAAACACTGAAAAATTTGTGGGTGTTTTCTTACATTTTTATTATGGGGTGGGGGGGGTGCAACACTCAGTGTCCGCCCCGGGTGCCAAATGCTCTAGGTACGCCCCTGTGTGTGACCGAGCTCATCTGGGCTCTAGCCCCAGATCATCCGAAGACCTAGCAACGCCCCTGGTACAAAGTTTATAAACATGTCTGCTCGCTGATACAGCTATAGGCTGAAAAGATTATAAACATGTCCGCCCCCTGATAGAGCTATAGGGTGCAAAGATTGTAAACATGTCTGCTCGCTGATAGAGCAAAGTGGGCTCAATAAGGCACTTTATTTGAATTGTTTCATTAAATCATTTGTATTTTAAATGCCTAAGCTTGATGCAATCTTTTAATTAAACATAACTTTACTTTAAAAGTTATCTGGTGTAAAGCAGGCATGTTGATATGTGTGATTTTGCAGCCGATGTGGCCATAAGATGCTTGCTTTTTTCCTCTTCCAGGGATAATGAATGCTCTGTTCCGGTGCAAATGACAGAATGATGAAGTTGCAGAC
Source organism: Pelodytes ibericus (assembly GCA_036172795.1). Classification (NCBI taxonomy): domain Eukaryota; kingdom Metazoa; phylum Chordata; class Amphibia; order Anura; family Pelodytidae; genus Pelodytes; species Pelodytes ibericus. The sequence continues at coordinate 66,585,311 of CM069867.1, forward strand.
TGAATGACTGTAACAGTTTTCCTTTTGTCATTTCAGCTAGAAGGAAGAATAGAGGAGCTGAACAGAGAACTGAAAGGATCGCGGGACAAGCTTATGGGGCAAGATGCCGCTGCCAAAAATGCCATTCAACAGCTGCACAAGGAGATGGCTTTCCGAACAGAGCAGGTACTGTACTATCTGTGCTGCACCCAGCAGGATGCTAACTGATGGGGCTGTCTGCGTAGTATGCATCTTGTCTGGCCCAGCGCCCCAGAGCCGATTGATTTAAAGAGACACTGCATATTGTTTATCACAGAATAACATGCGAAAATGTCATGTACTTTTAAGATCCATTTTTTTGTCTTCTACCTGTGATGCATGGTTGCTGAGCAGTGGGAGACTCTTGGTTTAATATATAATCAGAATTGGGATCACCGACTAGGTCCCATGTTGTGATATTATATGAAGAAAGAGGATCTAGATGCAAACACCTGCCCTGATGTCACACGGTTGGCACTCACCGGAAGCCAGACAAGCAAATTGTAAATAAAATCACAGGGTAAGCACAAATACAGACCTGAAACAAACGCTGTATGTGTATTGTGTCCTAAGGCCCTTGCTGCTTAAAGGGACTGTCTGGTGCATCACCTGTAAGCCCAAAAAAAAAAAAAAACAACTTTAAAAGAACATATATTTATATACATTTACCCATATGTAGACTGGTAGTACCTACAAGAAAATCATTTCAGGTTCTTTTAAAGATGGTTTGTTGGCTTATATATAAGCACATGGAAGGCATGTTATAATGCAAGTTAAGTTTTTCCAGCACGGAGTGTAGATATGGTCATGGCAGTGAACTAAAACCTTAATTTAGAAAGTAATGTCAAATATAAGAAAACCATTACAAAGAATTGCATGCAAAACAATGATGTTCTCTGGGTTTTAAAGCCTCTCCCCACCCACTGTTCTGGTTCTTTATTGTTAAATGTACAATGTTTGTCTCCCTTTGTTCCAAAACACCCTTTACATTAGGCTGATATGTGGGGATTGGAGCAAGGCGTTAGGAGCTGCAGTTTCATTGCACATTTAATAATCCTGGCGTAATTCTCCTTCGCTGCTTTTACAAACCTTTCCAGGTCTTGTCATTGAGCTAGTATTCAGATCTTTGTTTACTGTGGACGTGGACCATGTGTCGTTTGTCCTGTGCAAGCCTTCTAGAGGAACAAGCTCGTTTACTCTGTGTTTTTTTTTTTTTTTTTTTAGGCAAATAGAAAATGCGAGGAGGCTCGGCAGGAGAAAGAATCCATGGTTATGAAGTACGTCCGAGGCGAGAAGGAATCGCTAGATCTCCGGAAAGAGAAGGAAACTCTGGAGCGCAAGTTACGAGAAGCCAACAAGGAACTGGAAAAGCACAGCTCCAGAATCAAACTTCTTACTCAGGAAAAAGGAAGGTTACACCAGCTTTACGAGACCAAGGTAAAGGACCACAAGGATCTCCATCCTGGGACAAAGTTCTAAAAAGTGGTCCGGTCACCATGGATACAGATGCAGTGTTCCTGCTGATTACATCACTTGTAGAACTTTTGCTCTCTCTTTGTGACTAGTTAAGACCTCTCTTATAGTGTTGTGTTTTTTGTTGTTTTTTTTGTCAAATCTATGTTTGTAGTGGACAATGAAGCAGGACCCCAGTTTATTAATTTTTAATTTTGTAGCGCAGGTTTCTGCTGCCGGATGCGGCTTTCTGTTGGCTGGTGGGATATGAATATAACCCAACAGCCCAGAGGACCCTCCCAACTACTGATTTTATAAGCAGCTCCTCTAAGAATTGAGTGGGGTAACTTTCTGATAAAGGAAATGTTTAAAGGGACTGTATCGCCTATACATTGTTTTTACTGTGCATGTAAAGAATAAAAAAGAATAAAAAAATATTGAAAATGATCTATACATTGTGTTAGCAAAACTGCCAGCAAATGCCTAAAATTAGAGTCTCCTGCTTATGACATCACCTGGGCACTGTATGCAGATGGACTGTTTTTCAATGGGAAGTATGTAATTTGCATATAAAGCCACAGGTGATGTCATAAACAGGAGACGCCCCAGACACATTTAAAACCCATTTTTCTCCTAATTTATGCATATTCTTGCAGTTCTGCTAACACAATGTATAGATCATATTCAACAATTTTTTTTTTTTTTTGTAAACAAAGATTTGTTCCCCGCCCCCCCCCCCCCCCCCCAAAAAATACAATAAGGTTTATTGGAAAAAAGAGAGGGTGCAAAGGTTGGAATACGGATAGGGGGTGTCCTGGGGTGGGGGTTGAGTGGGAGGGCAGGAAGAGGTGGTAATGAGGGAAAGGGGGGTAACCCCCGACACAGCAGGGTAACATAAATCACCAAATTTGAACACATTAGCATAAAGATAACTGCATCTATACAGGCGGTCAAACAGTTTTTATGCTCTGCATCCCAAGTATAATAATGTTTAGGGGATACAGTCCCTTTAAGGAATACTTTTTACTGCCCCCCCATGACCCATGTTGATATAACAAACACTATTGATGTAATCCTTTCCTCATATTAATGTGGGTTTTCTCGTATATTCTAGCTGCATAGTAAGTGTAGATCACCTGTTGATTGAGGAAGATTTTCCTCAATGGATTTAATGTAAACTTTGTCTATTCATTGTGATTTTTGACACTTTGAACAAGTTACGTGCATGAGAAAGCTTTTTCTTCAGGTCTAGGTGCAAATCTGCAGTGTTTTTATTTTCTGTTTTGAGAATATTCCATTTCTGGTGCTTTGGATTAAATTGGAGACGGCACGGCTGGTTATATGGATTATTTTGTTGCTATAGTTGTATTGTTTTGTAGTATTTGAGACGCTGCATACAAGTTGACACAATAAATCACTGCTGTCCAATGCTAGTCCTTCCCACATAACATAGCATATGATTTGCATCTTCTTGTGTTCATTGAGAACACTGCCACCTTGTGGTGGTTTAATTGAATTTGCACCAACTGAACCATGCATTATAAAGGATGAGTTTCTCCTACTAGAAGAGCTCGGTTACAAACATTACATGCGTCGGCAGATAAGAACCATTTGTTCCTCCACTAGGGGGCATCAGGAAAAGAGGAAAATCCCCTAACGGCTCTTACACTCCTATGAGTGACTGACTGTATTCGCCATCCTGGAAATAGCACTACACTTTTGTAGTTGCGATACTGCCTCTAATCAGCCATATTACAACTAAAAAAAAATCAATGGTTGGGGTTACTGTAAGAATTAGGGTTAAGTTGTTCATCAGGGTTGGGGTCCAAAGGTCACAGTGGGGGAAATTATCAGAAAAATAAATGCTCCTTTAGGTTACTGCCCTATAACTTGCAAAAAAACATTCAACCTTGGCATATTTCTAAAACTCAGGACAAACTTTTTAGCCAGGGTATTTTTGACCTTTTGGTAGACTTGTAAAAGATTTTTACAGGTCAAAGGTTAGAAAAGGTTTTAAAAAAAAAAAAAAAATCATATTTTGTGATTTTATTTATAGTAAATTATAATGACAATTAAGGTATCTAAAGAAAGACGATCTTATTGCAATACAACAAGTATATAATGTGTGTGGGTACATTAAACAAAAGCAAAAAACAAAAGCTGTTTCACAGCTAACATAAATGATTGGACGTTAAAGGGACAAGGGGGGAGGTACACAAAGGAAGAGCTGTAGTAATGTTTCTTACAGTGTTTTAACGGTGAGTGTCTTATCTATTCATATTACCTTTTATGTAGGAAAGCGAAACTAGCAAACTAACTCGGGAAATCGAAAAGCTGAAAGAAGAGGTCAATTCCTACGCCATCAAAGTGAAATGGGCTCACAACAAGTTGAAAACTGAACTGGATACACACAAGGTTAGTGGTAAAAGAGTCCCTGACCAGCGCCCCCTAGAGGTCAAAATGTGTGATTAAAAAAAAATAAAATAAAAATTTCGGTGCATGTGAAAAATAAATAAAAAAAATATCAAGCAAACTGCAAGATAGACAGTGACTGCCAAGACAATCTGCACACTTGTAATGTGTAAATGCATATTATTTAACATTATGCGCACCATAATAATATTTTGTTTTCCTCCATACCTGGTACCTGCATAAATTAGTACCTTCTTCTGTTCTGACCCCAAAAAACGAGGTTCTCTCAACTCTCTTGTGCACCACCATCCCCTCCCGATTTGAGTGCAGACACCTCTGGAAGTCACCCATGGAGTTTAGTGGCTCTTTTGAGCAAAACCAATGAAACACATTCGCCTGTTGAATTTAAGGTTTTGATATAACTTGTGGTGGCAGTGAGTATTTTGGCGTGCTTGTCTGCTGGATCTAGTGATTTGTTTTTGCCCCGTATGGAGAGTCAGAGATCTGCTTGTTCGCACTCATGACCAGTCTGGAGTCAAATAACTAAAACCTTCTCCTTCACTAATATAATATAGAATGATACCCGTGCAGATAGAACTTGCTTCACTCACTACTGAAATGTAAAACCTGGTTTTATTTCTTTTTTACTGATGTGATTTCCTGGTTTTTTTTTTTTTCTGCAGGAAACCAAAGACCGTCTTCAAAACACAACAGCCAAGCTAAACCAGGCGAAGGAAGAAACGGACCAAATACGACGCAACTGTCAGGAGATGATAAAGACATATCAGGTATGGCTTGCTACCCACACCATCCATAAACTGCATTGTACACACCTTACCGCAAATAATATCTAGCATCACATGAAACACTCAGCACATCCAGCATAACTCGGATAGTGTACATTTTAATCCTAAATATTTTACCTTTACGACAGTTTACATGAAGTGCGTTTTAAATTTGTTTTGGGGGGGGGGGGGGGTTTCTTGTGTGCATGTATCTTTCTTTTTTTTTTTTTTCGTGTTTGTGTGTGTATATATATATATTAGTGTCATAGTAGGGGGGGAAATGCTACTTTAGGTTATCGCCCCATAACACGCAAGAAACATGTAAACGTGGAATATTTCTAATAGATACTATTTAGACAGGGTCTTTTTTACTGATTGTCATTTTTTAAAAGATTTTTCAGGCCATAGAAAGGAAAAGTGGGTTTTTGTGTGTGCAATTTTTCATAATATTTTATGATTTTTTTTTTTTTTTTTTATAGTAAATTATAAGATATGATGAAAATAATGGCATCTTAAGAAAGCCCTACTTATGGTGGTAAAACCAGTATATAATATGTGGGGGTACATCAAAGGAGAAAACAAATACAATTCCAGCTAAGCCTTAAAGGGACATGCACATGCTACTGTTTCACTGCTTTCCACACTCAAGACAATCTTGTGTCTTTATAGGAGTCGGAGGAAATAAAATCCAATGAACTTGATGCAAAACTCAAGGTCACAAAAGTAGAGTTGGAGAAACAGATGCAAGAAAAGACCAACCATTTGGAGGTGAGCGCATCTGAAGTCTTTTCACATGGATGCACAGGGGCAGATCAATGGTTTCTTACCATGTAATAAAGATGCACAGGTGCAGATCAATGGTTTCTTACCATGTAATAAAGATGCACAGGTGCAGATCAATGGTTTGTTACGATGCAAAATAGATGCACAGGTGCAGATCCATGGTTTGTTACGATGCAATATAGATGCACAGGTTCAGATCGATGGTTTGTTACCAGGCAATATAGATGCACAGGTTCAGATCGATGGTTTGTGACCATGCAATATAGATGCACAGGTTCAGATCGATGGTTTCTTACCATGTAATAAAGATGCACAGGTGCAGATCAATGGTTTCTTACCATGTTATAAAGATGCACAGGTGCAGATCAATGGTTTGTTACGATGCAAAATAGATGCACAGGTGCAGATCCATGGTTTGTTACGATGCAATATAAATGCACAGGTTCAGATCGATGGTTTGTTACCAGGCAATATAGATGCACAGGTTCAGATCGATGGTTTGTGACCATGCAATATAGATGCACAGGTTCAGATCGATGGTTTGTTACGATGCAATATAGATGCACAGGTTCAGATCGATGGTTTGTTACTATGCAATATAGATGCACAGGTTCAGATCCATGGTTTGTGACCATGCAATATAGATGCACAGGTTCAGATCGATGGTTTGTTTCCAGCCAATATAGATGCACATGGATATGCATCCATGGTTTGTTTCCAGGCAATATAGATGCACAGGTTCAGATCGATGGTTTGTTTCCAGGCAATATAGATGCACAGGGGCAGATCCATGGCTTGTTTCCAGGCAATATAGATGCACAGGTGCAGATCCATGGTTTTTTTCCAGGCAATATAGATGCACAGGTGCAGATCCATGGTTTTTTTCCAGGCAATATAGATGTACAGGGGCAGATCCATGGTTTGTTTCCAGGCAATATAGATGCACAGGGGCAGATCCATGGTTTGTTTCCAGGCAATATAGATGCACAGGTGCAGATCCATGGTTTGTTTCCAGGCAATATAGATGCGCAGGTTCAGATCCATGGTTTGTTTCCAGGCAATATAGATGCACAGGTTCAGATCGATGGTTTGTGACCATGCAATATAGATGCACAGGGGCAGATCCATGGTATGTTTCCAGGCAATATAGATGCACAGGTGCAGATCAATGGCTTGTTACCATGCAACATAGATGCACGGGCAGATCCATGTTTTGTTTCCAGGCAATAAAGATGCACAGGTGCAGATCCATGGTTTGTTTCCAGGCAATAAAGATGCACAGGGGCAGATCCATGGTTTGTTACCATGCAATATAGATGCACAGGTGCAGATCAATGGCTTGTTACCATGCAATATAGATGCACAGGGGCAGATCCATGGTTTGTTTCCATGCAACATAGATGCACAGGTGCAGATCCATGGTTTGTTTCCAGGCAATATAGATGCACAGGGGCAGATCCATGGTTTGTTACCATGCAATATAGATTAACTGGGGCAGATCCATGGTTTGTTACCATGCAATATAGATGCACAGGTCGCAGTCCCATATTTTTGTTGGTTTCCCACGGATCTGCAAATACAGAAGATGTGGAAATATTCAGGGAAGTGATAAGTGATTTGTCAACCGTACATTTACTTTTTGGTCTACTGTGTGTGAAATTGTGCTTGTTTAGACGGGCAATAGGTTCTTGGGAAAGTTATTCCTAAGTAGACCCCTCAGAGATACTTTGATGTTTTGCGGCTGGTCGTGCTTTATGGAACTGTTTTGTTTTTCTTTAATTTTCTATTATAAGGTGCATCAAGCTAAAATTAAGGAACTTGACGATCTCAAAAGGACATTTACAGAAGGGATGGATGAACTCCGACATCTACGCACCAAGGTAAACAAACACTTTGATCATTAAAAAAAATATATATATATATTGGATTCATTTTCCTTTCCTTTTTGGGAAAAAAGTTTTTCAAATTTTTTTTTTTTTTATAAGGATTCCGGGTGATATTCTATGTTAAGAGAGTGACCCAAGTAATGTCAATGCAAACACCTTGCATCCTAAACAGCAGCGTTATATAGGTCCAATTCAAGATTTTACAGGTTTTGTCCGCCGACTGATCTATTATTGAAGCTGCTCTGATATTTTGGCCTCCTATTAGTAATTTTGGGCATTTGGGGCCAGCCCCCGCTCTGATTAGCAGTGCGCGTACTGTCGGCACACGACAACCCGGAACTGCTGTGTCTCGCATGTGAGACACACCAGATAGTAGACCCACGTGTATCTATTAAGATACACGTCGGGTTTACTTACAAGTCCCGGGACATGTTTTGTTTAACCCTTGCTGCCTTCAAACAAGTTGAAATGTCCCTTGAAGGGGGTAAAAAGCCATTCAGGTTTTATTCCTTCGTTTGTCATGCAGGTAAAATGCTTGGAAGCAGAGAGGCTGAGGACAGAAGAAGAATTATCGAAATATAAGGAACTGATAAACAGACAGAAAGCAGAGATTCAGAACCTACAAGATAGAGTGAAAGTTATCGATCAACAAGAGGAGCAGCACCGGAGGTAAATAACCCAATCTGTGCACATCACATCTGCCAGCCTCCCTAAGACATGCACAAGGGCCCTGGATCATGCATTTTTAAAAAGGAGTGCTACTTTCCAATAAAGTTTCTGGCTGAACCTGAAACTTGGCGCCCCCAAGTGTTCCCGGATTAGACCACCCACATGTTCTGACACTGCCCAGGCGCTGTAGAATGCCTAAGCTCTATTAAACCCTGGGAGGATCCTTTCTTAAACTGCACATGTCTCCATCATCCTGTATCTAATTTTGCGTACAGAACTACAAGTCAGTTTAATGGGCCAGCGAGTGTCAATATGAAAGTTTAGTATTAAAATGCATATTGTGCTTACATTTAAAAATGTTGTTTTGGGCAGATGTCTCCCAGGGGCTCTGCTTTTGCTAAAAAAAAAAAAAAAAAAAAAAAAAAAAAGGCCTTTTCCATAAAGATTACAAAGATGGCTGATCATGCATGCATGCTTTAGTGGGGTGTGGACACGTATTGCACATGTGAAGCATGTATTTGCCTCGTGCATCTGTCGTCGCCATCAAGTATACCAATAGCTACCCCCATTTTTTTTCTTGACTGGGTGAACCAGGCTTCTTCCCTCCACCCCACTTATTTCATGCTCCACTACACAGAACGTAAGGATATGAAAACAAGATAAAGATGAGACAAGTCTTACAGAACACACAAAAAAATGTACTGATATTTACAGAATTTGATTTACCTGACTTTTTAACTGTTCCCATTTTATCCCTGAATATCTCCACAATGTGCATATAATGTATAAATGTATTAATAGTAATTTATATAAAAAAAATCCTTTTATATTTTTTACTTTTTCTTTGGAGAATTAAATCCCGAATAAGACATAAAATACATGTTACTTTAATACAGGGCTTGACAAATTTAATTAAGTTTTAGGAGCCAGCTAAAAAATTTAGGAGCCAGACAACGGCACATCACAAAATCATAAACGCACGGAGACAGTCACATACACCAACCATACACAGCCAGTTACATTCACACGCCACATACACAGCCAGTTACATTCATACACAGCCAGTTACATTCATACACAGCCAGTTACATTCATACACAGCCAGTTACATTCATACACAGCCAGTTACATTCACACACACACGCCACATACACGGCCAGTTACATTCACACACACACAAACCACATACACGGCCAGTTACATTTACACACACACACACCACATAGACAGCCAGTTACATTCACTCATACATACACACAGACCACATAGACAGCCAGTTACATTCACTCATACATACACACAGACCACATAGACAGCCAGTTACATTCACTCATACATACACACAGACCACATAGACAGCCAGTTACATTCACTCATACATACACAAAGACCACATACACAGCCAGTTACATTCACTCATACATACACACAGACCACATAGACAGCCAGTTACATTCACTCATACATACACACAGACCACATAGACAGCCAGTTACATTCACTCATACATACACACAGACCACATACACAGCCAGTTACATTCACTCATACATACACACAGACCACATAGACAGCCAGTTACATTCACTCATACATACACACAGACCACATACACAGCCAGTTACATTCACTCATACATACACACAGACCACATACACAGCCAGTTACATTCACTCATACATACACACAGACCACATACACAGCCAGTTACATTCACTCATACATACACACAGACCACATACACAGCCAGTTACATTCACTCATACATACACACAGACCACATACACAGCCAGTTACATTCACACATACATACACACAGACCACATACACAGCCAGTTACCTTCACACATTTTTGCTCTTTAAAAAAAAAAAAAACACAAACATGGTATCTCTTACGGTGTCCTCCCTCCCTGCTGCTTACCACAGTGCAGGGGAGGGGGACATTAATGCTGGAGCCCGATCCTCTTTCGGTTTCTGCTAAGTGCCGAGTTGTCACGTGACACTCGGCACTACAACGTGTTGCGCGAGGGGGCGGAGCTTACAGTCTGTGTGATCCGAACAGACTTTCTCCCCTCGCGCTGCGTGTAACGGATGGCAGCCGGCAAGGGCTCCCTGTGACAAACAGCACCCGGGCGCCAGGTCTGATTTCCTGGTCGCCATGGCGACCTGGCGCCCGGGGTTTGTCGAGCCCTGCTTTAATACATTATATATTGACATAAATACCCAAATCAAACCAGATTATTTTATTTTTTATCTGATAGAAGTAACTATATTGCATTCAGATAAGTATTTACACCTGCGCCTGCAATTTGCCCATTTTAGATAAATGTGTTTTTAAAATGATCTTGCTTCATTTTTCTCATGCCAAATGTACTCTAACCACTTGCCCTACATTCCATGGGCTGCTTCTAAAATCAACAAATGCCCAATTGTTATCATTTCATTTAAAAAAATAAATAAAATTGATTTCATTATTTTATTTGTTTTATTCTGATATGCTTTTAGCTCTGTATTCTTACTCCTCTGCCGGCCTATATCGTTTTCTCATTCAGATCCTCTACTTGCACTGCTCTTAGAGGGTCCGCAGTAGACCCTTGGTTCTGTTTAATACACTCTGGTAGAGCTCTAAATAACACCGCACTGTATATTTATCTAGTTCAGGAACTTTGGGGATTGAAGCAACCTCTTAATTGGCTGCACAGCATGGAATTCATTCATTCATTTATTTATTTTCATATCTTTTTTTAGCTTAAACTGGCATATATTACATAGAAACATAGAAACATAGAATGTGTCGGCAGATAAGAACCATTCGGTCCATCTAGTCTGCCCAATTTTTTGAGTACTTTTATTAGTCCCCCGTTCCCGGTCTTATATCTAGGATAGCCTTGTGTCTATCCCACGCATGCTTAAACTCCTTGACTGCGTTTACCTCTACCACTTCTGCTGGCAGGCTATTCCATACATCCACTACCCTCTCAGTAAAGTAATACTTCCTGATATTACTTTTAAATCGTTGCCCCTCTAATTTAAGACTATGTCCTCTAGTTGTGGTAGTTTTTCTTCTTTTAAATATACTCTCTTCCTTTACTGTGTTGATTCCCTTTATGTATTTAAATGTTTCTATCATATCCCCCCTGTTACGTCTTTCCTCCAAGCTATACATGTTAAGATGCTTTAACCTTTCCTGGTAAGTTTTATCCTTTAACCCATGAACCAGTTTAGTAGCCCTTCTCTGAACTCTCTCCAAAGTATCAATATCCTTCTGGAGATACGGTCTCCAGTACTGCGTACAATATTCCAAGTGAGGTCTCACCAGTGCTCTGTATAATACTTCAAGTGAGGTCTCACCAGTGCTCTGTACAATGGCATGAGCACTTCCCTCTTCCTACTGCTAATACCTCTCCCTATACAACCAAGCATTCTGCTAATACCTCTCCCTATACAACCAAGCATTCTGCTAGCATTTCCTGCTGCTCTATTGCATTGCCTACCTACCTTCAAGTCCTCTGAAATGATTACTCCTAAATCCCTTTCCTCAGATGTTGAGGTTAGGACTGTACCAAATAGTCTATATTCTGCTTTTGGGTTTTTACGCCCAAGGTGCATAATCTTGCACTTGTCCACATTAAATGCCAGTTGCCACTGCTCTGACCATTTTTCTAGTTTAGCTAAATCATTTGCCATTTGGCTTATCCCTCCATGAATATCAACCCTGCTGCAAACACATATGTGTTGTTTGTAGCACTCTGTCTGTAGGCCGAGGTTCTGCTAGACTTTTTTCTCTTACTCCACAGGACGGCAGTGATTTAATTGTTCAAGCATTGCTCTCTGATGTGGGTGGATCTGATGCTGAGATCGCTCTTGCTCTTTCGCGAAAATGTTCATTAGCGTTTTTTCTCTCTAACACTGACAGTTGTAAGGTTAATTAGTGCCCCTAATGAGCAGGCAATGTGGCTTTCATAGTATTAGTAGAAATTACATTTAGGTCACAGGAGGCTCTGACAATTTAATTAAGCAAGCTTCGCGGCACAAGCCGCGCGCCAGATCTCTGGCCTTCACTCTCGCTAATCGCATTATTATTAATTGAGTTTTAACTCCCTAGACGTATACTCCATGAGTCTTTATTTCTCCATCACTGATCTGCATTTGCTCAGCAGACGTTACCTTCTGTATATTCAGTATATGTGCAGGGCCGAGGCTGTAACCGCTCCACTAATAAAACCTCCCATGCACCCTTAAAATATAAAACAGACAAAAAATACTAAAAAAAAGACTAAACTGTAATCTGTGGGAAATTGACGACCAAGCTGCGAAAACCAGGCATTAATGGCTGCTGTTGGGGGAAAATTAGAAGACTTGAGGGGTCTACTCCATAGAGAGAGAACTGAGCCGATGTAGCCAAGTTGGAAAATGCAGCTGAATTTTTCGAACTCTGCTACTTTGGCCTTACGTTAGAACTTCCCTTATTAATTCCCTGCGATTCTCTCTCTTATTGAGTAGACTCTTTTGAGAATGTATCCATCAGCATCCCACCCTTGAGGTTCTGCAGGTACAGCACAAAGCCGTGCAGGGGCATTTTTGGGATCTTTGTCTCTTCCGGTGTATCTGACCATCGTATAATAATTGTGCTTTTCAGCTAAATGTTCTCCTTTTTTCGTTTTACTTTCCTTCTAGGGACAGACATGAAATTGACACCTTGCAGGATGAAGTCAGCAGTCTGAGCTCTGTCATCTCCGACCTTCAGAGTGACGTAGAAGGGAGCCGGAGCAGAGAGTCTGAACTCCTGGTATACACGGAGAAGCTGTCCAGTAAGAATGCCCACATCCAGTCTGAGTGCAATGCCTTACAGGTGCAAGTGGACAAGCTGACCTACAGCGAGCAGGCGTTAAAGACGCAGCTGGACCAGCTGACACTAACCAACACCGAGCTGGTAAGAGCGCCAACTCCTATTACTGGCTGCAAATAGGAACTGCAGTCAGACGTGGAAGACTTGCTGTCACCAAGAACCTTTCCTCTCCCCATCACCCCAAAAGCCATGCTCCCTTTTACCTTCAAACCTATTGGTCTTCTTTCCTAGCCAGCCTCTGACCTCTACAATTCTGATGCCTTTCTCCAAATTATCCAACCATCTTTCTTGTGGGGCCTTCATGATTAGATTATTTTAATGGCTCTGTTATCCAGTAATTCAGTGCTAAATTGTGTGATTTTTGTGTATGTGTGTCTGTTAACAATATACATCTCAAGAACTAAATAAGGGGAAATAAATAAAAGGCTGGTGGAAGCTAAACAGACGTTGGGATCAGCCCTGGTCAGAAAGTATTTTAAAACTTTTATTGTAGCTGAATAAGTTTAAAAAAATATTGTGATACATTTCTTTTGTCTTAGAATTAATATTTTGTTAGAATAAAAGTTTGTGTTTAAAAAGGGCAGCTAAACTTGGCTTCTTTTCTGTACACCTGTTTGGTACAGTAAACGTAAAATGCACTTATTTTTCCTTTTTAAAAACTCTTTACTCTTCTCTTGTAGTTTTACTTTGAAAATAATTTCACCAGAGCTTTGAAATGCGGTTACATCCCCCCAAAAAAGAGAGGGGCTTGGGGGTGATAGGGCACGCCTGTAGCTAAAGCAACAACCCAAAATAAAAAAGTTTTTTTTTTTTTTTAACGTAACGTATGCCGCCCTTCTCTGAAAAAAATTAATAAATTGAGACACTGTCCCTTTAAACAAGCGAGGTCTCCGGTGGTTGGTTTTATATATGGCTGGGTTTTTATTAGTTGTTTATTCTTCGGTTGTCAGTGTGAGACGTTCCATCCCTTATTTTTAGATCCCCCGCTGGTACAGGTAAAAAGAGATCAACTCGCAATGAACAACACATAGAGGAGTTATAGTAACGAGTTGAAATAATTGTCTTCCTATTATTTTTAAGCTGAAATTGTGTGAAACAAAAGTAACACTGTGTGTTGTTGTTGTTGTTGCTGTAATTGCACTGTATTTAGACAATTCTACACAGCTGCTGACGGTACCTCTATAATTGTTTTTGGCTGAATGAAGGACGGGAAGCTGCAGACGCAGGCGGCTTTGCGACTACAGGAAGTCCGCGCTCTTCAGGCGGAATTGGAAAATCAGCGAGCGCTCGTCGGCTCGTTAAGCACCCAGGTGGAGGAGCTGAAGGATGAACTGGTGACCCAGAAGCGTAAACATGCTGTGAACTTGAAGGATCTCACCAAACAGCTCCTACAAGGTACAATGCATGCTGGGGATTATTACACACTTGTTTTGTGAATCGGCCACGGATAGCGCAAAGCTTTGGGTGGGCTCCGTGCACCATCGGTAGAATCCGTTCAACTCTCCTGGTTGCAGGTACAAATCCTGGCAGGGTCAACGCAGTCCTTTTGGACTTTGCCCCCTCTTTAAACCTTTCCAGTGCCAAAGTGATGGTAAAATGCATTGCACCAACCTCCACATGGAGGCCTCATAGCAACACTGTCTGAACGTCCGAGGCAATTGACGGTCACCTTCCTTAAGGCATGGGATGTACATGTGTGTCATGGAGGCATTAAATTACATAGAGGTACGATCCCCAGGATGTGTGTGAAATCCAAAGAAAATCTGAACGTCCGGTTCTAGGTTAAATACCTTTTTTTATTATTATTTTTAGCTGTGGAATCTTGTAATCCTATATATGCTATTTATAGCGCAATGAGCCTGTTGATTTGAACCCGTAAGGTTACTTTTATTTGCCAAAAGAAAACACAGGAGACTCTGAAGTCTGAGACTTGAAAAAAGCTCAGTGCTGGGCTGAAACGTCGTTATTTTTTGGTGGATTAAACTCCCTTAAACGGTGTGCTGAGTCTCCTATCTTTATGGGCGTGAACGACGCTCCCTCGTTGCACCCGATACTTGAGTGTCCAGACCCATTCATACTTTTCACTATTTAATTTTATTTGCCAGTCACAGGCCTTAATGTGTGTTTGATTCTTCACTTTTGCGAGATCCCGAGGATTATTATTCAGTGACCTTTTCCGCTCCAATTTTGTTTCTGCAGCACGGAAAAAAATGGATCAGATGGAGAACGGGAACTATGAGAAAGAAGTGAGCAGTATGGGCAGTCGGTCCAGTTCTTCAGGTAAGAAAGAGAGAGCCTCCGCTCTGAGGCAGCGCCTAGCTTAAACCTGCATGATTCTGTCGGAGAAGTGGACACTTGCTTCCTCTGAGAAATAAAGGGTTAGAAAAAAAACAAAAAAATCAATTATGTATAAAGAAGGAGAGGTCATCCCCTGAGACTGGAAGAGGTGAAAAGATTTCATAGACGGCAAAGAAAGGGACAATAAAGATGTGGAACTCACTGCCAAGGTGGTGCAATCGAACACAATAGATGCCTTTTAAAAGGGGTTTGGATATTTTTCTTTAGAAAAGCAGGACATACAGGACTATTAACAACAGACTAAGGATTAATAATAGAGCTTATTGATCCAAGAAAAAAAATCAGATTTCCCTTCGGAGTCAAGAAGGAATTTCCCCCCCCTAAGCAAAAATAAGGAGAATTGTACAAAATCAAAGGATGTCTGTGCACTGAGCAGAGCGCAGACATGCACCGGCGGCACCCAGGGAGGACTGTGGGTGCCTTGACAGTCATGGGAGGTGCATTGGCAAGTCTGAGAGGTAGATTGGCATGTTTGGGGGGGGGCAGATTGGCAAGTCTAGGGGTGTATTGGCAAGTGTGATGGGCAGATTGGCATGTTTGGGGGGGGGCAGATTGGCAAGTCTAGGGGTGTATTGGCAAGTCTGAGAGGTAGATTGGCATGTGGGGGGGGGCAGATTGGCAAGTCTAGGGGTGTATTGGCAAGTGTGATGGGCAGATTGGCATGTTTGGGGGGGTGGGGGGGGGGCAGATTGGCAAGTCTAGGGATGTATTGGCAAGTCTGAGAGGTAGATTGGCAAGTCTGCGAGGTAGATTGGAAAAGTCTAGGGATGTATTGGCAAGTCTGCGAGGTAGATTGGAAAAGTCTAGCGATGTATTGGCAAGTCTGATGGGCAGATTGGAAAGTCTAGGGATGTATTGGCAAGTGTGATGGGCAGATTGGCAAGTCTGAGAGGTAGATTGGAAAGTCTAGGGATGTATTGGCAAGTGTGATGGGCAGATTGGCAAGTCTGAGAGGTAGATTGGAAAGTCTAGCGATGTATTGGCAAGTCTGCGAGGTAGATTGGAAAGCCTAGGGATGTATTGGCAAGTCTGATGGGCAGATTGGAAAGGCTAGGGATGTATTGGCAAGTGTGATGGGCAGATTGGCAAGTCTGAGAGGTAGATTGGAAAGTCTAGGGATGTATTGGCAAGTCTGCGAGGTAGATTGGAAAGCCTAGGGATGTATTGGCAAGTCTGATGGGCAGATTGGAAAGGCTAGGGATGTATTGGCAAGTGTGATGGGCAGATTGGCAAGTCTGAGAGGTAGATTGGAAAGTCTAGGGATGTATTGGCAAGTCTGCGAGGTAGATTGGAAAGCCTAGGGATGTATTGGCAAGTCTGATGGGCAGATTGGAAAGGCTAGGGATGTATTGGCAAGTGTGATGGGCAGATTGGCAAGTCTGCGAGGTAGATTGGAAAGCCTAGGGATGTATTGGCAAGTCTGATGGGCAGATTGGAAAGGCTAGGGATGTATTTGCAAGTCTAATGGGCAGATTGGCAAGTCTGATGGGCAGATTGGAAAGTCTAGGGATGTATTGGCAAGTCTGATGGGCAGATTGGCAAGTCTGAGAGGTAGATTGGAAAGTCTACGGATGTATTGGCAAGTCTGATGGGCAGATTGGAAAGGCTAGGGATGTATCGGCAAGTGTGATGGGCAGATTGGCAAGTCTGAGAGGTAGGTTGGAAAGTCTAGGGATGTATTTGCAAGTGTGATGGGCAGATTGGCAAGTCTGAGAGGTAGGTTGTAAAGTCTAGGGATGTATTGGCAAGTGTGATGGGCAGATTGGCAAGTCTGAGAGGTAGATTGGAAAGTCTAGGGATGTATTGGCAAGTCTGCGAGGTAGATTGGAAAGCCTAGGGATGTATTGGCAAGTCTGCGAGGTAGATTGGAAAGCCTAGGGATGTATTGGCAAGTCTGATGGGCAGATTGGAAAGGCTAGGGATGTATTGGCAAGTGTGATGGGCAGATTGGCAAGTCTGCGAGGTAGATTGGAAAGCCTAGGGATGTATTGGCAAGTCTGATGGGCAGATTGGAAAGGCTAGGGATGTATTTGCAAGTCTAATGGGCAGATTGGCAAGTCTGATGGGCAGATTGGAAAGTCTAGGGATGTATTGGCAAGTCTGATGGGCAGATTGGCAAGTCTGAGAGGTAGATTGGAAAGTCTACGGATGTATTGGCAAGTCTGATGGGCAGATTGGAAAGGCTAGGGATGTATCGGCAAGTGTGATGGGCAGATTGGCAAGTCTGAGAGGTAGGTTGGAAAGTCTAGGGATGTATTGGCAAGTCTGATGGGCAGATTGGCAAGTCTGAGAGGTAGATTGGAAAGTCTACGGATGTATTGGCAAGTCTGATGGGCAGATTGGAAAGGCTAGGGATGTATCGGCAAGTCTGATGGGCAGATTGGCAAGTCTGAGAGGTAGATTGGAAAGGCTAGGGATGTATTGGCAAGTCTGATGGGCAGATTGGCAAGTCTGAGAGGTAGATTGGAAAGGCTAGGGATGTATTGGCAAGTCTGATGGGCAGATTGGCAAGTCTGATGGGCAGATTGGAAAGGCTAGGGATGTATTGGCAAGTGTGATGGGCAGATTGGCAAGTCTGGGGACCCGTTTCCTAACCAAGACTTGATAGGTTTTATTTCCACATGCCATGACACGGATTTGGTGAAGCTCAGCTAATGTGCTGCGAGTTCCTCCCCCGTTAAACCTGCGCTCATTCAGAGAGATGATCATTCTCCCCCTCTCGCCATTGCATATTCATTAAGGAACAATATACAAGTATTCCTGCGGGATACACATTCATTCACATTATAAAAAAACAATGTGCATTGTTCATCATGTCATGATAAAATGTTTTCCAAACCTCGGGGGCTTCTGGTGCCTGTTTGGGAGTTGAAATCTGACAGTCGGATTGTGCAATTACAATGTATTTTTTATAGTGGATCCATTTCTAAACCATTTCCCATTCTGTGCGTGATCTCTATCATTACTGTTTCACGCACACCAGGAAGTCATAGTGTCGCACATCTAGACTGAACGATGGCCAAAATATACGTCGGTTCTTTTAACTGTTTTTTATTTATTTATTTTTATCTTTTATTTTCGGGACAAAAGATGTAAACACAGTTGGAAGGAACATAAATCTCCGTAAATATCCAAACTTGCGGGGGGTCATGTACTAAACAAGTGCAGTGGGGAAAAAAGTAGGTAAAACATGAGTAAGGAGCAATTTGCGAACATTTGTAACATTTTGCGCTTTCCCCCCCCCCTGATTTGCGCCTCTTCCTTATATTTTTATTTAGCGTGCATTTTCCCGGTTGCGCTAATACATTGCCATTATATTTGCGCACACTGAAGACTTTTACGAATATTTTGTGAAAAATAATTCTTTTTTTGCGTGTGAAAATTACACCAGCTTTTAGCGAGCGCTATCAAAAGAGGTAGAAAATATATTCGCAATTACGCCCTTTTCCATTTTTTTCCATTGCAAGAGGAGCAAAGAGCAAAAATAGTTTTGCACATAAAATATATTAACTTATCTTTAGTACATGACCCCTCATAGGATCTAAATTGAGCTCATCATAATATACCATTATCTTCTTGATACATTGTTTTTTTTTTTACTACTTAAACAGACATATAAACGTACAAACAGAAAGCTGATGAAGACTCAGCCGGATCCAGGAAGTAACTTATTTCACCCCACGCCCCTGTCCAAAATCACCCATGTAGCTTACTCTAGACCATAATCCCAAACTTCGCTCCTTTTTTTTAAAGAAGATTTAATAACCCGGCTTAAACCTTTCTCCATTCGAATTTGGAAACCTCAGATGGTCCGGTCTCCTAAGTGTCAAAATGTAATGGATGTTTTGCTGTTGCTTTAGTAACAGTCCTGCTTATCAGATGTCACTGAATTTAGAGGCCTCTTGTGAAGTTACTTTAAAGGTAAAACTACAGGAGAAATTTAAATAAGTAAAAATAAGGGCATTTTACAATAACACAGGGTTTAAAGGACAGCTGTTGGGGCAAAAAAAAAAGTTCTGTTTAATTGAAAGTTCCCGTAAGTGTAGGCAATATAAATAGAAATCCTTTAATGATAGAATACAAATAAAACACCTTGTTGAACCATCAATGCTTGGATAGCACTATTAGGGGGCGGACACCTTGGGTCAGATCTTCCTTCATCTGACGCAAGATTCTAAACATGTCCACCTCCTGATAGAGTTATACAGAGCAAAGGGGGCTCAATAAGGTATGTTATTTGTTTTTTATATATTTATTTGTATCTTATTTATGAGGTACAGAGCTGCAGGGGACCTGGATCCTCCTTGCTACCATCCAGTGGATGATGGGCAGATTGGCAAGTCTATGGGTTCATTGGCAAGTCAGGGGGTGCATTGCAAATAAATGGATATAAATAGTAACTCTTTTTTTCCCCCCTCAATCATAATTTCTATGATTAATATTTACTAGTAAAACCTTTTTTCCTATAGGGTAGTTTTTGTTTTTTTTCCTAAATGAATATGCAAAGTTTGGGGGATCGTCTTATAATCAGGATTCTCTTATATTCAAGCAAATCCGGTATGTCTTGTAAGCAGCAAGCAATAACTAAACAGCTAAATGATGAATCACTTCATATACCACACACCAGTGAAAGGAAAAATGATTGTTTTGCACAGTGGGTGAAGTTACTTTGCAGTGTGAGTAATCAGTCTGCTCTTTCATGTTGGGAACTTGGATGTTCCCATTCAGATTATTTTCTTTTTCCCTCTATATCAGTTAGTTACAGCACTGTCACATATGAATTTTAAACTTAAATGGTCTTAGATCTTTTATAAAAAAAATAAATAAAGACATTTGCTCTACCCCAATGACTTGTGTGCACCAAAAATTGTCTTTTCAGTTTAAACAAAACCCAAAAACCATAATTAGACCCACTTTAATTTGTTTGATGCGATTTTGTGTGAAGAAACACTTCGGGGTTGGCTGTCAGATTTTTTTTTAAAATGAGGCTATAGCATGCAGCTCCAGGAACTATTGCGATCCCACTTATAATATAGGTTGATTATTCCACTGGTTTGATAGCCTATGACGAGCAATATTCCCCTAGCCTGACTGTGACCCGGAGGGAGACCTCAGTGGCCTAACTCGTTCTCTGAAGCCTGTTTGGTACTTTATGCTGGCCGTCTACTTCTGAAGTCTTAGCTGGCCCATTGTCCAGGTCTGACGTTCTAAGCTTGTTTTCCATGTTCACCTCTCTTCCCCCCCCCCCCCCCCCCCAGGATCTCTTAACGCCAGGAGCAGCAATGAGGACCGGTCTCCAGAGAACAGCGGGTCATCCGCGGCAGTGGACAACTTCCCTGAAGTGGACAAGGCCATGCTGATCGAGCGCATCGTTCGCCTTCAGAAAGCCCACGCCAGGAAAAATGAAAAGATTGAGTTCATGGAAGATCACATTAAGCAACTGGTGGAGGAAATTAGGAAAAAAACAAAGTATGTATGACGTTCGCTGCCAAACTTCACACTAACCCCGCTCACGGACCGTCTTCTGTGTACTTTGTTTCTATTTGCAATTGACCAAAATGCTTCCTCTGCTTTACCTACAATACAAAGCGAATACACAAGTTTTATGCAACTTAACTGCACTGATTTTGGCACAAGCCTCCTCCTATTCTAATTTGTACTGTCCACTTCCCATCCCCCCCTACTAATCTATTTAAAGTCTGTTCTTGCATTACTAACCTCATTGAATCTGCTTGGTTTCTCTCCACCAGTTGCACTTGGGTCTTTTCTTGTTTGTTTGTTTGTTTGTTTTTCTGTACGTTTCACTGTGTCGCCATCTTTCGAAAATGTTCTCCATTCTAAAGAGCGAGTAAAGTAATATGTACTTGGTGCGAAGGGCCACGTTAAAATGCTTCTTGAATTTTATTTCTGTGATGTACCATTTCCGAGATATTAACGTTTTACTGAAACACTTAAAGGGTTATGTCTCCTGGACAATGTTTAGACTGTGAACTGAAGGCAAATGCATAAATTAAGAGACTTATATGTTTAAGATGTGTCAGTGGTGTCTCCTTTTGAAGACATCACCTGTGGCTTATTATGACCTGCTTTTCAATGAAAAATGTGTCTTTTGTATATTGAGCCACATGGTGATGGTATAAACAGGAGACCACCACAGACCCACTGAAACATTTTCTTTCCTCTTGCTATTCTGCTAAACTTGTAACTCTATCTGTTAGTGTGAAGTCTTTCCATCTCTAAAGGTGTTCCTCCAATCATCTTTTGATGTGCAAAATGTACCTGAGCTGATAGTGTGAACCCTGAAATGTTGAGACTGTTTTGCTATGGAAAATTCTGTAGGCAATGCTGTCAAATGTCCAACAACCACTTGCGTTCAGCAATAGAACTTCAATATTTATGGAACTGTACATCATGGAGGGCGTTTCGAAAAACATTTAATGCAATGTGGGCATTCATTTAAAGCATAATTTATTTCAATCTCTAATGGCCTGTCCTCTTAAAAAAAAAAAAAAAAAAAAAAAATTAACAACTTCATGTTTAACGTTACACTCAGAAATTCAGATTTGTCTGGGGTTTGACAGCATGCAGCCTCTATGAGAATTATACCCATGCCATTCAGAGATACAAATCCGAAATTGGGTAAAGGTCATATTTTGTTTGTAACCAAACTTTGAAAACATAAATGTACGTACTATTGCATATTTAACGGCCAGTTACACAATCATGTCTACAGTCTGATCAAGATATAAACCTGATATTAGCAGCAACCCATCATACTATCACTTATTAATCCAACAAACAAAAAGGAGTAAATCCCAAATCAGAGCAATCGTTGGCAGTGCAGGTACTTCATAGGTATAGAACCAAAACAAATCTTGAGACTTATCCGAGGAAAAAAAATATATATTAAAGGGACAGTCTAATCCCCAAACTCACTTTGGTGCAAGATGAAGATCACGGCTTGTATGTCGCACAGGCTTTTATCCCTGTGTGATATGATGCAGGCATTCTGTATAAATCACATTTTTAATATTTTCCTCAAGCCCTCCCTCAGTGATTACTCTGCATTATTCTCATTGGTTCCTGCAGCAAAAAAAAAAAAAAAAATACAAATGCCTTTTACTCAGCTAGTGTGGGCAGTCCTGGTTTCCTGCAAACTGCTATAATTTCAAAATTTCGTCTAGCTGTAAGCATTTTATATTTTAAGCAATGCAAAATCTGAAGCTTTCATTTAAAAGTACTTTGAAAGCACATTAATATTTGGAAGATGCATCTTGGGCACCAGACAGTCTCTTTAAAGTTGTCTCTTAACTAGGATTCATGATGCTACTGTAAAATTTGACACCCCTTAGGGATACTTTTTGTTCTCTAACTTTTTTCTTGGCCGGTTTTGATTTGAGAAATTCCTCCATAAGCTGTTTTCTTCTGTGCCATAACGGTCAGCTCCCCCGCATTGTCCAAATAAATATTTTTAGAGAAGTTATATATCCTGTAAAGGAAAACACTCTATTGGAATTGAGTTATTGCCATAGCCTCGTCAAGCCCCTCCTCCTTAGGTTACATCAATGCACACAATGTTGGCTGAAACCCGACACCCTGCATTCAACGAGCTTGAAGCAGCCGAGTTAAACAGAGTTGCTGATTCCACAGTAATGGCTAATGACAGCACTTTCTCAGAGGGGGGCATTAGCCCCTTGCCGACAAAGGACGTGTCAGGCACGTCCTGGGAGAAACTCCCTTAACAACAAAGGACGTGCCTGGCACGTCCTGCAGTCAATGAAGCGGTGTTCGCGATCAACGATCGCGAAAACCACTTTAACAGTGCTGGTCTTTTGCCTCGACATCGAGGCAATAGCCAGCACCGATATTTCTATTTTGGGACCCCCACGATCGCCCCATGGAGCGATCGTGGGGAGCCATATTGACGGAGCATGCTTCTCCGTCAATAGGGCTATGCCCTCTGCCGGTCTGAGCTTCGGAAGTGAAAGTAACTTCACTTCCGTCGCTCTGAATATGCTACTTGACTGCCCCTAGTGGTAGTTTAGTAGCATTGCAATGGAAAAAATGTTAAATACATATTTAATTAATTAAAAACAGGTTATTTAGCTTTATTAGCCTATAGGGTTAAAATTAAATATTTTTTAGCATAAGGGATAGGGTTAAAATTAAATTAAAGTTAAAAAATATTAAGGGATATAATAAGGATTAGAGTTGGGGTTAAATTTAGTGTTAGGGTTACATTTTGGGTTCGGGTTGGGGTCAAAAGATCAATATAGGAAAAAAACAAAAAACACTATTTTTGGTTTTTGCCCCATAACTCGCAAAAAAATACCGAAAAATATGGAAACATGCATATTTTTGAACTCGGGAGAACATTATGAAACTATTTAGATGGGGTCTTGTTTAATGATTTTATTTGTGTAAATTAAATTTTAGGCCAAAGTTAGAAAAAGTGTTTTTTTTTTAAATTTTTCATCATATTTTATGATTTTGTTTTGTAGTAAATTATAAGATATGATGAACATAATGGTATCTAATGAAAGCCCTTCTTATGACGATAAAAACAACATATAAATTGTGTGGGTACAGTATGTGAGAAAGAAAAAAATTACAGCTAAACACAAACACCCCAGAAATGTCAAAACAGCCATTGTCACCAAGGGAAAGTCAAGGTGAAAATGTCTTGTCACTAAGGGATTAGAACATCCTCAGAGGGGGAGGTAGCCTAGCTCCTGCGTTCCCCCTCTCACTGATGTCACTTCATTTAATGAGATGCATTGTGTTAGAAATATTGCAAAATAAATAGAGAAAGGAGAAAAATCTTCTTTTAAATACCTGTGGAGTCTCCTGCTTATGACATCACCTGTGACTTGATATGCAAATTACTGGTTTCAGTGTGTCTCTCTCTGTTGGGAAATGCAGCAACATGTGAATGAAAGAAACAAATCTGTCTTGTGTTTTAGCTCTGCAAATAAAGTGTAATGTTTATTGCTGTTCTTTTTGTAACAGGCACGCCTGTCTGTTCTAGTTCTCTGAATTTAGAGACCCCTGTAAAATAATTTTCAGTGCAAAACTTTTTTGCAATATGTATCTTGAAAACATACATTTTGTAAGCTTTCTCCTGGCGATTAATCCAGCACACACTGGCATGAGGAGCATGAATCCCCAACATCTCCTGGCAGGCAATTTATGGTCTCGCGTGTGCAGTGACCTCACAGACTGCCCCTCCAATCACTGCGGTCAAAACAGGAAGGCAGTAACTAGTTTCTGAATGACTATGGTTACATGCTAATTAACTAAGGACCCAGTGCACTGATCCTCTTGCAAGTTAGTAAAAGCAGAGGGATGACTAGAGCATGAGATTCCTAAGCAATGGCTACGTTGATTTATATGCAAAGAAGCCATGTACTAACCATTGAACCAACGTTGGCTAGAGTATCCCTTTAACTAACCTTTTCAGTGGGAAATGCTTTTAGCCACAGCTTAAGGGACCTACTGTAGCTTGAACTGGAAGATACCTTTTGTAAGTAATCCAGCAATGTGCTTATAGAGTCCTAAGTGATGCTGAATATTTCATATTGATCACTTCTGTTAGGTTTCATTAATGGCATTATTACAATTAATACCAACAACAGGGACAACGGTCAGCAAAAAAAATATGTTCTGATTAATTGAAAATTACTTAAAGTTTAGCCATTTTAAATGCTTTAATGAAAGAATGCAAATAAAGTACATTATGGAGCCCTGTTTCCATTATCAAAGGCAGATATGTTGGGTCAGATGGGTCCAATCTTCCTTCATCGGACCCAAGCTTCTAAAAAACATGTCCGCCCCCTGATAGAGCTGTACAAGTAGAAAGCACTCAATAAGGCACTCTGTATTCTCTCATTAAAGTATTTACATTTTTAAACAGCCTACACTTGATGCAGTCATTCAATTAAACATAATAATCTTTTGGCGACTGTTGTCCTTTTAAAGTATAGTTGTTAATGACGGAA
Organism: Pelodytes ibericus; assembly: GCA_036172795.1. Classification (NCBI taxonomy): domain Eukaryota; kingdom Metazoa; phylum Chordata; class Amphibia; order Anura; family Pelodytidae; genus Pelodytes; species Pelodytes ibericus. The sequence goes on from CM069867.1 coordinate 66,610,521, forward strand.
TACAAATACCTTGTGTCCCTCTCTGCTCTGTATAGTGCTCTACAGGGGCGGACATGTTGTTTAGAATTTTAGATCAGCTGGATGATATTTTCATTCATCTGACCCAAGATGTCCGCCCCCTGTTGGAGCTTTACATCAAGGAGGGCACAATAAAGTTCTGTTTGAAAGAAAGAAAAAAAAAAAATGATCCAAACATTTCTGTTTAAACGTGATACAATCTCTCTGAAGGTTCCATGTTCATTCCCTTTACTGTAGTTTTCTGTGTTACTCTGTTGTTGTTTGCCATTTTGCATTGTTAATGTTGTTTGGCTGTCTGCATACACATGTATATGTTGCAATGCATATTCCAGACACTAATAGAAAAAAACATTTTATCTCAGGAAGTTGACCGTTATCAGACACCATAATATTAAAATGCCTGAAATGGAAATAAATAAGAAGCAGTAACAATAAAATGTTGAAACCATAACTTGACTTTTATTTAAAATGTTTTGTTGGCTGACTGATCCTTTCTCCAAAAAATATGCAGTTCAAGCTGTGATGCTCCCCAGTATAAATTTTGGAATCGTCCAAAAGCATTGTTTTCACGCTTTTTATATTTGCCAACATCTGCCAGGGATACACACGTTTCACATGCTGCAGAAAGAGCATGCAAAGTGCAGCCCGGTAGGATACACTTACACACAGGCACAATCCAATTCATTAACCATGGTGGCTACCGCATAGGACCTTCCCTGACTAATGAATTGGATTGTGTCTCTGTGCACATCCATCCTACATACAGCCCGGCTGCACTTTGCATGCTCTTTCTGCAGCATGTGAAACACATACTTGCCCCTGGAAACATAGCCGATTTGTTGGCAACTATAGCTTGTAGTTGTAGATTTACAAGCAAATGGATAGATGAAGAGGGGAGAAAGTTTTCCTAGTTTGTGACACTGTATGCAAAATCATTCACTTGCATGTGGTGTCACACAGTGATGTCACAACATGGCATGCAAAACCCTGCTAGTCCTGATCTGTGCATCAGTGTGACGGCCGCCAGGATGCATTGGGTCTATTCTGCACCAGGGTCTGTTGACTTTGTGTTGCTGCTTTTGGCTCATGTCCGCCAGGTTTTCGACTCTCTAAGTCACGCGATTTGTGTTTTTAATTATTGTTGTTGGGTTTTTTTTTGGCCAAGGATTCTGTGCTAACAAAAGAACGGATTGTTAAGGGGTAATAACAAAAATATTTAGTAATTAGGATTTTATTAGCTGAGACACTGGTAATGATTCTGCAAAATTAATTTCTTACATAACCACAGATGAAGGTTTACTGATCACAGAGCAATGAGTGTTCTTCTCCTGACTGATTTAGACAATTATTCCTTCTGTTATAATAATCTACAACCCTGTAGCTGCGTGCTTTATAGACAGATTTATGGTGTTGTGCCGGGGGCTGTGTTTGTGGCCCGTTGTGTTTTTCCATTTGTTTGATCCCAGATTACAAACGACCTAAGTATTCATGAAAAAACTTTGTCGGAATTTTTAATAATTTGAATGCCGTTTATTGACCATAAATGGCGGATTTGGGGCTGCGGATGTTCTTTCACTGATCAGCCCATGCAGATACAGTTTTATTGCCAAGATCGGTGATCTCTTATAAAGGTAACTGATGTGGCCATGTTTTGAAATGTGAAGCTGTCACCGTGGAAACCAGTGGAAGGTTCCACGTTTAGAACTTTGACCCCGCAATTGTTGTTTATAAATATCTCCCAATCATAAACGAGAAAACCAGTGGGATCTACTGATTTTAGCAGCTAAAATTATAATTCAGTTGGTTGTTCCATGTTAACCTCAGACTGTAACAAAAATCGCTGGTTAACTAATAAGACCCAATGAGGTACCAAGCAAGGTTAACACATAGTAATAGAAGACTTGGTCCCAAGAGTACAACAAAATAATAGCCTATAACTGTACTACAGACATTGAGGGTTATGTAAAAAAAAAAAAAAAAAAAATCTAAGTATCCTGAATTTTATTTTAAAAAAAGGCGCAATCTGCGTTTATGTGTAACAGCAATTGTGCCCTTTTTTTTTAATATAACTCCCCCCAGTTTGCCGTGCAGGAGTGAGACCTCTGCCAAACACGGTGCTCCATCCATAATCAAGCGCTTTAAATCGCCTATTTTTTTTATTGTTATCATTGGCTGCGATGACGCACTGAGTGCCTTCACAACCGGAAACACCTTTTGTGGCGCAGACTCACAAAATGTATCGGGAGCCATCTTTTTTTACTTAGGCGCACACGCCGATAGCGTTTTTTCTTTGAAACTAAAATCGTGCAAAGTTTGCACACATCGCTGGATTATTCAGGGATGCACATTCGTGTGCAGTCTTCATGCTACCAGAAGTATGTATTTTTAATAACTGTCCAGAATTATAACCTCAGTGTTGTGATGCTAGTGGGTTTGTGTGCAGAAGTTGTTAAAATATCTCTTGTAATTCAGTACTTGGCACAAGGGACATGAGTCAAGTTCAAGGAAAGACTGAAAAATCTCTTGCCCACATGAGGAATTAGAGACCCCTCGGTATAGACCAAACACGCCTTTCATTGAGAGCCACGTAATATCTCGCAATGTCCACGTTTGACACCTCATAGGTTTGACTGGGATGTTCTAGTTTTGAGGGTGGCTGTTTAGAATAACAAGGGTTATTCTCTGTCCACACAGAAGGTTCAGTCTCTCACCATAACCGAGAACTTGAAGGACAACTGTCTGCAAAACAAAGGTTATCTTTTAGTGAAAGGTTGCATCTAGTGTAGGCATTTTAAACAGACATTATTTAATGAAAGAACACAAATAGAGCTCCTTACTGAGACCTCTTTGCTCTGTATAGCGATATGAGGGGGCAGACATCTTGGGTCAGAGCTTCCTTCATCTGACCTAAGACTCTGAACAACACGCCTGCCCTGTGATAGAGCTATAAAAGCAGAGAGGGATCAGTAAGCTGCCTTCCTTGTAATATTTAATTAAGTTATTTCTATTTAAAATGTTCTACACTTGATGCAACGTTTCAATTAAACAGAACTTAAAATTGTTATTTTAATGTGATATCACAGATTATGTTACATAATAAATGATGTCCCAGGGCTAAAAAAAGAAAACAGATGTCTAACTTACCTAATGAATAGGGGTTGGGTTCTATACATAATCCATACTGGGTAAGATTGTGTCTGCACAGAGCATATCATGATCGCGACCTATCAGAATGGACTAATGCTCACCGTGTCGTAATCCATCATTTGTGGGATCACGCGCGATCGTCGCTCGCCACCGGTCTCCAGTTTGTTTTGGGAAAAGCATTAGGCCGAGATTACACGTGGTTGTTGAATATAATTCCCCATCAGATGGGCTGTAATCCGTAATGCTCTCACTTATTGCATACACATCTCTCTGTATATGACAGATTGCATTGTGCGGAGTATGCAGTTACTGGGATAATCCTGTGCAGCTAATTGAGTTGCTCCTACATAATGTTTCTGCTACTGCAAATCCTTCAGTATCCTGTGATCTTTTACAGAGCACAATAATCCTTCGTAATAACTGGTGTGCGCGTGCGTTGGGGGATTTCAACCTATTATTTTGTCTTGTCCCGAGGGAGCAGTATTATGACTTGTCACAAAGAGGGACTTTTATTTTGTTTGGCTAGTACTGTTTATTCTGTGTCAGTGTAATAGTGTAGCTTTTGAGGGTTGATTTTTGTATAGCAACATTTTAAGTATAGGATGCAACATTCTGTAATTCTAAAAACGTGTAGCTAAGACGTTGCGGCAAGTGTCTACGGCATGCTTCCGGGTAACTTTCTCTTACTGGAAATGAGAGAAGAAAAAGGTAGAAGGTGTGTTCTGATATTATATATTATGTTATAATGGTAAATCAGGAGCTGAAAATGATGCTCTGTAGTCCTAGATGTAGGCTGGAGTCTACTCTTAGTACGGAACCTAATGAAAAGCCTTTTGTAAAGTTTGCCTGCACTTTCTGGACACCAGGGATCAGGTGAAAGGCTGCAGGTTACGGAGGCTGGTGAACATTTGTCTGTTCACTAAGGTTTTTGTAAAATTTGTTCTCTCTGGAAATAAATTCCAGCTTTTCACACTGTGAAACAGGCCGATCTCTAGCGCTCACATTAGCAATCCTAGTATTTATGGCGTATTATTTTTACCATCTTTTATAATCACTCGGTTAAGTTAAAACAAAACACTCCCGTCCATCTAGTTCAATCATTGATATAGCCGTGTTACTGCTCTTGCTCCCCCCCCCCAAAAAAAAAAAAACACTAATTGAAATGCTTTCCGATTCTGCTTCAAGAGGGGAAAAAATACTTCTGTAAAAGGATAAACAAACTAATAAATCTTCTAACGCTAATAATAGTCATTTATAGCAGAAGCAAATGTTAAAAATGTGCTACTTCTCCCGTTCTAGTTTGGCGGGTATCTTTAAAGGCACGGTATCGCCTAAACATTGTTTTTACTGTGAATGTAGAGAATAAAAAAATGATTGAAAATGATCTATATATTGTATTAGCAAAACTGCCAGCAAATGCCTAAATTAGGAGAAAAATGTGTTTTAAATGTGTCTGGGGTGTCTTCTTATGACATGCTTTTTTTTTTTTTTTTTTCTTCCACGTAGTAGGGTCACTCTGCTTTTCACTTGTGCTGCTTTAATAGAGCCCCACGTGAAAAAGCATGCTGCTCCTTTAATTATTACAGCACTGTAAAGGTTTGCTTTAAAAAAAAACACACACACCAACCTATCCAGACCATGTGTTGTAATGGCTGGCACAACTTCATATTATTAAATCATCTACACACAGAATAATAACTAGTATTTACATAGCGTCCTTCTCCCAGCGGGCCTCAAAGGGATTTTTAGCGCACGCTCTTGGGAATAACGGAATTAGCAGATGATGGTACTCCTGTATCGACCTCGGATGGACGAAGGGCTGAGTTAACCTTCTGCGGGATTCGAACCTGCGACCTTGAGGTTTGAACCTGCTCTGAAGTCACGTTATTTAGCAGGGGAGAATGAGAAGATCACCATAAGGAATGGAGAGTTTATTGGCTGTACATTTACCTGAAATGCATAGAATGACCGTGATTTACATGCTGCTTATTCTGTAAAGAGTTTTTATCATTAGTGCATGAGAAATCAACCCAGGCCTCGTTTCTCCCCGCAAGGCCCCTCTTGTTCTATACAAACCAATCTGAGCTTTCAGTACCATTTATCCTCTGCTCAGATTAGTGCTGGTGCTTTCTATAAAGTCTTGACGTTCAAATAAAAGGTGCTTTAATGAATGAAAACCATCTAAAAATAAAGATCTGTTGTTACAGAACAGCATGGCAAGAGCTGGTGCTTATAACTTGCTGTAACGCCAGCCGAGTGTAATGTTCTGTAATTTCAACCTTTAGTAGGTTTAAATTGTACCTTTTGTAACCTGCGATTAGCGGTATTCAACCTCCGCATTCAATAAAGGGACTTATAAACATCGTATCTTCTGTGAATGTAGAGAATAAAAAATGATTGAACATGATCTATACATTGTGTTTGCAAAACTGCCAGCAAATGTCTAAATTAAATTAGTCTTAAAAAAAAAAGACATATATTGTGTTAGTGGAATAAATTAACGAAACCAATTTAAATGTGGGGTCTCTATTTATGACATCACTTGTATCTTAACGGGCAGATATAATGAGTCCTGTCAATCAGACAATGACCCTGGTGGCCGGCATAGATCACTCTGGGGGTACAGGGGATACTGTTATTTATAAAGGGCTCATTTTCTGTAAGGCCTCTGTTTCCCAGTATTTACCAGTGTTGTTCTTCCAGGATTATCCAGGGCTATGTCGTGCGGGAAGAGGCCGGGACTCTATCATCAGAGGCCTCGGATTTCAACAAGGCCCACCTGAGCAAACGCGGTGGGATCATGGCTTCCTTGTACACCTCGCACCCTGCGGACAGTGGCCTTACTTTGGAGTTATCCTTGGAAATCAACCAAAAGCTTCAAGCTGTGCTGGAAGATACCTTGCTAAAAAACATAACTCTCAAGGTAAGAACCAAACATTCTAATTCGAGCCCCTTGTGTCATTTAATGGGGGAAGGCGGGGGTGCAAAGAGCTTTGTTCATGAAAGTGAGAATTGAAAAGGGGATTTCAAACCTGAGGCCAAAGTAGCCGAGGTGAAAAAATTATCCAATTCAGGCAAATGGGATCTTTTTTCCAACTCTGCTACTTTGGTCTTAAGTTTGAAATTCCCTTGTCAATTCCCTCTTTCGTGGCTAAATGTCTAAAATAAAGAACTTGTCAAAGAGCAGTTGGTGACCTGTATTTTTTGCTCTGGATGTATTGTTGGCACTCTATGCATCCTATCTATCTTGTATTGTATGCACTGGATGTATTTTTGGCACTGGATGTATTTTAGGCACTGTATGCATCCTATCTAGCTTGTATTTTTGGCACTGGATGTATTTTTGGCACTGTATGCATCCTATCTAGCTTGCATTGTAGGCACTGGATGTATTTTTGGCACTGGATATATTGTAGGCACTGTATGCATCGTGTTTAGCTTGTATTTTTGGCACTGGATGTATTGTAGGCACTGTATGCATTGTGTTTAGCTTGTATTTTTGGCACTGGATGTATTGTAGGCACTGTATGCATTGTGTTTAGCTTGCATTGTAGGCACTGGATGTATTTTTGGCACTGTATGCATCGTGTTTAGCTTCTATTGTAGGCACTGGATGCATTGTAGGCACTAGATGGATTTTTAGCACTGTATGCATCCTATTTAGCTTGTATTGTAGGCACTGGATATATGTTTGGCACTGTATGCATCATATTTAGCATGTATTTTTGGCACTGGATGTATTGTTGGCACTGAATGTATTTTTTCCACTGTATTAATCATATTTAGTTTGTATTTTTTGCCACTGTATGCATCTTATGTAGCTTGTATTTTAGGCACTGTATGCATCATATTTAGCTTGTATTTTAGGCACTGTATGCATCATATTTAGCTTGTATTTTTGCCACTGGATGTATTTTAGGCACTGTATGCAACATATTTAGCTTGTATTTTTGGCACTGGATGTATTTTTGGCACTGTATTCATCATATTTAGCATGTATTTTTGTTGCTGCTGTATTTTTGTCGCTGGCGGTATTTTTGTCGCTGGCGGTATTTTTGTCGCTGGCGGTATTTTTGTCGCTGGCGGTATTTTTGTCGCTGGCTGTATTTTCGCTGCTGAGTGTATTTTCACCCCTGGGTGTCGCTGGGTGTATTTTTGTCGCTGGGTGTATTTTTGTCGCTGGGTGTATTTTTGTCGCTGGGTGTATTTTTGTCGCTGGGTGTATTTTTGTCGCTGGGTGTATTTTTGTCGCTGGGTGTATTTTTGTCGCTGGGTGTATTTTTGTCGCTCGGTGTATTTTCGTCGCTCGGTGTATTTTTTCTGCTGGGTGTATTTTTGGCACTGTATTCATCATATTTAGCATGTATTTTTGCTGCTGGGTGTATTTTCGCCCCTGGGTGTCGCTGGCTGTATTTTTGCTGCCGGGTGTATTTTTGCTGCCGGGTGTATTTTTGCTGCTGGGTGTATTTTCGCCCCTGGGTGTCGCTGGCTGTATTTTTGCTGCTGGGTGTATTTTTGCTGCTGGGTGTATTTTTGGCACTGTATTCATCATACTTAGCATGTATTTTTGCTACTGGGTGTATTTTTGGCACTGTATTCATCATACTTAGCATGTATTTTTGCTGCCGGGTGTATTTTTGCTGCTGGGTGTATTTTTGCTACTGGGTGTATTTTTGGCACTGTATTCATCATACTTAGCGTGTATTTTTGCTACTGGGTGTATTTTTGGTACTGTATTCATCATACTTAGCGTGTATTTTTGCTACTGGGTGTATTTTTGGCACTGTATTCATCATACTTAGCGTGTATTTTTGCTACTGGGTGTATTTTTGGCACTGTATTCATCATACTTAGCATGTATTTTTGCTACTGGGTGTATTTTTGGCACTGTATTCATCATACTTAGCATGTATTTTTGCTGCCGGGTGTATTTTTGCTGCTGGGTGTATTTTTGCTACTGGGTGTATTTTTGGCACTGTATTCATCATACTTAGCGTGTATTTTTGCTACTGGGTGTATTTTTGGCACTGTATTCATCATACTTAGCATGTATTTTTGCTACTGGGTGTATTTTTGGCACTGTATTCATCATACTTAGCATGTATTTTTGCTGCCGGGTGTATTTTTGCTGCTGGGTGTATTTTTGCTACTGGGTGTATTTTTGGCACTGTATTCATCATACTTAGCGTGTATTTTTGCTACTGGGTGTATTTTTGGTACTGTATTCATCATACTTAGCGTGTATTTTTGCTACTGGGTGTATTTTTGGCACTGTATTCATCATACTTAGCGTGTATTTTTGCTACTGGGTGTATTTTTGGCACTGTATTCATCATACTTAGCATGTATTTTTGCTGCCGGGTGTATTTTTGCTGCTGGGTGTATTTTTGCCGCTGGGTGTATAACATTGAGCTGTTCTTTTATTATTGTTTGTTTTTGTCTCCTGTCCACAGGAGAACCTGCAGACTCTGGGAAGTGAAATTGAACGCCTTATAAAACGTCAGCATGAGCTGGAACGTCACATGTAGCTGGATTCACTCGAAATGACTGCAGATAACTCTGCATGGGCGGAAAAAGCAAACAAAATAATAATTAGCATTATTCATTCTGTATGTACATATATTACTACTCACTACATGTTTGGAATATGCACCACAATATCAAGAGCAAATTGTGTAACCTTACTCCTGGATGCACCTGAGCACTTCTACTTTCCTGCCAGAGTTCATTTATTGGCCACTAAGCTGACACTCCTACATTCTTACTAAGTTTTTGGCAGAATCTCCTTAAATTAAAGAGAAATTGCACTGAGAATGTCAAGATAAGACAACAGAAATCAGTTTTATTGCTGCATTTCTACCTGTCTTTCCATTCACTGGTGCAAACAAATTTGTGTCAATGTTGCACTTTATGGTTGATCTATTTTTGTTTTGTTTATTTGTTTGTTTGTTTGTTTGTTAAAAGGCCAGCAGTGACTGGTCTTCTTGCTGTCAATGAAGAAATCAAACTCGCTGTTAATTGTACTGTGTCACCTAAACATTGTTTTTACTGTAAATATAGAGAATAAAAAATGATTCAAAATGATCTATACAGTGTGTTGGCAAAACTGTCAGCAAATGCCTAAATTAGGAGAAAAATGTGCTTTAAATGTGTCATGTGGAGTCTGCTGCTTATGACATCACCTGGAGCACAGCATGCAAATGATACATTTCCCCTTGAGAGCAGTTAATTTGCATACCGTGCCCCAGGTGATGTCATCAGCAGGAGTCTCCACATGCCACATTTAAAGCACATTTTTCTCCTTTGCTGGTAAATTTGTATTCCCTGCATTCACAGTAAAACCAGTGTTTAGGTGATTCAGTCCCTGTAACAATTAAATAATTGCAGTTATTATGTAGTAACCTGTTCATTTAGTGATGTGAATTATTGTCCGATCAGTTGTATTGTTTCCTTCTTAGGATTTATAGACCGAAACCCCGACAACTAATAGGCTAAAAAACTGTGTTATTTGCCAGTCGTAGGGGGGGGAATTAAAATATGTATTTTTTTAATAAATTGCCTTTATTTTTTCATCTATTTCACTGTGAATCCAGCTAGTAGTTTTCTTGTTTCAAACAATGTTAATGTTAAATAATGGTGTTTTTTTTTTTCGGGACTCCTAAATATTGTTTCCATTGTGAATGTAGCTTATAAAAAAAAAAAAAAAAATACTTATATATAATGTTAGCAAAAATGTAAGCAAGTGAATGAATGGAGAGTGAAACAAGCTTTAAATATATGCCATCTACTGGCATTACCTTGAGCCTTAATGCGCAAATAAAATGTTCTCCCTTGTAGTAGTCATTTGCATACGAAGCCCCATGGTGATGTCATAAACGTGAGACGGTGTTGTTTAAAGCGTATTCTTCTCTTTGCTTACGATTCTGCTAACACCACATATACATTATTTTTTCTGTATCTCACCACAGTACAGACTATATAGTTTACAGTCCGTTTAATTAAGGGTCGGTGAAACGTTCTGCTTTATAAATGGATTTCTGAGTTGCCAATGCATTTATTTATTCTCCCCTGATGGTCTGATTTTCTAATCCCAGTTTGTCTCTTGGGCTCTAGTTTGTGGGACAGCCGGATTATCATTAAACAGATCTCCGAATATTAAAGGGAAGTAATATTGACAATGTAAAGTATTGCTATGACATAAAGTAAAAAAAAAAGCAGCTCTGTAAGGTGTATCCTGGATGGCTGTGTTACAGTGATGGCCATCGTGCACTCCCTCCCCCATTTCAGGTACAGGCCAAACTGGCTGCCCTATGCACTTGTTGAATTTAATTGAAAAGTTTTGTTTTATGTTGTTGTGTCTTCTGAAATTTTGAATGCTAGTCCTATTGCTTGTAGCTGTAGTGTCTGCAAGACTGTCTCATGTTGATGACATCATAGCACTCAACTAATGTGTGCCACTTGAGGTCTTGGAAAGTCCCATTTTCCATGGGTTGCTTTTTAGGCCCGGGACCTATGAATCAGTTCATAACGGTAACGATACTTTTTAGCATGGTGGTCTCTCGGATTAAGCGTGGCAATTATTCGAGTAGAATGTAGAAATGTTACCATTTTGGTTCTGTCGATGGCTGGAAGCTATAAAGGTGGAGGTTATAGGACAAGAGGTCGAGGCTTTTGGATAGATGATTGAGTGCCACCAGAGCAAATCACGCCAAGTGCGCACCCAGACACTATGTTTCAAGACTGTACTCGGCTTTAATGGATTTCGTCTTGTCGTTTGATGTCATTTAATTAACAGGCATGCGCTGCTGAATAGATAACTGTGCCATAATTAGCACTGTGTGTTTAACTTATTACATGTTGGGTTCATTTAGATTTTTCTGCTTTCGTGTTCAATAGATAGTCCCGGACATATCCCCCAAAGGAAAGGAAACTGGATCTTTCACTCCTAGCACGATAATATTTATCCATGACCCAGCTGAAAAATCACATGGACCTTGAGGTCTAGTGGCTTAAGGTCTACATTAGCAGGACCATCCCCAAACCTTGAGGTCTAGTGGCTAAAGGTCTACATTAGCAGGACCATCACCAAACCTTGAGGTCTAGTGGCTTAAGGTCTACATTAGCAGGACCATCTCCAAACCTTGATGTCTAGTGGCTAAGGGTCTACATTAGCAGGACCATCTCCAAACCTTGAGGACTAGTGGCTAAAGGTCTACATTAGCAGGACCATCCCCAAACCTTGAGGTCTAGTGGCTAAGGGTCTACATTAGCAGGACCATCACCAAACCTTGAGGTCTAGTGGCTAAAGGTCTACATTAGCAGGACCATCACCAAACCTTGAGGTCTAGTTGCTAAAGGTCTACATTAGCAGGACCATCACCAAACCTTGAGGTCTAGTGGTTAAAGGTCTACATTAGCAGGACCATCACCAAACCTTGAGGACTAGTGGCTAAAGGTCTACATTAGCAGGACCATCATCAAACCTTGAGGACTAGTGGCTAAAGGTCTACATTAGCAGGACCATCATCAAACCTTGAGGTCTTGTGGCTAAGGGTCTACATTAGCAGGACCATCACCAAACCTTGAGGTCTAGTGGCTAAAGGTCTACATTAGCAGGACCATCCCCAAACCTTGAGGTCTAGTGGCTAAATGTCTACATTAGCAGGACCATCACCAAACCTTGAGGCCTAGTAACCATATATCTAAATGAGATGGGCCATAACCGAACTTTGAGGCCCATGGCTACCGATCTAGTTCAAAAGACCATAAACAGATCTTGAGGCCTTATTCCAGATTAGAAGGACCATAACCGAATCCTGAAGTCTAGTGGCTACAGATCTAGATTAGAAGAACCATAGCCAAATCGTGAGGCCTGGTCATTACAGATTAGAACAACAACTCTCCGATCTAGTGCTTGACTTCAGTATGATGATGCGTAAAAGGATTTAGCGAGGGTTTCATGCCCTGTTTCTGTTTCTCATGGTGGATTCAGCAGGTCTGTTTCCAGTTATTTGTTTTAAGGTTTATTAGCCTTCCAAGGCGCAAGATGTGCAAGAGACACTTATTTTTGTGTGTGTTTTGTCCTATTTTGTTCCATCATTTTGAACTTTTAACACAAAAAAAAATGTTAAGCCAAATGCCAAATTACTTAATTTATTTGTTTTCCTTGGGAAAGGTTCAAAAGGCAGATGTGAAAAAGAGCTGTGCACTCTTTAAATCAAGAATTTGAATTATGCATGGAAAGTGCAGTCCGGGCTGTATTGGGAACTTTGTAGAGTTTATAGCTCACAGCGGCCTCACATTGCTTCAAACTAGGTGGATGTACGGGCCGTCATGATAGAAATGTTGAATTAGAGCAGGTCTTGACAAATAAATGTAGACTTTAGGAGCCAGCCAGACCAAACCAGGAGCAAGACAAGTCATTTTATTTATTTTTTTTTTGGAGCCAGGAAAATAGTACATCCATAGAGCTCTATGTAAAGCAAACAAAAATTTGCAGAAAGGATTTTGGGCTCCCTGGCTCCTAGAATTTGTCAAGCCCTGATTTAAAATTTAGATGAGCTGGACATAAGCATTGGCGTACTTTCGCACCAACAAAGCGGCGCTAGGTTTGTAAGGGACATCGCGGGATCTCCCTAACGGAACCTGCTTTGCGAAACTACATCAGACCTCAGTTAGCTGCTTCGTGCTCCCCATGCGAGTAATGATGTGGAATGACTATTTGAGTCCACAGTGTGCGCTCGTGGCGCAAGAGGCAGCGGTGACTGATGTCGGTACGCAAAGTGCATTCTGTTAGGGAAATCTCTTGATCTTGACCTTTGTGCCCACCCCCTGGCACCCAGTGATGGGGATAAGTGTTAGAGACAGTCAAAGAGGCGAGGCATCAAAAATCGGATGTGCCCCGGGTGCTAAATAAGTTAGCTGTGCCCCGGGTGCTAAATAAGTTAGCTATGCCCCTGGGAGTATATGCTATTTATAGTTTTGTTTAAAAAAAAAAAAATAATAAAGTAGAAAAAAATGTCATAAAAACTCGGCCTCGCAGTACGTTATTCCTCTATCTGCTCCTAGTAACGTGCTTTATTTATATGCCACGGATGCACCAATGTTCTGAGTAATGGGAATGTTACAGCTCAGTGTCCCTGCCATGCCGTCTCCTTCTATTTTTTGCGGGGCAGTATAAATCAGAGTGAGGCTGCGTGTCTGCCAGAGGCATATTCCCAGCTTTATAGATTATAGGTGTGAGTCCAGCACACTGTGATCCCAGCAATCAGCATTCGATGCACAGCCACACGTGGCCCTGCAATCTACACTTTCCTGTTTCCCAAGGTGTGGTGATAGATGGGATTGGCACCTTCCAATATGTTCTCCAGCCCTATTGAGCGCCCAGTGTTTTATATATCATTTCCTTTTGATATCCACCTGGTGGTGGTGTGTACCTTCTTAGATCATTTGCCAATCCCTATGGATCAGTCACGTTGTTTGTACAGATCGGATGCCTCTGGCAGAAGTCCTCTTACCTGTCATTACAACTCGTAAACAAAATGCTCTGCAGATGTGCTTGGAATAATTTAGGAGGGATTAATAGTACCATAAAAGATAAAAAAAAAATGCAATTGCTGAGCTCCGGTGTATAAGAGAGATTGTTATAGATCCCAACACTTTCAGCCTGTTCCTGGCTCCTAACATTTTTGTGTGTGTTTTATATGGTAGAACCACATCCTGGCTCCTAAAGTCTATAAATATTTATCAATCCCTGCTCCTAAATGTGCTGTGGATAGGATAATATCGGTGTCATCCTTTTGTACAAGTAAAAGACTGATTTGGTTTCTATCCTGGGGTAAAAGAGGTCTGGTTACCCTTTGTAACTTACCCTCTAAGTGCATTTTTTGTTATCAATGACCTGCCTTCACTGCTGCCATATCAGATCCATGACTGGCCCACTGGCATCTTTAAAGGATAGATACTATCCTAAAGGATAGATCACAAAAAGTGAAATAAGTTAATAAAAGAATACAAAAAAAAAATGAAGACCTTGTGAGCCAAACTGACCAGTTCAGGATCCAACACGGTAAATTATAGGAGCCAGGGAGGTGGTACCTCCAGAGAGTTCTATGTAAATCAGTCAAAAAAAGTTAGGAGCCAGTAGAATTAAATTTAGGAGCCACGACTCCCTGGGATTTGTCAATCCCTGCTGTATTGAGCCCTCTTTGCTTCTTTAGCTCTGTAGGAGGCAGACATATTGTTTAGAATCTTGGATCAGATAAGGAAAATCTGACCCACCTGATCCAAGATGTCAGCCCTCTTCCATACAAACCGAAAGCACTCGGTAAGATACTTTATTTGTATTCTTTAAGGAAGCCATTTCTATTGAAAATGTCTACACGTGATTCAACCTTTCAGTGATATAAAAACATGTTTGCTGACAGTTGTCCTTTAATCTCTGGTTCACCATCACAATGTAGGTTTGATGAACAAAAATGTTTTTTTTTAATCTTTAATTTCACGTTAATGAGTATTTTATTCTGTATAATTGTGGGGGAAGGGAAATCAGACAACAAAGACTAATGCAATATTATCTGGAAAATGAGATTTGTTTTTAACGCCTCTAAGTTTGTTTATTTTAAGATTTGTGATTTCTTACTATGTAGCTTAGTGTTTGCCGTGGTGATGCTCAGTACAGATCTTATTCGTGTGGTACCCCAGCTGCGTTACTTTTCCCATGATGCTTTCCTAATGGCTGCCTGGGAACGCTTTCCACTGGGGTTTCTAGAGTTAAACGGTCATAACTATATGGGTTGGAGATTTTTTTTCCAACTCGGCTACATTGGCCTTAAGTTTGCAATTCCCTTGTCAATTCCAATAAGGCATTGGAATTATCCAGTGAAGCACATGGCGTAATCGCTTCCTGCACGCATATTATATATAATCCCCGCTGCGTTTTACTCCCTGCAGTGTAAATTGTCTAGAGCACAGAGACATGCTAGCAGTCCTGATCTTTCTCTCTATTCTACACCCATCCTTCGTGACCGATTCCAAAATGTCCTGCCAAATATCAGCCATCCCAAAATGTTCTCCCAAGTAAATATTTGCCCATTGTGCCAAGATCAGGTTGTTGGGAAACAGCACGAAAAGAAAAATAAGAAAGGAAGCCAAACCAAAGAATTTACATACCCAACGTATTCGTCGTCGTTTGCTTATTATAGAAAATGTTATTACAGATTTATTGCTGGCAAATCCCCCTCCCAAATTATTCATGCCGGCCCTTCTAAAGAGCGCAGACTATCCCTTTCTATACCAGGGTAAAATGATGAATGAGTCAAAGAATATTTTTCCATTACTTGTGTAGCAAATTGTACATTATAGATTGCATCTCTTTTTATTTATTGTGTGTAACTGCATGCTGCAAGGTTATTTCTGAATTAATGGCACATTACATTCTGCTCTTAAACCTAATGTGCCCCCCCCCCCCCCCCCCCCCGGTGCTTTTATAATTCTGGAACCTGAAGTGTTAACTCAAAATCACCTTTTCCGTTGAATCTTGAGAAACATAGCACAATACTTAACTCCCTTGCACTTAAAGGGTTAGATTACTCATTATTTGCAACTTGTTTGTTAAAAACAAGTGTTATTTAAAGAGACTTTATCACCTGTACATTGTTGTTACTGTAAATGTAGAGCATAAAAAATGACTGAAAATGATCTATATATTGTGTCAGCAGAATTGCCAGCAAATGCCTAAATTAGGAGAAAAATGGGTTTTAAATGTGTCTGTGGAGTCTCCGGCTTATGACATCACCTGGGGCACGGTATGCAAATTACACATTTCCCTTTGAATAAAACACATTTTTCTCCTAATTTAGGCATTTGCTTGAAGTTTTGCCAACACAATGTATAGATCATTTTCAGTCATTTTTTATGCTCTACATTCACAGGAGATACAGTCCCATTAGGAAGGTGAGGTTAAAATGTGAAAATCTTCACTCTCTCTTATTATAACGTCCGACATCCCAGGATAAATTTAACCTATGTTTTAGAAAGAGTATATTCCAAATCCCAGCTAGAATGGTATCCCCCAGTCTGAACCTGGTAACATTACTGTTAGATGTATTACGAGCAGGTATTTCATGCTGAAATGAGTGGTTACTCATGTGTGAATTAGGGATTTGTGCCCTCTCACCCCGTGTGTTTGGAAGATCTGTAAGAAGCAGCATTTGGCAGAGATGGCCCAGTCATCATTAAAAACTCTTATGTATTCTGTATATGGGAAGAGCAATTTGTAAAAGTGGGTCAATCAGCAGGAACACTCCACTATTCAGACTTCTCCTAATTTCTCTTGATACACCAGACTGCAAAGAGCAGCTAGTTTGTAACGGGGAATAGACCCAGCTATATCTGTGCGATTTCTCCAGTTTCTGAAGAGCTCTTTCCATATTAGAGAGGGCGTGAGGTCATTATAATACGTCCATTCCATGTGGCATTTAGGGTTTACTCTGGAGAGAGAGAGAACCTGTACCATTTACCCCATAAAAACTCTTCATGAAGCTAAACCGTTCCAACAACATAGTTAGATCAGTCTAGATCAGGGGTAGGCAACCTTCACACGTCCAGATGTTGGGTACTACAGTTCCCTTGATGCTTTGCCATCATTACGACTGTAAAAACATTATGGGAGATGTAGTCCACAACATCTGCAGTGCTAAAGGGTGCCTACCCCTGCTCTAGACCAAGGGTGTCAAACTGCAGCCTTCCTAATGCTCATGGATTACATTTCCCATACTCCTCTGTCTGCCACCCCCCAGAGATATAATCAGGAACTGGAGGGCCACACTATGCTAAAAGGTACCTACCAATCACGGAGGTGATACTGTCCTGGATATGTGTGAACCTGTATGTACCTAAGACAGGTGTAATGATTTAATCTATAATAATACGCCTATCCAATAATTGTCCAATCAGGCACAGCACTCCAAGTTAACTCAGTGTTCGCCACTCCAGAAAAAGATCCATCTGTGGTTTGTTAAATGGCTTTTTCATGTATGAACAATGAAAACTACTTTATGAAACATATCGATTTGTAGATATCTTTGTATAAATTATTTCATGTGGTCAACGACTGACTTGATTATACAATATGTATATGTTGTAATTTTCAATAAATAATGTACAGATCAATTTAAACAATCCCGTTGTGTCCGAGTTTGGTGTCTCACTTGCCGTTGCCAAAGTCTTGCCTCCTCCTTTCAGTTTTCCCTTTGATGGAACCCCCTGGTACCCTGGCTGGTTACCTCCGTCAGTCTCTGCTCCCTAGGGCCCCTCGGCCCCTCACAAGGGCTGAGAACAGTGATTTTATCCCCAGAATCTCCTGATCTCTCCAGCCATCCAAATCACTAGCCGAGACTTAGTGCAGGATGAAGAATAATAACTTTATTGGAACAGAAACAGAGTCTTATATACAGACATAATCAAGTTACCATAATTCAACCCACATATTAACATACAACACAACAGAAACCAATCTGCAATGAACCAGACCTGCTACAGATATACAATATCTAATGAAGCTTTGGTTAATTGCCTGGGATTATAAATATTTTAGCCCATCACTGTGTACTCCCAGCGGGCTGTGCGCTAATGTGTCCTAGTGACACATTTTAAACTGGAGATCCTTGTGCTAATGCTATTTACTGCATGCCTTGTATCTTGCAATGTTTGCAAAACAGCTCACCTTTAAAAAAATAAAAATATATATATAGATATATATTGGCCAGCCAATCAGGTGACCAGATGCCTGCTGGGAAATACCTCCTGAGTATAGGAGATAGGAAATGTAACTGCAGAGGTTTCCTTTAACAAATGCTGAACTCTGGGTCTGCTATGTGCTACATTTTTAGCTTGCCAGGGGCAGTATATTGCACAGCATTCTGGGAGCTCCAGTCCTCCAACAGCCTGTCTAATTCCAAATTTCATGTACTTGCTTTACAGTGTCTGAATTTTTTTTTTTAAATAAGCGCATTTCTCCAAGCTCACTGGATTGGATGCCGTTGAATTGAGATTGCCAGGAGAAATAATTTTCAATGTAAAAAAATAAAAAGTAAAATTTTTTTGCATTCCCGCACATACTGTAATTATACGGTAACATCGGAGTTCTGTGTAACCCTAAGGTCAACACCTTTTTAGCTAGTTGCATGTTTATAAATAACTACGCGCATTAAAAGGGAAGCTTTTTTAACAGCCTAATGACGGGGTAATTGATAAAATAACCGTTTACATAATTATAGTGGGCTAAATCAAGGACCTGCTTAAACAACAGGTATCTTAAATCTCCGCCCAGGCCGTCTGGTCTGCTAACAGTGCTTTATAATTAGAGAGTACGGCCGGTGTCAGCTGGTAGGCGTCCAGGCCCCTCTATTAAGGGCAGATTACACAGACACAGCCGTGCCGAATGACTGCTCTACAGTGCTGTATTCATGGAGGGAGCAACCGGCCAAGGATAACCAATCAGGTCTGGCTACTTGATGGAACAGACCATGCACAGTGTCGGACGATCGATAGGACAAAAAATAAAAAGTCCAGACACTATAAAAATATCATGATGTAAAATAAACTATAAAAATTTCCAATATTCTCTGTATTTTTATTTCTTTATTCACACTTGCCAACATCAGTCATGTTTCCAGGGGCATGCAAAGTGCAGCCTGGCAGTATGTAGGAGTCAGCTACACACAGATACAAAGCAATTCATTAATCATGGCAGGTACTCTGAGATCTCAAGCGTGATTACAGAATTACATTGTGTGTCTGTATATACATGCTACATACTGCCGGGCTGCACTTTACATGAATTGGATTGTGTGTGTGTGTGTATATACACCCTACATACTGCTGGGCTGCACTTTACATGAATTGGATTGTGTGTGTGTGTATATACATCCTACATACTGCCGGGCTGCACTTTACATGAATTGGATTGT
This sequence comes from Pelodytes ibericus, assembly GCA_036172795.1. Lineage (NCBI taxonomy): Eukaryota > Metazoa > Chordata > Amphibia > Anura > Pelodytidae > Pelodytes > Pelodytes ibericus. The sequence goes on from CM069867.1 coordinate 66,629,657, forward strand.
GTGTCTGTGTGTATATACAGCCTACATACTGCCGGGCTGCACTTTACATGAATTGGATTGTGTGTGTGTGTGTATATACATCCTGCATACTGCCAGGCTGCACTTTACATGAATTGGATTGTGTGTGTGTGTGTGTGTGTGTGTGTGTGTGTATATACATCCTACATACTGCTGGGCTGCACATTACATGAATTGGATTGTGTGTCTGTGTGTGTGTATATACATCCTACATACTGCCGGGCTGCACTTTACATGAATTGGATTGTGTCTGTGTGTGTGTATATACATCCTACATACTGCCGGGCTGCACATTACATGAATTGGATTGTGTGTCTGTGTGTATATACAGCCTACATACTGCCGGGCTGCACTTTACATGAATTGGATTGTGTGTGTGTGTATATACATCCTACATACTGCCGGGCTGCACTTTACATGAATTGGATTGTGTGTGTGTGTATACATCCTACATACTGCCGGGCTGCACTTTACATGAATTGGATTGTGTCTGTGTGTGTATACATCCTACATACTGCCGGGCTGCACATTACATGAATTGGATTGTGTCTGTGTGTGTATATACATCCTACATACTGCCGGGCTGCACTTTACATGAATTGGATTGTGTCTGTGTGTGTATATACGTCCTACATACTGCCGGGCTGCACATTACATGAATTGGATTGTGTGTGTGTGTGTGTGTATATACATCCTACATACTGCCGGGCTGCACTTTACATGAATTAGATTGTATGTGAGTGTATATACATCCTACATACTGCCGGGCTGCACTTTACATGAATTGGATTGTGTGTGTGTGTGTATATACATCCTACATACTGCCAGGCTGCACTTTACATGAATTGGATTGTGTGTGTGTATATACATCCTACATACTGCCGGGCTGCACTTTACATGAATTGGATTGTGTGTGTGTATATACATCCTACATACTGCCGGGCTGCACTTTACATGAATTGGATTGTGATTGTGTGTCTGTGTGTATATACATCCTACATACTGCCGCGCTGCACTTTACATGAATTGGATTGTGTCTGTGTGTATATTAATCCTACATACTGCCGGGCTGCACTTTACATGAATTGGATTGTGTGTGTATGTGTATATACATCCTACATACTGCCGCGCTGCACTTTACATGAATTGGATTGTGTGTCTGTGTGTATATACATCCTACATACTGCCGGGCTGCACTTTACATGAATTGGATTGTGTGTGTGTGTGTGTGTGTGTATATACATCCTGCATACTGCCAGGCTGCACTTTACATGAATTGGATTGTGTGTGTGTGTGTGTGTGTGTATATACATCCTACATACTGCTGGGCTGCACATTACATGAATTGGATTGTGTGTCTGTGTGTGTGTATATACATCCTACATACTGCCGGGCTGCACTTTACATGAATTGGATTGTGTCTGTGTGTGTGTATATACATCCTACATACTGCCGGGCTGCACATTACATGAATTGGATTGTGTGTCTGTGTGTATATACAGCCTACATACTGCCGGGCTGCATTTTACATGAATTGGATTGTGTGTGTGTGTATATACATCCTACATACTGCCGGGCTGCACTTTACATGAATTGGATTGTGTGTGTGTATATACATCCTACATACTGCCGGGCTGCACTTTACATGAATTAGATTGTGTGTGTGTGTATACATCCTACATACTGCCGGGCTGCACTTTACATGAATTGGATTGTGTCTGTGTGTGTATACATCCTACATACTGCCGGACTGCACATTACATGAATTGGATTGTGTCTGTGTGTGTATATACATCCTACATACTGCCGGGCTGCACTTTACATGAATTGGATTGTGTCTGTGTGTGTATATACGTCCTACATACTGCCGGGCTGCACATTACATGAATTGGATTGTGTGTGTGTGTGTGTGTGTATATACATCCTACATACTGCCGGGCTGCACTTTACATGAATTAGATTGTATGTGAGTGTATATACATCCTACATACTGCCGGGCTGCACTTTACATGAATTGGATTGTGTGTGTGTGTGTATATACATCCTACATACTGCCAGGCTGCACTTTACATGAATTGGATTGTGTGTGTATATATACATCCTACATACTGCCGGGCTGCACTTTACATGAATTGGATTGTGTGTGTGTATATACATCCTACATACTGCCGGGCTGCACTTTACATGAATTGGATTGTGATTGTGTGTCTGTGTGTATATACATCCTACATACTGCCGCGCTGCACTTTACATGAATTGGATTGTGTCTGTGTGTATATTAATCCTACATACTGCCGGGCTGCACTTTACATGAATTGGATTGTGTGTGTATGTGTATATACATCCTACATACTGCCGCGCTGCACTTTACATGAATTGGATTGTGTGTCTGTGTGTATATACATCCTACATACTGCCGGGCTGCACTTTACATGAATTGGATTGTGTGTGTGTGTGTGTGTGTGTGTGTGTGTGTGGATATACATCCTACATACTGCCGGGCTGCACTTTACATGAATTGGATTGTGTGTGTGTGTGGATATACATCCTACATACTGCCGGGCTGCACTTTACATGAATTGGATTGTGTGTGTGTGTATATACATCCTACATACTGCCGGGCTGCACTTTACATGAATTGGATTTTGTGTGTATATATACATCCTACATACTGCCGGGCTGCACTTTACATGAATTGGATTGTGTGTGTGTGTGTATATACATCCTACATACTGCCGGGCTGCGCTTTACATGAATTGGATTGTGTGTGTGTATATACATCCTACATACTGCCGGGCTGCACTTTACATGAATTTGATTGTGTGTGTGTGTGTGTGTATATACATCCTACATACTGCCGGGCTGCACTTTACATGTATTGGATTGTGTCTGTGTATATACATCCTACATACTGCCGGGCTGCACTTTACATGAATTGGATTGTGTGTCTGTGTGTATATACATCCTACATACTGCCGCGCTGCACTTTACATGAATTGGATTGTGTCTGTGTGTGTATACATCCTACATACTGCCGGGCTGCACTTTACATGAATTGGATTGTGTCTGTGTGTATATACATCCTACATACTGCCGGGCTGCACATTACATGAATTGGATTGTGTCTGTGTGTGTATATACATCCTACATACTGCCGGGCTGCACTTTACATGAATTGGATTGTGTCTGTGTGTGTATATACGTCCTACATACTGCCGGGCTGCACATTACATGAATTGGATTGTGTGTGTGTGTGTGTGTGTATATACATCCTACATACTGCCGGGCTGCACTTTACATGACTTAGATTGTATGTGAGTGTATATACATCCTACATACTGCCGGGCTGCACTTTACATGAATTGGATTGTGTCTGTGTATATACATCCTACATACTGCCGGGCTGCACTTTACATGAATTGGATTGTGTGTGTGTGTGTATATACATCCTACATACTGCCAGGCTGCACTTTACATGAATTGGATTGTGTGTGTGTATATACATCCTACATACTGCCGGGCTGCACTTTACATGAATTGGATTGTGTGTGTGTATATACATCCTACATACTGCCGGGCTGCACTTTACATGAATTGGATTGTGATTGTGTGTCTGTGTGTATATACATCCTACATACTGCCACGCTGCACTTTACATGAATTGGATTGTGTCTGTGTGTATATTAATCCTACATACTGCCGGGCTGCACTTTACATGAATTGGATTGTGTGTGTATGTGTATATACATCCTACATACTGCCGCGCTGCACTTTACATGAATTGGATTGTGTGTCTGTGTGTATATACATCCTACATACTGCCGGGCTGCACTTTACATGAATTGGATTGTGTGTGTGTGTGTGGATATACATCCTACATACTGCCGGGCTGCACTTTACATGAATTGGATTGTGTGTGTGTGTGTGTGTGTGTGGATATACATCCTACATACTGCCGGGCTGCACTTTACATGAATTGGATTGTGTGTGTGTGTATATACATCCTACATACTGCCGGGCTGCACTTTACATGAATTGGATTTTGTGTGTATATATACATCCTACATACTGCCGGGCTGCACTTTACATGAATTGGATTGTGTGTGTGTGTGTATATACATCCTACATACTGCCGGGCTGCGCTTTACATGAATTGGATTGTGTGTGTGTATATACATCCTACATACTGCCGGGCTGCACTTTACATGAATTTGATTGTGTGTGTGTGTGTGTGTATATACATCCTACATACTGCCGGGCTGCACTTTACATGTATTGGATTGTGTCTGTGTATATACATCCTACATACTGCCGGGCTGCACTTTACATGAATTGGATTGTGTGTCTGTGTGTATATACATCCTACATACTGCCGCGCTGCACTTTACATGAATTGGGTTGTGTGTGTGTATATACATCCTACATACTGCCGGGCTGCACTTTACATGAATTGGATTGTGTGTGTGTGTGTGTAAATACATTCTTCATACTGCCGGGCTGCACTTTACATGAATTGGATTGTGTGTGTGTGTATATACATCCTACATACTGCCGGGCTGCACTTTACATGAATTGGATTGTGTGTGTGTGTGTATATACATCCTACATACTGCCGCGCTGCACTTTACATGAATTGGATTGTGTGTGTGTGTGTGTGTAAATACATCCTTCATACTGCCGGGCTGCACTTTACATGAATTGGATTGTGTGTGTGTGTATATACATCCTACATACTGCCGGGCTGCACTTTACATGAATTGGATTGTGTGTGTGTGTGTATATACATCCTACATAATGCCGCGCTGCACTTTACATGAATTGGATTGTGTGTGTGTATATACATCCTACATACTGCCAGGCTGCACTTTACATGAATTGGATTGTGTGTGTGTGTGTGTGTGTGTGTGTGTGTGTATATACATCTTACATACTGCCGGCCTGCACTTTACATGAATTGGATTGTGTGTGTATATACATCCTACATACTGCCGGGCTGCACTTTACATGAATTGGATTGTGTGTGTATATACATCCTACATACTGCCGGGCTGCACTTTACATGAATTGGATTGTGTGTCTGTGTGTATATACATCCTACATACTGCCAGGCTGCACTTTACATGAATTGGATTGTGTGTGTGTGTGTGTGTGTGTGTGTGTGTATATACATCTTACATACTGCCGGGCTGCACTTTACATGAATTGGATTGTATGTGTGTGTGTGTGTATATACATCCTACATACTGCCCGGCTGCACTTTACATGAATTGGATTGTGTGTGTATATACATCCTACATACTGCCGGGCTGTACTTTACATGAATTGGATTGTGTGTGTATATACATCCTACATACTGCCCGGCTGCACTTTACATGAATTGGATTGTGTGTGTATATACATCCTACATACTGCCGGGCTGCACTTTACATGAATTGGATTGTGTCTGTGTGTATATACATCCTACATACTGCCGGGCTGCACTTTACATGAATTGGATTGTGTGTGTGTGTATATACATCCTACATACTGCCGGGCTGTACTTTACATGAATTGGATTGTGTGTGTATATACATCCTACATACTGCCGGGCTGCACTTTACATGAATTGGGTTGTGTGTGTATATACATCCTACATACTGCCGGGCTGCACTTTACATGAATTGGATTGTGTGTGTATATACATCCTACATACTGCCGGGCTGTACATGCTCTTTCTCTTTCTCAGTATGTGTCCCTGGAAACATGGCTGATTTTGGCTACTGTGTTTTCTCTTAATGGCAGGAAGTTCTGGATGCCTGTCAAGGTTATATTAAACATCCAATAAAATAAGGTCAGCAAATGTATCCAATTATGTGAGTTGTAAACCAACATCTTCAGGAACTGCAAACGTTTCAAATGTATTTGGTTTATAGGAGCAGTAGGTATTTTTACGAATCTCTCTCTCTCCCTCTATATATATATATATAAAGCTGCCTCTATTTTTATTATTTTAGCATTAGCTTGCCAAAAGTACATATCAGGTGGCCGTTTCCACACTTTGAATATTATTTTTTTTATAGCTACCATTCATTTTGTTACTTATATTTATTTATTTTTCATGACCTGTAAAGGAGAAGATTTTGTAACTTCAAAAGTATTTTTTTTTCTGTCAAGATTATATGTCTCCTTTAGAAAGAAACATTAAAATTAAACCTTAACATTCATTCTTTTATTACTAGGGCCATGTATTACATTACATAGACATATATTTGCTTTCATGGGTCAAACATACAGTGTTTATGTATTGAAAGTAGAGAATAAACATTGATCTATTTGTTAGGTTACCAGAATTGTCAGAAAACGTCTAAATTATGGGAAAATTGGATTTTAAACGGGTTTACATGCAGTCTCCTGATTATGACATCACTGTGGATAGAGGAGTGACGGAATAACTTTCAATGGGAAATGTGTCGTTTGCATATTAAGCCACCATGTGATGTCATAAGTCGTAAGATACACATCATTTAAAACATTTTCTCATATTTTATGGATTTTTCGACTCTATATTCAGAGCATAAACCCTTATTGTGTAAAACTAAACATACATAATCTGATGACAGAAGGCTCTAAAACCAGTTTCCGTTTTAAGGTTCTGTAAGGAAAGTCATTTCATTGGTTAAAACAGTTCCAAAATAACCTTAATTTCTCTCCTAGTTCTATAACGTTTGCATGGTGATCAATAAACCAATCAGCACGGTCCTGTGGGGTGCCATCTTTGATTAGTCTATTGATTTCCTTTTGGTCACCAGCATCTGGTCTACTCATATCTGGAGAGACACGGGAGGTTTTGAAGGCCCATCTAGGTGGCCTGTAATGTATAATGCCAGTAAGTCATAGGGCTTTAGAATGTCATAAAATAACACAGATCTGCTAAACTGTCCTTTAAGATTATCATTCTCCTGTAATTCCCTAAATGGTCCATCCAAGCCAAGGGCAGCATTGACAAGATAAGTACCTGTGCTCTACTCGTTGACTTGTAGATGGCAGCACCCCTGATAATTGCTAAGAGCTCGCCTCTTTTGCACAGGTAAGTAGTTTGTATGGTTTGTGGTTCAAGTCGATTAAATTGAATAATAATAATAAAGCATTTACACAGGAAGGCTACACTGAGATATTATCTCTTGTGCTTTCTCAAGATGTTAGGATTACCAAATGTAATGTCTCTTATTCGATCTACCCAGCGCTATATTTAGCACGAGGCAAACAAGGCAAGTGCCTTGGGCGGCACTTGCCTTGTATGCCTTTAAGGGGCGACACAAAACACACACAAAAAAAACACCCCTTTAAGAAAGAAAAAAACCTTGCTTGCCGGCAGAGATGGTGTCTGGGGAGATCGGAAGATCTACCCTCACCACCACTCTTCCTGCAGGCAGGCTGCACGGGGAGCACGACAAGCAGCACAGTGACAGGGAAGTGCCGACAGGTCAAATGACCCAGTGTTCTGACGTCAGACATCCGCCGGGTCACGTGACCTCTCTGCACAACCGCCGGGGAGCCGAACACACAGCATGGACACCATGCTGCCTGCCACTAGCAACCAGGGATAAGGGTACGTTCTGGGGAGATGGGGGCATGTATTGGGGGTGATGGAGGCATGTAACCGGGGTAATGGGGGCATGTGATGGGGCATTTAATGTGTCTGCATATGGGTGATGGGGCATGTCCTGTGTGTGCAATGTGGGTTATGGGTCATGATGTGGGTGTGCAACGTGGGTAGGGGGGTGCCCAAATTTTGTCTGCCTAGGTCTACCGCAAACACATTATACCCCTGATATGAAGAGGGTAGAGGAAGCCTATGAGGGAGGGGAGGAAGATGACGACAAGGGAGGAGCAAAGGCCAGTATGGAATCTTACCGGTGTCACCCCCCCCCCCCCTTATCCTCTCACATTTGTCTAGCTCCGATAGTTGGATTATACGGTTATTTTTCATTTTTAGGCAGAAACAGTCTTAAAACCACATTATAATTGAAGACGGCAGTAAGAGCACAGGGGGACCCTCACGGCTGAGAAGCCAAATAGGCACTGCTCCTCCAGGAGCCTGTAATGTACTGGAAGTGGAGCCTCCCTCTTACGCCAGGCTATCCAGCCGCCACTCAAAATAGAAGGAAAATCACAAAACTGTTGGATTGCGGAGGGAGCTCACAGTCAGGTGGGTAGAAGACGTAGCCAATTTAATGACTAAATATAAACTGGAGAACAGGCGTTCTATTTCCCTGTTGCTGTTCTCCACTTTCTGTGCCCATCTGCATATGTATTCATTAAATCTGCTACTTTTTCTACCCACCTGACTGCGAGCTTCCTCTGCAATCCAATAGTTTTGTTCTATTCCTTCTATTTTAAAACCACATTAGCCCAATTACCGCCGATGAAGCCGACCTCCAAACGCGTCGGGTTATTCTGAATATTGTATATTCCAAACTTATTAGTAAGAAACAATATCAAACAATACTTCATAACTTGTGTGTTTTTACGTGTTCAAATCACTTTTTTTTTTTGTATGTTATTTAAAATGATTAAAAGAGTGGTGTAAAATATATCAAATATCTAGTTCCTGTCGGGTGTAGTCACAAATGGTAAAAAAAAAATAAAAAAATTGTATTTTCCTTTTTCGTTCACTTGTAATTTTTAAAGTAAATGTAATGATTTTTGTTTGTTTTTGACACTCTTACCACTCCTCTCTATTTAGTGCCAGTAGCACCTGGTTCATACACTGTAACCAACCCAAAAGTCTAGGTATGAAATCCTAAAGAGAAGATGCAACTTGCAATATTATATTCCTGATGTCTCCAGGTGAATCATTCTTACACGTGAGCTTTGTCTATTGTGTCTAATACGAGGGTCATTTTCAAGCCAGGAAGACATTATTACACTATTATCCTTTTTATCTGGTTCATTATACACTCTACATGTATTTTGGAGCCATGTTGAACAGCTGGAAGGAGATTACCCATCCTACCCTACCATTCATAATAACACTGAGCAGATCTCTGCTCATTGAGATGTGAGTAGACTCTTCGTCATTTGCAAACTGCATGCTATATTTACAGAAAACTCTATTTCTTTTTCCGTGACTACAGACCACACTTTGTTTTAAAGAAATACCAAAAGGAATAAGTTTAAGTATTGTTTAACATTTTATTTGCAGGGGTGCGGACCCTTGTTTTTTGTATTGATCTTCTAAAGTTGTGGACAGGTACAAGAAACCGCTAGATGTCTGATTTCTTATCTCTAATGTTATTGTGTCGTTATGTCCTTACACCCAGCGTTTTCTAAAGGACTTTCAATCCGTCGTTTATTCATAGTCTTTCTCTCTCTTCACGTCATTCCTGTAAAATTTCAAACTCATCCCTAGAATTCATCACTCGCCAAATACTTGCAGTTCATTCTAACACCTCATTATTTATTCTCGGTGAGACATCTGGATAAACTATTGTGATTCGATTTAAGGCAATAGACAGCATGCTGGAATATTCACAGGCAACGTGCCCTGGAGAAGATCTATCAGGAAAGAGGATGCTCAATGTGTCCCTAAGCACATTTTATCTTTCCTTAAATGGATGGAAAAATGTTTTAATCCATTTTATGGCAAAGTCTTTCATTTCTGAGCAGAACTCTGGACAGGGTGACGTTGGAACGTACGGCAAAAGACTTTCTTCTTTCTCTTCGGCATCTGTTTCTGACTTCCTGTTGGCTTCTATGATGTCATAGTGATTTCCTGTCTGTCAAACAGAAAATCGCTATCAGTTACGCTCTCTAGTCCTTGTTCTACTGCCCCAATATTAAATAAATGTTAATATTATTAAGACACGTTAATGCTGCTGGTAAGCTTATCTTCCTCACACCCTCATTCCTTCAGTGGCTTCCCATCACTTCTAGACTTCAAATCTCTAGTCTCATAAAGAGATGCTTATCACCATGACCTCTATGCTTCTCCCTCTGTTACATTGCTTCACCCCTCTCCCCTCTACCCTTCCAGTAATGCAAGACTTCTCTCAAGCTGCCTATTATCTCTGGAACTCACTTGATTTCCATCTTTTACCCTCCCTTCTCCATCTTTAAAAAATACCTAAGAAAACTCACTTCTTTAACCTACAAGTTACTCAACTAAACACAACATCCTCTCTTCTACCCATGGCCGGCCCAAGACCTTGTGCAGCTTGGGTCCAAGTATAAAAAAAATGATCAATCCATTGTGTTAGCAGAATTGCAAGCTAATGTATAAAATACTAGGAAATGTATTTTAAATGTGTCTGTGGCCCAATATGCAAATGAACTCGCTTTCAATGGGAAATGTGTAATTTGCATATCAAGCCACAATGCGATGTCATAACCAGCAGACTCACAGACACATTACAAACCTATATTTCTCCTAATTTAGGCATCTGCTTGCAGTTCTGCTAACACAATGTATAGATCATTTTTTATTATTTTTCTTTTTTTATTTTCAGTATAATCAATATTTAGGTTGACTCGTTATCAAACCCCAATATGTTCCCCAACAGAACAAGCATTTAACTCTTTCGCTACCTCTTGCAGCGCTGACAAATCTTAAAGTGACAGTCCCTTTAGGCTGTAATGTACCATGCCTTCTTATTGACAGGTCACTGTGGCTCCAGTCCTTTAAAAGTAGCCAGGAACAGGCACAATGTGGAAGGCATATAGTTGGCCAGAGCGCACTGATCAAATCGTACCCGTAGATCGGGGGGTTTTGCGGAGTTGGACTTTTTATCAGTCGTCAGCTGTGTTGACATCTTTCTCTAAGACATGTCCTGCACGTTTTTGTTGTTTAAGATGTGGCCCTTTCTAGGAAAGCCTTATCTCTCAGAGCAAAAGTGGAAGCTATCAGAAGCCCAAACAATCTCCCAATACAGACACACTTACCCATTTGTGCAGCTTTAGATTTGTCTTTTAAGGTGACTCATTTTAACAGAGTGGATGCAGAGCATCTAGGAAGAAGGCCACTTCTGGGGCAACGTTCTAAAAGTGATGTCATCTACAGGAACATTCTATGGGTCTCCATGGTGACTGCACCACTTCTAAGCACTGAAGGCCACTTCTGGGGCAACGTTCTAAAAGTGATGTCATCTACAGGAACATTCTATGGGTCTCCATGGTGACTGCACCACTTCTAAGCACTTTGCCTCACAATTCCCCTTTATACTTAAAGCTTCATTTTGCTAGAAGAATTGCAAGAAATGCATGGTTTAGAAGAGTGCTGATGGACCAAAGCAGTCATCATCACCCCCTAAAAGTCCAGGATTTAGGGGTTACCCAGTTGTATTTAAATAAGGAGAGGTATAAAATCTGGCCTGGGGTTACTACTTGAGGACTAGTTTGGGAACCCAATCCAGTCCACAAAAAAAAAACACAGTGCCAGGTTTTATATATCTTTTTCAAGCCCCACCAGGTAATCCCTGGATTGTTGACCAGCTTTGAGGGATCTTGGTGCCCTGGCCTGGTACCTTTTAGTGATTTGAGTCCTCTATCATTAGTTTTACCGTCTTGCTATAATAGTCTTAGTGTTTATAGTGGACAAAAACAAAACAGAATCCAACAAAAAAACACATGAAAAATACTCTCTTTAAAACATGCACTCTCCGGGGGCTGCTCAATCCCACCTGAGGAAATTACAGCAGAAAGGCAGAACTCGCCGTGTCTTCTCAGAGGCATGAAGAAACATGTCACCCTGTCACAGGTATAAAACATATACATTTATTGGAATTAAATTCACAACATAGTACAGAGAATCAGCAAATGAAACATTCATGTATGGGTTGTCTGGGAATAACAGATCCCAATCCTGAGGTGACTGCAGCAATCTGTATAGTGTATACACGCTCTGTGACAGTGCTGTAATACAGGGAATAAATCAGTATACATAAAGGGAATAAAATACATAAAGGGAATCAACACAGTAAAGGAAGAGAGTATATTAAAAAGAAGAAAAACTCTCACAACTAGAGGACATAGTCTTAAATTAGAGGGGCAACGATTTAAAAGTAATATCAGGAAGTATTACTTTACTGAGAGGGTAGTGGATGTATGGAATAGCCTTCCAGTGAAAGCATGCATGGGACAGGCACAAGGCTATCCTAGATATAAGACAGGGAACTGGAGACTAATAAACGTATATAGAAAATTGGGCAGACTAGATGGGCCGAATGGTTCTTATCTGCCGGTGACACATTCTGTGTTTCTATGTTTCTATCAATAGCTCGAGCCCTAAGCCTTTTATCAGGAGAGCCTGAATACCTCTGAGGACCGGTGGACAATTTAATAATGTTCTACAGACCTTCACTCAGCCTGCCACGGACCTTCACTCACCCTGCCACGGACTTTCACTAACTGCCACAGACCATCATTGACCCTGCCACGACCCTTCATTGACCCTGCCACAACCCTTCACTGACCCTGCCATGGACCTTCACTCACCCTGCCACGAACCTTCTCTCACCCTGCCACTGAACTTCACTCACCCTGCCACGGACCTTCACTGACCCTGCCACGGACTTTCACTAACTCTGCCACAGATCATCATTGACCCTGCCACGACCCTTCACTGACCCTGCCATGGACCTTCACTCACCCTTCCACGAACGTTCTCTCACCCTGCCACGACCCTTCACTGACCCTGCCATGGACCTTCACTCACCCTGCCATGAACCTTCTCTCACCCTGCCACGAACCTTCACTCACCCTTCCACGAACCTTCTCTCACCCTGCCACGAACCTTCTCTCACCCTGCCACGGACCTTCACTGACCCTTCCACGAACCTTCTCTCACCCTGCCACTGAACTTCACTCGCCCTGCCACGGACCTTCACTGACCCTGCCACGGACCTTCACTCCCCCTGCCATGGACTCAGTTCGTACATGAACGATTGGAGATTTAGTTTCCTAAAACTCTTGTATAATGCATGTTTTCCTGGTCATATTACTATTTAACAACAGCCCCTCTTAATAAACTAATTTACTGAATTAAGGGGCACAGTAAAGTCAGAAGCCGTGATCCTCGTTTTACTTTCTATTGTGACCAATTAGGGACTTGACTCACTCTGATTTGATCTAGATGATTTCTAGATGGTCGGTCAGTAGACCAGGCCGACTGAGTATGTGTCTTTAAACATGTGTGCCCACGCATTAAGAGTCAGACAAGGAGTAAGAGTGGCGCCAAAATAACGATCACGCGATTCACTTGAAAAGACCGTAATGTACCAGGGATGAAATGGAAAAATGATTAACATTTTTTGTTTGTTTATTTTGTCCATTAAATAAACACATTTGGGAATTGTTTTCCTTTCAAGAGGGTTTTATAACCCAAAATATAATGCAATAAACACACATTTCATCATTTAATTATATGCAGCTTTTATTAAATTACAGAAGAGGTGTCACCACCGCTACCACTTGTATAAGAATTGAGGGGAAAATCTAGTGCAGTCCACTTCAGACCCCTTGGTCATTGTATCAAAGGACAGTAGCCCACGCATTTCACCTATTAACCACTCACAAACCAGTTACATTTATTATATAAAAATAGCACTCCCCGTGCATTTCACTTATGTCCTGCTCACAAACCAATGACATTTATTGTATCAATGGATCACTGCCCACGCATTTCACCTATATACCATCCACAAACCAATTACATTTAATAAACCAAAAGACCACTCCCCGTGCATTTCACTTATGTCCTGCTCACAAACCAATTACATTTATTGTATTAAAGGACCACTCCCCACTCATTTCACTATATCCCCCTCCCAAATGTTTTACATGTATTTGTGTTCGCTAATACTCTGTTCCAATGCCTTCCAACTTCCAAACACTATAGAACATTACAGATACATAATAAGGAGTATCCGGTAATGATTGATGGGATTTGTACCATGGGACAGGTCTCAAATTGGCCAGAAGGCAATTTCCAAACAATAAATGGCATTGGGTGGATACTAGGAAGTTTGGGATGATTTTGCCAAGTTGGATCCAGCTCTGCCATGTGGAGTTTTATTTTTAGAGCAAATGGTTTTTCAGTACCTTTCACATTGAATGCAAGGTGGGATTTAACAGGTGGTCCCCAAATTGCTGTATGGTATATCTGGGTGTCCTTGGTACCTCTGGATAAGAAATACTGCAAATGAGGTATTATAATACAAATACAAGATTTAAAGTATAATAATACCATACACTGCACTAGTTGGCAGCAGTAGATGTGACGTGTATGTATGTGACCGTGTTTGTTACTTTGTATGAGACCGTGTGTATGTGCGTGCATGGTTCAATGAGCGTGTGGCTGTATGTATGTGTGACTGTGTTTGTGATTATGTATGTGAGCGTGGCTGTGTGTATGTGTGACTGTGTTTGTGATTATGTATGTGAGCGTGGCTGTGTGTATGTGTGACTGTGTTTGTGATTATGTATGTGAGCGTGGCTGTATGTATGTGTGACTGTGTTTGTGATTATGTATGTGAGCGTGACTGTGTGTATGTGTGACTGTGTTTGTAATTATGTATGTGAGTGTGACTGTGTGACTATGTTTGTTATTATGTATGTGAGCGTGACTGTGTGTAAGTGTGACTGTGTTTGTGATTATGTATGTGAGAGTGACTGTGTGTATGTGTGACCCTGTGTGTGTGCGCAGGGAGGGGGAGCAGAATTATAATCCGGCCCTGGCTGTAGCACCATACCCATGTTCCATCAGCCACATGGTGTGGCAGGGTATCCTGAGCATGGGCTGGTATAATCGTGCAATGTTATGGGGCTGATATAATGAGGTGATGCTATTGGGCTGGTATAATGATACAATGCTATGGGGCTGGTATAATGGTGCAATGTTATGGGGTTGGTATAATGGTGCAATGTTATGGGGCTGGTATAATGGTGCAATGTTATGGGGCTGGTATAATGGTGCAATGTTATGGGGCTGGTATAATGATGAATGCTATGGGGCTGGTATAATGGTGCAATGTTATGGGGCTGGTATAATGATGGGATGTTATGGGGCTGGTATAATGATGTGATGTTATGGGGCTGGTATAATGATGCAATGTTATGGGGCTGGTATAATGGTGCAATGTTATGGGGCTGGTATAATGGTGCAATGTTATGGGGCTGGTATAATGGTGCAATGTTATGGGGCTGGTATAATGGTGCAATGTTATGGGGCTGGTATAATGGTGCAATGTTATGGGGCTGGTATAATGGTGCAATGTTATGGGGCTGGTATAATGATGCAATGTTATGGGGCTGGTATAATGGTGCAATGTTATGGGGCTGGTATAATGATGCAATGTTATGGGGCTGATATAATGAGGTGATGCTATTGGGCTGGTATAATGATACAATGTTATGGGGCTGATATAATAGTGCAATGTTATGGGGCTGGTATAATGGTGCAATGTTATAGGGCTGGTATAATGGTGCAATGTTATGGGGCTGGTATAATGATGCAATGTTATGGGGCTGGTATAATGGTGCAATGTTATGGGGCTGGTATAATGGTGCAGTGTTATGGGGCTGATATAATGGTGCAATGTTATGGGGCTGGTATAATGGTGCAGTGTTATGGGGCTGATATAATGGTGCAATGTTATGCTTTTCTTTATCTCTCCAAAGAATGGTTATAATGCCATATAATCTTTACTAATAAGTATGGTTTTATATACTATTCATCGGGAGGCACGGTGACAATTCACGTGTACAGTGGTCTGATGCAAGACCAGGAAGGTTTTCCTGATAGGAGACACGGGATAAAGGATTAACGCTGGGCCCCTCTCAGACACCAGATAAGGCCACAGTTCTCACCCACGGATCGCTACACGTGGGAAAGTTATATATACGATTCAATGAATCCATGTGGTTTTTATTTCCAATATGAGCACATTTTATTATTCTCTACAATTAACATATTTACTGCAAAATCACGTCCAGGTCTTAAAACCGAAAGCTCTGGTCGTGACAAATAAGTACATTGGCCTCGGTCCCTGTCTGCTCCACAGTCAGAAGCTGGAACAAATGCTTATTTTAGCCACAGAAATATTCCCCCCCCCCCCCCCCCCAGATGTGCAGCGAGGGCTTTATCTCCATGATTTCTTCTTTAGAGAACAGTCCCAATCCTCTGCAAAGTGAAAGAGATCAATCCCAGGCCTCTGTAATCCAGTGCACTGGAAATCTCAGTATGGCTATCAAGGGAATCAATCAGTCACCTGACATTGCTGGGACTGGGGAAAAAAAGAGTAAAAAAAAAAAAGCGACTGATGCATGAAAACGCATGAATTAAGAGAACAAATCCTTTTTAGAGAAGGGTGCACGCCCAAATGTCCAGTTAAAACTTAAAGGGACTGTCTTACCCAAACATGTTGTTACTGTGACTGTAGAGGATAACAACAGATTGATAATGATCTATACATTGTGTTAGCAAAACTGCAAACAAATGTCTAAATTAGGAGCAAAATGTGGTGTAAATGTGTCATGTGGAGACTCCTGCTTATGACATCACCTGGGACACGGTATGCAAATGACACATTTCCCATTGAAAAGCAGCTCATTTGGATACCAATAACTGATTAAAAGTCTTAAGTGGGAATTTGATTGAGAGCCTTTCACTGAGTGTCCTCCTGTTCAGCAGGTTGTCCCCGCAGTCTCCCCTACAAATTGGCAGCTGGCTAGTTTTAAAGTAGAAAAAGGATTGTGCACTCCACTCCAGAGGTAATTCATTCAAAAAAGTGCTTTAATAGTGCCATAGACAAACAGGATCAAAAGTAAACCTCCACGGACAGTAACTCAGGTAAGGGAAGATCACCTTACGCGTTTCGCGTGTGAACCAAGCGTAATCATAGGTTCACATGCGAAACGCGTAAGGTGGTGGAGCACCCGCCCTCATGGTAAATTGATTGGGAGTGGAGCCGGCTTATATTTGTTTTTCTTGGCGTTTAGCTGGCTAGTTTTCCCAAAGCCATTTCCTCGCGCCTACGTTATAGGGTCTAATCAATAAAGAGAGAATGGCGGGGAATTAAGACAGGGATATCAAACTTAAAAGGCCAAAGTAACTGAGTTGGAAAACTTCTCCCATCCACTGCTTTGGCTTATTTCTCCAACTCGGCTACATTGGCCCAAAGTCGGAAATACCCATCTCAATTCCCCTGCCATTCTCTCTTTATTGATTAGACCCTTTTATCCTTCCTATTCACGTTTCTGTGTCCCACCCACCCATTGTGACTTTGGTTAACACTGTGTACTTCCAAATACTTCTAGCTATAGCCACCTTCCCTATATTAATATATCCTGAAGGTTGGGCCGTCCTAACTTCCCCAGCAGGTACTTTAAAAATGAGAGAACATCTAAATGTACCCTTCCTGATAAAATACTTTGTTATTATTATTATAGTATTAGTCACATTATTGCCATTAGCCTTATCTAGTGTTTTGACAAGCCTGCTGGCTCACATAGCGGCCAGGTGAAGAGCTACCTGACTTTCTTTAGACACGTGAGGACTTCAAGAATGGTGGACATCTCAAATTACCACCTGCATGACCTCAGGCTTGTAGGGGTAGGCTGCGTCAATGAGGGAAATATCAAACTGTGACCATTGTCCTGGGTCAAATTAGCTGTGTAATTATCTCTTCCATAGAACGGGGAACGTGCCTAATAGAGATGACCAAAGCTATAGGCAAGAAGGAAAATGGACCTGTGAAACCAGATCCCGTGTGCCACCGTGGTGTGGACTTTTTTCACGTACATATGAGACTAGTCTCGGCCAGGTATAGTCCCCGAGATGGTTCCTGGTGGACATCTACTGGACATTGTGCTGGATAGCTTTATGATGATTCCTTTGACCTTCACTGACCTTGACACAGATGTATCAGCATCATTGCACAGAGACTATGCTTGTTCCAGGTCTTATCCCTAAAAAAGTGAGGCCCATAGTCAAAAATGTCTGAGCATCACAATCTGGGACAATGCATTGCTTGAGGATTAGAGACATTGTATGCACTTACAAATGATTTTTTTTTTTCGATGAAAAATGAAACAACGATTATATATATTTTTGTTGTCCCAGAGATGAGTCCCGGATCTCAGAGCAGAAGTTCTGTTAAAGGGAGATTAGATATAGATTTACCAGTATTCCTTTGTGTGGAGTGGACGTGGCTGGAAGACTGCCACGTAATGGTGGATTAAGCACTAGGAAGTCGGTGTTTTTTTAGAATATGACGTTGCAGATTTCTGTGTGTGTGTAAGCTGTGTGTAAGCTAGTGTTGTTTATTTGTTTTTAAATTACTATACATCTCGCAACTTAAAATAAAAATAAAATAAAAAAAGTTGCATCCACCAGGAAGTTCCGTTTATTTATACTGATTAAAAGATCATGGTTTGGAGAATGGCGTTGGAATCTCTTTAATGGATATACTTGTTTCTATTGTACTGGGCACCAAGTATTTAATGAGATTTATGACTGCTTGATAAGGCCCCAGATGGACAATGTTACCTAAATATACACCAAATGCTAAATGTGAAATAAAATCCAACAATTTAAATAAAAATGACAACTTTGGGGGTTCAGGACCACCTTTAAACATGCAGGAAGGCAGCCCTTGCTTACTCCTGTAGGACTACTTACTTCCTGGGTCAAACCGTACGTTTTTTCCTCTGTATAATTTCCCTGAAATGGTTTGCTCAGAATGATAGAATGTGTCGGCAGATAAGAACCATACAGCCCATCTAGTCTTCCTAATGTAAAACATATTCTGTATATGTTCATTAGTCCCTGGCCTTATCTTATACCTAGCATAGCCTGTATCCTATCCCACGCATGCTTAAACTTCTTCACTGGAAGGCTGCTCCATGCAACCACTACCCTCTCAGTAATGTAATACTTTCATTAGTCCCTGGCCTTATCTTATACCTAGCATAGCCTTAATCCTATCCCACGCATGCTTAAACTTCTTCACTGGAAGGCTGCTCCATGCAACCACTACCCTCTCAATAATACTTCCTGATCTTACTTGTAAACCTTTGCCCCTCTAGCTTACGACTATTGGGTCCCTTCATTAAAAGTTCAAGAATAGCTAGGGGATAGAAAATTCTATGCCCTTTGGGCATTCCATCATGAAGGGCGGAGTCATTGGAGGACAAAGCTTTCTGAAATGCATAACACAGATACTGATGCTGTTATGACATATACTATGACATGGGTAAAATAAAACAAACATTATTATTTATTATCTGCTCCTATCAGCACCATTAATATGGAAGCCTTGCTGAACTTGGAGAGATATAGACAATTTAACTGTTCAACCTGGAAGTCGCAGATACCTTTGACATGACACTAACCCAATAACTAACACAATCCAGCAAATGATTTCTTGTCAGACCCCCCCACAGGGAGCTATCGGATCTACCAAAAGAAGGAGCCTTTTACCAATATCGAATGTGCAGTAACCAGGGGAGATAGATTGCACAAACAATGATTGCTCTGCACAAGGTCAAGCAAACAGGACCAAGGACATGGTGCACACTGGGGTGTAACTGCTACAAAGCAAAGAACATGGGGACTGTCAACCTGAACCATGTTTGTATTAATAGAGAGAAAAGAAAATATCAAAATCGACCTATACATGGCAGAATTGTAAGCAAATGCATAGATGGAGAGAAAAATAGGGACTTTCAATGTGTCTCCGGCTTATGACATCACTGGTGTCTTGTTATGCAAATTTCACATTTTCCATAAAAAGTGAATTGATTTGCATATCAAGCCCCGATCAGGAGTCACCACAGGTCCACAAGTTTATTTTTGTAATATAACAGTCTAGCTTATATTAAGGTGACAGAGTCCATTTAATACACAGTGGTAGTCTTTATATAAAATCCGATAACTAATGATATATATACACACATATTTGTTAGAATTTTATATGCATACAACATGCATATCCAGGGGAGGGCTGGCAAGGGGGGGCAGAGGGGCAGTTGTTTCTGGGCTGCTCTCTACCATGGCTAGATGGACTGGCCAGGGCTTGTAAATGCCCTGCAGAGTAGCAGTTTCTACCTTTCTATACAATTGTCTTGTCTTTCTAGCAATCCCGATACTTTATCTCTCGACATATTTGTCTGTGTAAATCTGTGATGATGACGTGTTGGCTGATGAAGCTGTACCAAGGGTCACTGAATTAGTTCTGCCCTCTGGCCAAAAGGATGCCAGCCCCCCCAAGCCCCCAGTACATATCTAGATATTCTACATTATACATCATATCCCTGCAACACAAGGGGCAGAGTCAGTGTGAGTTCATGCTAATATCTTTTTTTAAGAGCCTTATCTTGGGTGTGAGGTGTTGAGATATGCCCTACAGCAGCCGAGGGGGAGCTGAGAGGGATCTGTGGTGGGTGCTAAGGATAAAGCCATGTTTCAGAGCTCAGTCAACAGGTTCTTTCACACACACACACACACACACACACGCATGCACATACAAACATGCCTGCACTCACACACGCATGCACTCACACACATGCACACACACACACACACACACATAGACACACGCATGCACTCACACACACGCATACACACACATGCACTCACACACACGCATGCAAGCACACATACACATGCATGCACGCACACACATGCATACACACATACACATGCACTCACTCACACGCATGCAAGCACACACACACATGCATGAACGCACACACCCACACACGAATGCACGCACATGCACACACACATACACACACGCATGCACTCACACACACGCATACACACACACATGCACTCACACACATGCATGCAAGCACACATACACATGCATGCACACACACACACACATGCATGCTATGCACACAACACACACACATGCACACACACGCATATAAGCACACATGCATGTATACAACACACAAAGAGTGTTAGTGCATTATGCTCATCCATAAATGAGCTTAAGGCCTTTGGCTGAAAATAATGGGAGTTGTAGTCTGCAGCAGCTGTAGTGACAGCGGTTACCGTTTCCTAAAGGGTCTCTTGTTGACTGACTGTGACAGCAGGTACATCCTGGCTATTCCCAGAAATGTTAGAAGTACAGCTCTCTATGGAGTTTGCTATAGATGTGTGTTTTGTACAGTTTAACATGAAGTTTGTTTTGTCTGTTGCAATTTGCACATCAGCAGGATATCTCCTCTGCGCTCTCCGTCTCTGGAATAAGACATACAGATTTTTATTTTATTTTATTTTCTCTTTTATTGATTTTTGTTTTTCTAATAACACAAAAGCTAAAGTGTAAAATAGTAAATGTCTGTCTCATAGCCAGCATCAACTTAATCAAATAAAGCATTCTGTGGGACCCCCAAATTATCTCACATGCTAAATAATATTTGATTCTTTTATACGGGTTTGCTCAGGAGATGCACAGATGAGGTGGGTGTATGATTGCACCCACAGGACTTGCCAGAGCACCTAGATTGCACACCCAGGACATGCCTGCACACCCCAGGACCTGCCCCAGCACCCTGATTGCACACCCAATACATGCCTCAGCCAATACCCACATTGCACACCCAGGACATGCATCAGCCAGTACCCACATTGCACTCCCAGGATATGCCCCAGCCAGCGCCTAGATTGCACACCCAGGACATGCCTCGGCCAGTACCCACATTGCACACCCAGGACATGAATCAACCAGTACCCCCATTGCACATCCAGGACATGCCCCAGCCAGAGCCTAGATTGCACACCCAGGACATGCCTTAGCCAGTACCCACATTGCACACCCAGGATATGCCTCAGCCAGTACCCACATTGCACACCCAGGATATGCCTCAGCCAGTACCCAAATTGCACACCCAGGACATGCCTCAGCCAGTTACCCACATTGCACACCCAGGACATGCCTCAGCCAGTACCCACATTGCACACCCAGGACATGCCTCAGCCAGTACCCACATTGCACACCCAGGACATGATCCAGCTAGCACCTATATTGCACACCAAGGACATGCCCCAGCAGCCACACTGCACACCTGGGCTTACCCCAGCCAGAACCCACATTGCATTCACAGGATTTCTTAAGCACCCAGATGGCATTCTCAGGACTTCCCTGGTGTCTAGGGGTGGGCAGCTGGATGTCTGTGTGCTGCTGAGGCTCACAGACATTCTCCCACTCTGCCTCTCACGCTCCTCACTCATGTGTGAAGTCTGAGCACCTGCAGGTCATGTGACCCCCAAAGCTCTTACACGCAGGGTGTGAGAGGCAGCATGGAAGGATATCTGTGCACCTGGATCTTTTGATCTCCCCAGCCAGAGCCTCTGCCGGCAAGCTATTTTTAAGGGACTCCGTGCGGGTCTCCCAGGACCGTCGGGCCCCTTGCAACCGTACAGGTTCTATTCCACAAATAGGGCATAGGCCTGCTGTTTGAGCTCAAATATGACACAGACAAGCTGCTTGGGGACAAAGATGGCAGTGACAAGCTGCTTGGGGACAAAGATGGCAGTGACAAGCTGCTTGGGGACAAAGATGGCAGTGACAAGCTGCTTGGGGACAAAGATGGCAGTGACAAGCTGTTTGGGGACAAAGATAGCACTGGTAAGTTGCTTGGTGGGAAAATATACCACTGAACAACTGTTTGAGGGGCAAAAGTGTCACAGACAAGTAGGGTTGACACCTTTTATTCAAACAAATACCAGCCATGCCATTGCTTCCATAGACGTATAATTGGGCTCAAGTACATTTTTTTGGGTGGCAGCTCTACTGACAAGTTGATTGGGGGTAAATATGGCACTGACAAGCTGTATGGGGCCCATTATGGCATCTATAAGCAATAGGGGGGAAAATATGGCACTGATAATCAACACCTGTTTGGGAAAAGTGGTGACCCCTTTAAGCTGTATGAGGACAAAGATGACACAGAAAATCTGCTTGGGGGAAAAGATGGCACCAACAAGTGGCTTGGGGAGAGAGATGACAAAGATGGAGCCTAGATAAGGTTGTGGCCTAGACAGATAGGGACAAGGCATATGAATATGGGGGGCGGGGGGGGGGGGGGGGGCGTAGGTGAGGTAAGTCACCAGTGCTGGAAACAGTGAAGAAACGCTCAAGCGGAATTTAGTATTTCTGGGGAAAAGCTCTAGCAACAGAGCAATGAGTTCCATTGGTTCTATGGTGACTTCTTTACTCTTAGAATTCTGCCCCAGAATTCCTCTTAATATACAAACCCTGATATTTTCCATCTTTTGAATTTATTTTCTTTCTAGTTAACTAGAATATTTATCTCATCTTGTTTCATAATCCAAAGATACAAGGATTCCCCCCCCCCCCCCCCCCCCCCAGCATTCTCAGGGAATCATCTTGCTCTGAATGACCCTACCCTGGCGCAGGAGACGTCTTTTACTGTATCTAGAAAAGAGAGCGACAAACAGTGGGTTCGAGGACCAAACTATCAAGGAACCAAGTGCAGCGCTGCATTTACTCACTGGCAGCTGAGGCCCCACATCCCCTGGCCAGTATCTCTGCAAGAATTCCCTGCCGTGGATACGTCTAAAGACCAGAGATAGTCCACAAAGGTCCAACCGCAGTGTCATCTCACTTTAAGAGCCGTCATTTCGACACATGAGAAATCACGTAGGGGGGAGATGTGGAAAAGTGGCTCAATCAGACACAGCACCTAATAATGGCGCTATCCCTGCGTGCGCCAATCGCTAATTCAAATCAAAAGTAGATGGTCTTGCACTTTCTGGGCCTGCTCTGGCAAACGGAAGCACAAACCGTCCTATGACAGGGCAAGCAACATTACTGGAAAATCCAAATCGTGAAGTCTGTTCTAAACTTTTGGGGCAAGATATTGGTATCCGAAAACTTTCTATTGGGCTGTTTTTATTTTATTTCCATTTTATCTACCTTCTCTTATATGTATGAAATATTTTTTCAAAAAGTGCAATGTCTGTTATATTTACCAACCCGCCAGTAAAATACCTTCCAGGTGCCAGCCCCAGTTGGTGAGGAAGATAATGTGCAGGTGTGTTAAACTGTGTGTATGTGTGACGTGTGTGTTACTACATAGCTTTAATAACCTGCATGCAGTGGACATTATCTATACGCCAGTAAAATCCAGTATGACAGGTTCCTATAAATATTGGGTTAATCAAACAATATGCAACTCAAGCATAGGTGCCAACTCCCCCAATTTGCCCAGTCCAGTCCTGTCAGCATCAGGCCAGACCTCTCAGCATCACCAATGCAGTTCTGGCTTGTTATCCATACTACTCCTTCTAGTATGCTCATGGTTCCACATCCTATGGAATACATTAGGTGCATTATAATAATAAGATTTGGAGGAAATTCTCTCGACCTGCCCACAGGCCAGCATGCATGACCTCTGATCTTCTAAAAGAGATCTAATCAGTAGGAAATTCCACCTGTTTCCATGGTGACTGCACCCCGTGTACCCACCTTTTACCTTACAGAACCCCCATGGAACATATGTTCAGGTAATTTGTACGCATGCTTGTTCTCAGCCCATACATGCTCTCCTGGCGCGTTTCACCCCATCTCTCCTGACGCGTTTCACCCCACTGATCTCCTTTTGGATCGTTCACTCTGACACTGCTGTTTTGTAACAAAAACTGCAGTTTAAGTAGAATCTACTATCATTTGGCTCATTTAAGGTGTGCCATTATTTTTTTTATTTCTGGCCTTTACCTGGAGAGTCGAGTTTCCTCCCCCAAGTACACACTCTATTTTTATATGTTGAGTTACAACAGAGACTGCTTTGCTGGGTCCTTTTTTTGGCCCATGCATCTGTCCCTTAAGGTGTTCTTTCAAAATAAATATATTGTTCATGTCACCGCAGTCCTATATATTCAAAAGAACAGGACTAAAAATAAACTGTTAGGTTGTAATACTAGGAGATTATAAATTAGTTATATTAGTTAGAAATATAAATGAGTCTTGATTTGATGCCCAGCCTCCCCTTGTAGTGGGCGGAGAGTAAAGGTTAGGGGATGGTAGGGGCATCCAAGCCATGTTCTTGCTATGTATTTTTTTTAATTGCGTCATATTTGAGAAGTGAGAGTGAGCTGTCGCCTCTCTTGGCATTCCTCTCAAAGCGAGAAGTATGGGAGGAATGGAGACTTTTACATGCGAGGCACTTCACCCGCTGATAACGTCTCAAAGAATAAGGGCACGCATTGTCATCTATTTTAAAATCCTCTGGTGTAAAGAGCCGTCCCCTTTCCTGGTCACAGCAAGTATCTGTGGATTTCTGTTGAAACTGTGCACTTGTACGTCGAACAAACAATCTTTAATACCATAATACATTATTGGCACGTTGGGGAGGAGGGGGATAAACCCTGGTGCATTAAAAACACTGGAATGTTAAATAATGGTACAATTGCTGTGATGTGTAACACCGATTGCACCTCTTTTTATACATCCTGGCAGCTTTTACACTCGGAACTGTGCTTCTGCCACACATGGGGGAATGGGGATTTTAAGCAAAATTTCAGTTGCGTTCTGTGCTTGTTTTCTTTACTGTGTTGGGCTGGCGCTAAGGGTGCTGGAGCAACTACGAGGATTGGCACCAGCGCAGGTGTCGGCAGTTAGAGTTGACATTGGTGCTTGTATACTATCTATACTGGCTTGATTACAGAGCTTTTAATCTTCCTTTTTTATGGTTTAGATTAGACATGTGCATTCGTTTTCGGACGAATGCATTTTCGTCCGAAAATATCATTTTCGTCCACTCGTACGAATAACGAAAATGTTAACTAACGAAAGCCGAATGAACGAATGGTTAATAAACGAAAATCATTCGTTCATTCGTCCATTCGTGCTATTGGCATTCTAAACCGAAATAGAGTCTGTTTATAGAATACCAATAGCATTACATACATTCCATAAACCGACATGAACGACTTTCGGTTTATGGGATGCATGTAATGCTATTGGCTTTCTATAAACCGAAATAGAGTCCCCATTCATACGAATAGGTCAATTGAAAGCTATTGCTGTTCTATAAGCCGAAAGTCTATAAACCGAACGTCGTAAACTTTAGATCAAACGGAAGGCCAGAACACAGAGCCTATTTGATGTCAGACCTTTCTACCCTATCCTATCAATCAGCTGGGTGGGAAACATGTTCTAACTCAACTACTTTGTCAGGGGTCTCCTGTTTATGACATCACCAGCTGTGTCAATTACATATTTGTCATTGAAAACTAGTTTATTAACACATTAAGCCAGGGATGATGTGGAGACACCACAGGCACTGTTCAGTCACATTTTCGCTTAATGTAGGCATTTGCTTGCAATTTTGCTAATACAATATGTAGATCATGTTCCCATTTTTAAAAAAAAATCTACATTCACAATCATTAGGTGACAGAGTCCCATTACATTTTTTTTCAGGTGATTGTAATTAAATGCAGATACTCGGGATGGTATCTTACTAATCCCTAGAAATCCTAGAAAATGGAAACAGACTGATCCCCCGACTTTCCGAGAGTGGTTAGCCTCTGTGGAGTCCATCAGGGTGGTTCGAGGATTATGGTTCACACCGCAAATGGTAAAGGTATGGTACACAGTAATAGATTGACACATTGGATGCTATACATCAACAGCCCTGAATGTGAGGCTGATATTACTGCGGCTGAATGGTTTTACTCTTTCATTGTCTAAAACGCGGATTGGACACTCTCCCTCCGGCACTCATTCTCCCTTTTCCCTTTTCAAATTCTCTCCCCATCTCTTTCTCTTAATTGTTCCTTCTACTCCTATTCTGTCTACACTTTTTCCTAAAATTCGTTTCAAATAATAGTATACAGTCTATGTGAGTCCACAGATATCAATATTTTCTAAAATGTTATTATATAATACCTGCAATGCGAGTTTCAATATATCATATCACTTAAATAGAAGTCAAATAATTGACCCTTTCCAACCGCTGCAGATAATGTCTATATATGTATCATATGATTTTTTTATACTGTATGATAAGAATGTGGCTGACACATTGCTGGAATGTTATGTTTTATTTCATTTTATGTCACTAATAAACAAAATTGAAACAAAAAAAATGCAGATACTCGGGGCCTTAAAACGGCAGTGTGCGGTCAATTTCCCAGAAATTGTAGCTATTCAAGAGTTATTTCCCCTCCCCCCCCACCCCCAAAAAAGCTTGGCATGCCAAGGTAAATTACAACTTTTATTCAATGCAGCACCCCAGATATAATTATATGGTCATAATGTGAGAGCAGGCACCAAAAAAGCACGCGTTTCATGCCCTCCAAGGGGCTTGTTCATACTTATATGGGTGTGAAACGCGTTGGTAGTATAACTTGAGAAATAGATTATTACAGTAGTGACAGGCTTGTGAATATTTCCAGGCAAAAAAACACGCGTTTCATGCCCTCCAAGGGGCTTGCTCATACTTATACGGGTGTGAAACGCGTTGGTAGTATAACTTGAGAAATAGATTATTACAGTAGTGACAGGCTTGTGAATATTTCCAGGCCGATATACACACAATGTTTATTTACCCCGTTAGCCGGGGTAAATCCAACTCCAGTCCTTGAGGGCTGCACACAAATCAGCCCATAGTTCAGTGAAACACAATGCTAATTGTTTGATTGCGTGCTAATTAGAGGATTCATCCTGGATGCCTGTTATTATCAATAAACAGTGCAGACAGACGACATGCTCGGTTAAGACTGGCTATGGCTAGACTAAGACTGACATGGATCCTGCCGGACATCCCTAGCACCGGCTTCTTTAGAACTTCCATGTATTGACATCCTGTGACCCAACGCGCTTCGCAATAAACAGCCTCTTAATGTTACATGGGTGAGCGCCAGCTAAATGCTGGAGAGCTACAGGGGAGGATCAATAGAAGGGAATGGGACAGATCACAGCCGCTTCAACGTCCCCTCTCGCGCGATGGAATAGATCATCGCAGGATCGCTGAGTATTATTCATTTTTAATAGGGGATAATTTTAGTATCAGGATTCGGGGGGTTAGGTATTAGTATTAGGGTTCGGGCGGTGGGGTTAATGTTAGTTAGGGTTCGGGGGGTTAGGTATTAGTATTAGGGTTCGGGGGGTGGGGTTAATGTTAGTTAGGGTTCGGGGGGTTAGGTATTAGTATTAGAGTTCGGGGGCTTAATGTTAGTATTAGGGTTCTGGGGGTTAGTATTAGGGTTCGGGGGGGTTAATGTTTGTATTAGGGTTCGGGGGGTTAGGTATTAGTATTAGGGATCAGGGAGAGTAGCATTAGTTTTAGGGTTAATGTTAGTATTAGGGTTCGGGGTTAGTATTAAGGTTTGGGTTGGGGGTTAAGTATGGGGGTTTGGGGTCACTTTTCGGGGGGGGGGGGTTTATTTATTAGGGGGGGGTGTTAATTTATTGGGGGGTGTATGTTTGGAAGCGCTGAAAATTCACCGCTGACAGTTCAGTATTCAAACTGGCGCGCTGAACTGTCAGCGGTGAAGCAGCCGCAAAGAACAGTCCTAGACCCCAATAGAAGCTGCAAACCTGATATTTGTAAGTGGATTCAAAATATTACGGGTATTGAAGTTTCAGTAGACATAGAAGTTTTTATAGCTTTTTTTAAAAAAACAACTTTAATATGCATTAAAAAAAACCATAGACCATAATGCTAATAAAGTATTGCAGTGTAGTTTTCCCATCTCTTTTCCTGTTTCTACGTCTGAACACCGTATTAAAAAACTTTGTTTAATTTAATAAAGTGTGTTAAAAAAAATGCATTTTTATAAATAACAGAGCTGGAGTATACATTATAACCAAATAATACAGCCGATCACCTTAATTGGCCAATATACCCAACAGATTATATGATTCTATTGTATAGACCACGGAATAATACAATTATATCTAGTCGTTTCCTAGGGATGTGTATGGAAAATATCACATTCTGGGAGGCATATAGAAACATAGAATGTGTCGGCAGATAAGAACCATTCGGTCCATCTAGTCTGCCCAATTTTCTAAATATTTTAATTAGTCTCCAGTTCCCTATCTTATATCTAGGATAGCCTTGTGCCTATCCCACGCATGCTTAAACTGCTTCACTGTATTAACCTCTACCACTTCCGCAGGAAGGCTATTCCTTGCACCCACTACCCTCTCAGTAAAGTAATACTTCCTGATATTACTTTTAAATCGTTGCCCCTCTAATTTAAGACTATGTCCTCTAGTTGTGGTAGTTTTTATTCTTTTAAATATACTCTCTTCCTTTACTGTGTTGATTCCCTTTATGTATTTAAATGTTTCTATCATATCCCCCCTGTTACATCTTTCCTCCAAGCTATACATGTTAAGATGCTTTAACCTTTCCTGGTAAGTTTTATCCTTCAACCCATGAGCCGATTTAGAAACAGTCCTCTCCAAGAAAAATATGCATGGCTCAGTTTAGTGCTTCCAAAATCTTTATTTGTAATTTAGAGGTTATTTTTTTTTTTTAAAGGTAAAAGGTACACGATGAGCCTCTTCTCAGACAGACATAAATACAACATCCATTAGATTGTGCGGCAATTGTTTTGTTTTTTTAGTTATTGCACATACAGTAGACTGACTGGTTCACACATATATACAGCTAAACCCCGGTATAGCGCTACCCCCCTAGCTATCCGCTAGAACACGCTGCTTCATGGGAGCCATCCTGCTCACATCACGATCTTACTCCGTGGATCCCAAGCCCCTGGCTATAGCGGGGTATACCTGTACCTGTTACAGAACACAAAGAAATAATATATATTTCAAAATAATTAAATTAACCCACTAGGGTCTGCTCCCTAAATACTGACATGCGGTGAACTATGTGAAAAGGGTATTAAAGGGACAGTATCAACTGAATATTGTGTTTTTATTGTGCATGTAGAGCAATAAAAAATGATCTATACATTGCATTCGCAAAACTGCAAGTACATTAGGAGAAAAATGTGCTTTAAATGTGTCTGGGGAGTCTCCTACTTATGACATCACCTGTGGCACGGTAAGCAAATGACACATTTTCCATTGAAAAGAAGCTCATTTGCATACCGTGCCACTGATGATGTCTGATGTCATAAGCAGGAGACTTAAATGGCTGAGTTGAATTCACTTGCCAGTTCACAGCAGTTCACCTTGTAGCCGAGCTGGAAAAATTCACCCATTTGTTGGCCTTAATTTTGTAGTTCCCTTCTCAATTCCCTCTTTCAAAGCCCTCATGAAAGGCTAGAAGAACATTGAACTGGTGTAAACATTGAATTAACCCTTTCCCATAGTTTCCAACATCGGCCATGTTCCCAGGGACACGTATTTGTTCCACATGCTGCAGAAAGAGCATGCAATGTGCAGCCCGGCAGTATGTAGGATGGATAGACGCACAGACACAATCCAATTAATTAATCAGGGTGGAGATCTTATAGGGACCTACCATGATTAATGAATTGGATTGTGTCTGTGCGTATATCCATCCTACATACTGCTGGGCTGCACTTTGCATGCTCTTTCTGCAGCATGGGGAACAAATACCTGTCCCTGGAAACATGGCCGATGTTGGAAACTATGCTTTTGGTGTCCGATGGACAGGTCAAGGAAGGAGATGTAGCCGTTCATAGCATTGGTTCTTAACCCTTTGTTTTCTGGAGCAGGGGCGGCTGATGGTAGGGAAAACTTTCCATGTGAACGGAATTTAACTAGCAATGGAAGAGAGAGTCATATCTGTAATACAGAACTGAGCTCACCTAAAAAACACTGTGCGTGGAAAAAAAACACACAAACCTTCCCTGACGCAAAACACAAGATCACATCTGCAAATTAGCTTAACCCCTTACATGCCAGGAATACGCAAAGGCACATGTGGCTCTCTGGGGGCTAATTACACCCTTATAGACCCAATCACACCCTGCTAACTACACTCATCAACCCCATTTTGGTACATGACGTTGTGCAAATAGCATACAACGTGTATTATAAGAGTGCAAATAAGAGGCCTTTAAAGGGACAGTATCACCTGCACATTGTGTTTACTGTGAATGTAGAAGCATAAACAAATACTGAAAAAGATCTATACATTGTGTTAGCAAAACTGTAAGCAAATGTCTAAACTAGGAGAAAAATGCGTTTTAAATGTGTCATGTGGACTCTTCTGCTTATGACATCACCTGTGGCACGGTATGCAAATGAACTGCTTTTCAATGACAAATGTGTCATTTGCATACCGTGCCACATTTACGTACCGTGATGTCATAAGCATGAGACTCCGCAGACACATTTCAAACACATTTTTCTCCTAATTTAGGCATTTGCTGGCAGTTTTGCTAACACAATGTATAGATCAACATGCACATGCTCTACATGCACAGTAAAAACAATGTTCAGGTGATACAGTGACTTTAATCTAATCAGCGCTCAACCCTTTCAAGTAGAGGGGGGATTCATAATATACTGTAGACCACCCTACTAGTAGCATTTCACGTAATTCAGTTAAAAAAGGACTCAGTAACCTACAGAGCATTTTACAATGGGAACATAGAGCATAACAAATATGTGAAAGCCGAACTGCAAGCAAATGCATGGATTAAGAGAAGGAGCCGTCTCCTATTGTGAGGTCATCCTGTGGCATCATTTGCATATGGCACTAAAAGTAACACGTTCTGTGCAATGTCTTATTCTGCTGCCTGTAGTGAGCATGTATACTGCTGTCTGACGTGGGTGACGAGGTCATTTTTGTGCAGATAATGCCAGAATTGTATTAACGGCTCAAGACAATGTACCTATTTTTTTTTTATTCTTAAGTGCTAAATTTGGAGCAAACTGCCATAACTTTCAATTGGTTTCCATGGTTACTAGTACTATTTTAGCACTTTTTCCTGAAATACCACCTATTTTATCTTGATAAATACAGCCCTATTTTTTTTTTTTTTTTTTAAATCTTCTTATTGTTGAAAGTGCAAAAATATTACATGCAACATTGGATGGCCCCTATATTTCTTTAAAAAAAAAATGTTATGGTTTGTTTTGGCCCTCTTGGTGCAATGTGGCTTTTTTCAGATGGTGATAATTTTTTATGTGAAGGTTGCTATTAATTCTGCTGTAATTGGGACACTTTTTACAATAGTATATTTATCCATCTGATTTCTGTAACAAAGTCTAAAGCCTTTTCATTCATTCATACCACACACATAAACTGTTTAGGTGGCAGAGTCGGGTTAACTCTGGGCACACCCATTATATTATTATTATAGAATTATAAAGATTCTCTATGCATTGATAAGAGGTCTGTTTAATATAAACATTTAACATGACCTGTGCAATATGCACAGTATGAGGTAGAGATCTGGTATCTGATTACCAACCAGACAAATAACTTAAACACAAAAATACATCAGCTGAGCTATGCTTTTTAAAAAAAAAAATAACAAAATATACATTTATTCCTCCCATGTACTTAGGTATTTAAATAATAAGTTAACTCTTTCAGAGCTGGGGTAGGAGAGTTCTGTATCTACTGTACTTTATACTGGCTTGAAAAGGTTACATTTATACTGCCAAGGAGAATACTTGACACAAGTCACACTCACTGCTAAATAGTCAAAACGAAACATATTAAGTGCAATATCTCTAAACCCCCCCCCCCCTATATATTTTTTAACCCTCTGAGTACCAGTGATTAGCATTGTATGGCACACACCTGCCTCTCAAAGTGTTAATTCTTCTGCAATTAAATCTTCTGGGAGATTTAGCTTTTTACCCCAAACTGGTATCTTTCTGCTTTGATCAATGTGCATCTTACCAGCAGGCAAATACACTGTGACTATAAACAAAATATAGTGTAAGCTGGGATATAAATATATATAATATTCCTTTAACTTGGACACAGGCAAGATCTGCACATGAGCTGCAAAGGACTACAACTCTCTTCACATTCAGGCAACCAGAAGGCTGCCTGAGCTTAATTAATGGAGTCACAACCTACAGCATTTTTTGACAGTCAGTTAGTTGATCCAGGGTTGTAGTGGGTTCTCCTGTAGGTTTGTGGATACCAGGGAGCTTGTTGAGGTGGTCCCTGGTCGATGAAGACCCTAGTTTATTTGAGGATGCCAGGGATTCTTCGGAGAGCACTCTGTAAGCTCTGACATCCCTGAACAGATAGTGCTGTGAGGAGGTCTCTGAGCCCCCTGAAGCCTCTAAAGTGCTATGCAGACCCCCCTCATGGGGGACCCCCCCCTTGTTGCAGATCCAGGCTGCTTAGCACCATCATGGTCAATAATTGTACCAATACTGAGCAGAGAATGGCTTTTAACCCTAACTGGTTGGAGGTCATCTCACACCTCCCATAGTGAGAGGCAATTAACCATGGATAATCCAGCAGTGAGGGACTACAGCTCTGAGGGTTCTCAGCCAGCCACGCTTAGGAGTGCCAAAGATTAACCATCACTGCCCTGTGTTGCCCCCTGTTGATACTCAGTGCAAGACTTGCAGACAGAGAGAGAGAGAGCCACCTATGCAGGGTCCAGAGACTGCTGTGTCCCATTGCACTCAGACCAATTCCCCAAAGCATTGGTGTCTAATGAATTAGCAAAGCCTCCAGAATAATGAGACTGTTCTCCAGTGGCATGCAGCCTCCTGCCAGCCTTCCTAGGGCAACACAAGAGTCTTTTGAAAGCCTTCCTGAAATCTGGGCTCCTGCAGTAGATAATGGGGTTGCAGGCTGAGTTGACATAGCCCAACCAGTTGAGGAAAAGGAAGAGCTTGTCTGGGATCAGGTTCCTGTAGAAAACATTGACCACATTGGCCAAGAAAAAGGGCAACCAGCACAGGGTGAAGATGCCCATGATGATCCCCAAGGTCTTCAGGGCTTTTTGCTCCTTGGCTGCCAGGATTTTGGAAAGTCTTCTCTTGCTGGTCCTGGTGTTGCTGAGGGTCTGGTTATGGTAGAACCTCCCTTCACACTTGTCTATCTTCTTCATCTGCTTCTTGGCTATCTTGAAGACCCGAATGTAGACAAAGATCATGATGACCAAAGGGATGTAGAAGGAGATGATGGAGGAGGCGATGGCATAAGCCCGATTGGTGACAAAATCACAGCAGCCAGGGTCGGCATAGCATCTCAGAGCCTCTGGGTCATCACTGTCCCTCCACCAGTGCATCATGATGGGCAGGAAGGAGACCAGGGCAGAGATGCCCCACACGGTGCACACAATGCCCTTGGCCCTGGCTTTGGTGAGCAGGCTCTGGTAGCGGAATGGGGAGGTGATAGCTATGTATCTGTCTATGGCTATCACACACAGGGTCTCAATGCTGGCCGTCACGCACAGCACATCCACCGAGGTCCAGAACTCGCAGAAGATGGAGCCATAGAGCCAAGTGCCACTGACCACCAGGGTGGCCCCCAGGGGCACCACAAACAAGCCCATGATGAGGTCAGCGCAGGCTAGGGAAGTGATGAAGACGTTGGTCAAGGTCTGGAGCCTCTGGTTCTTGGTGATGGCCACAATGACCATGATGTTGCCCAGCAGGATGAGCAGGATCACTGTGGCCATCAGCATGGCCATGCCCACAGTCCACTGCTGGGGGAAGTCTGGCAGAGGGTGCATGGGGCTGGCCATGCTAGGGGGTGGACTGGTCCTGTTTCTGGACACCCAGCCGTCCCCCATGATGCTTGCTGTGCCTTAGCCCTGGAGGGCTAGCGGGGGCACCATGGAGGCGACGCCACAAGGAAGAAGAAGAAGAAGAAGGAGAAGAGAGCAGGCAGGTGAGCCTGGTTCCAATTCAGTCAGTGGAGGTGGGTGCAGCGATCCTGCGCCCGGTGCAGGTGGTACTGCCTCGCGCAGCCAGTCAAGGGGTTGCAGTGGCACGAGCCCGCGGCTCAGCATGATTCTGAGCAGCACTGCTTGTCCCGCGCCGGGGATCTCTCCCACAGCTGTCAGTCACAACCCCGCCGGCCAATCAGCGCGCCGGTGGGCGGTTCCAGAGGCAGGAACACGCCCACCTGCCTATCTTATTTCCCCCCCCCCCCCCCGTCAACTCTGACCAGCTAGGAGCAAGTAGGGTTAGGTGCGTGACGTCATGAGCCAGGGAGTGCAGGCTCGCAGGGGTTAACAGGTGCGTGCTAAAAGCCCCCCAACTCGCTAAAAGCCCGAGCCAGAGAGTGCTGGTCCTTGCCAGGGAGGGGGTAACTGCAGGCTAATGGCTGGCTAAGCATCAAGGGAAATGAAGTCCGCAAGAGTTGGTGTGCGAGGGGGTCGCACATGACTGGTGGTGGAGCAGGAGGAAAAAGGAAAAAAAAAATAATAATAAATGAATCCAATGCCTCACGGGCTCATGGGTGCAGGACTGAAAGGGTTAACAGCAGCCCCTTATGCTGTGGTTCCCTCTGCATAAGAAGAGTCACCCCCTAAATAAACCCCCCCCCCCCCCCTAGAGACATCATGCATTGCAACCACTGTCACTGGTAAGGTTTCTAGCACTTTAGGTCTGTGACTCCTATCATGCTAGACCAGCCCTCCCCCTCCTGAAATAAGGTAGATCTGGACCATGGGTCACTGTTTTGAGGGACATTTACTGGCCGCCCTGCAGAATGTATAATTCATATGTGTCCAGAGGGAAATCAATTGCTATGGGATGCCCTCCATGATGAATGAATTGGTGGTCCTCACACTGACCGTGCATGGATCTTACATGATGCCGGTGTACGCACGCACGCACCCACACACACACTATTGGTATCAAATAGTGGTGCTATGGCCGTCCGTGCCAATGTATAGTGCAAACTCCTGACAAAAGTTGAGTTAGCGCTACGCGTGCCAAGAAATGCTGCGGAAGCACGGCTGGGATCCTCCACCCAAATTTGGTTAGGAGCGCTATCGTAAAGCGTCAGAATTTATAAAAAATAAAACCATGTTTAGGCATAACCGAAAGGAAATTCTCCGAATAAATATATATATTTTTATAGGATATAATGATTAAAATCAACCTGTTGAAAAATTACATTTTATTTTTCTGCCATGAGGTTTGTGTATAAACAGCAAGTTTGGGCCAAAGTTGTACCTGGACCCCAATCTGAATCTTCCTGCTTCTAAAAGTCAGTAACCTAGGGTGATAACATGTTTTATTCAGGGATGCTTATAAATATATATTCTGTAGGGCAGTCTGCAGTTCAGCCCTGAACTATGCATTTATCATAAGTGATCCCAGAAAAAAAAAAACCCAGCAGTGTGGTCACCCTACTCCAAACCCTACCATTTGCCACGGATCCACAGCCAGAGAGCCATCCTGTGTTGCTGTTTAACCTGTCCGTCATGTTCTGTAATATGTTTCACACCCATTTACATAACACACAGGGATAGGTGCTCCTGCCTGTGACAAATTAATCTCTGTTAATGGAATACCAATTTTCCTTATTGACTCCCAATAGGGAATCTGGAGATAAAAAGCAGCATCCCAACTAATAGAGACCTGCCTGCGAATGTAAAACAATCGGCGCTATCTCCAGATTCAATGAGTCATTCATTTGATTACTTGCTTAGTTCATCATTTGTGGTGCAGGGAAGGTTGCTGTTTTATTTATGTGGAAAGGTTTCTGTTTTGTTTTTTTCTTAAAGGTTAAAATATGATAGTTTTACAGGCACTGTGAGACCTAATGGTTTATACGGTGGCTAGAGATTGAAAATAAAACCATAAATGATCTATGTACGCTGTGTTTGCAGAATTGCAGGCAAATACTGGAATTAAGATGTGTTTTAAATGTGTTTGTGGTCTCCAGTGTATGACATCACTGTGTTTTTTTATATGCAAATTTGCAAACTTCACCTGTAGGTTATTTGCATAGCAAGATGATGTCATTAATATGCCAGGTGATGCCATTAATATGGGACTCCACATACACTTTTGTTTGTCTTACATTGCGTTGCAAATGATCGATTTCATTGTTTGTTTTTTATTCTCTACGTTCACAGTATAAACAGTGTTTAGTTGACAGAGCCCGTAAGGGGTACGTGTTCCCTAAAACAGTGAAATTGAATTTAACATCAGGATACACACCCTCTGCTTCCCAGAGGTCTTTGATGTGACCGTAAGCAATGGTTTAAAAAAAGACATTCACTTTTCCGAATGATTAAAGGTTATAATTTGGAGGGGAAAAAAACCAAAACAACTTCAAAAGATAAAGCAGCAGATTATATTATCTGGGATAAGTATTACGCTGATTACATTTTCAAATTATCCCGTAGCTTATAAAAGGAAGAAAATAAGATTAAAGTAAAGTGTTATATAATATTGCAGAAAAATCCAGCAGGCTGCCAATTTAACCCTTTAACTCCCAAAATGGGGTAAAAAACAAAACAAAACAGATTGTGTTCCAATAAGGCTCTCTAATTTTATTGCTGTGGAGCCTGTGATACACTCACACACTGCACATTACTGTGAGTTTTATTGCTGTGGAGTCTGTGATACACTCACACACTGCACATTACTGTGAGTTTTATTGCTGTGGAGCTCTGTGATACACTCACACACTGCACATTACTGTGAGTTTTATTGCTGTGGAGCCTGTGATACACTCACACACTGCACATTACTGTGAGTTTTATTGCTGTGGAGTCTGTGATACACTCACACACTGCACATTACTGTGAGTTTTATTGCTGTGGAGCTCTGTGATACACTCACACACTGCACATTACTGTGAGTTTTATTGCTGTGGAGCCTGTGATACACTCACACACTGCACATTACTGTGAGTTTTATTGCTGTGGAGCTCTGTGATACACTCACACACTGCACATTAATATGCCAGGATTTTGCCAGGTAATATGCCAGGATTTTGCTAATTAATATGCCAGGATTTTGCCCCTCAATATGCCAGGATTTAGCCACTCAATATGGATTTTGCCCCTCAGTATGCTCGTTATGTGCCACCCTCCTCCCCCCTTCCCCAGTACTTACCTCCTTGCTACTGTCACCCGGTGCTCTTCTCTGCAGGTCCGCGGCTGTGAGGGAAGCGTTCTGCGCTCCCCTCCAGCAGCGCGGCTCCAATAAAGTGTGTAAAAAAAAAAAAATGCAACCAGAGTAACTCCGGTAGCATTTTTTTTTTTTAACAAACTTTATTGAGGCCACGCGGCTGGAGGGGAGAGCAGAACGCTTCCCTCACAGCCGTGGACCGGCTTAACAGAGAATTTTTTTTTCCTGGTGTGACCTGGGCCCACTGGGCCCCCTGGACCTGCCAGGCCCTGGACGCCAGTATCACCTGTCACCCCATGATGGCGGGCCTGCCTGTAGGTGGGGCCTCCATGGATCGGACTTGTTTTTCCAGCACATCACACAGATGCTCGATTGGATTGAGATCTGGGGAATTTGGAGCCCAAATCAACACCTTGTGTTCTTCAAACCATTTTTGCTTTGCTGCTGGGTACATTATCCTGCTGAAAAAGGCCAATGCCATCGGCGAATACCATCTCCATGGTATTTCTTGCACACCCAGGAACCTGATTTTGTGTTCACTCTGGACACTGTCAGGAGCAATTAGCATCTGGTTGAAGTGAACAAGATAGGGTGTAGGGTGTGAGCCTGTTTTAAACATATTCTCCAGTGCAAATATACAATATGAGCAAGTCTGGTTTATTTGCCATCTAATTTTGATGCTGCATGTCCGCAGACATAAAACATGTTTTTGTTTCTTAGAGAGGGATCTATGTAAGATGAGTTCATTTTAGGCCTATATTTCCCGAGTGCAAATCTGGCTGCTGGGATAAGTCCTGTAAGTGCAAATTTGTGCTGGGGTAAGTCCTGTAAATGCAAATTTTGGTGCTGGGGCAAGTTATGCGAAGGCAACCTGGGTGCTGGGGTAAGTTCTTGGTGCTGGGGTTAGGCCTGCGAGTGACGTCTGGACTTCTATCCGTATAATTCCGTCCAATTGACCAGGTGGACACTGGGATCGTGTAAAGGTGTTTTTTCCATCAGATTTCTCAACACTTTGCATACCTGCGCTTTATGTGATAATAAATAAACCCCTCCCATTCATAACATGGCAAAAAAAAATGGGCGGAGCATGGATGACTTTAAAACGATTTTTATTATTTACTCAGCGTCTGTGATGCTTTATTCTGTGTCCTTAGTATCTGTTGTGAAATACACTCAGAGCTGTTGCGCTGATATCTTAGGCCAGGGCTTGACAAATTTAATCTGATTCTAGGAGCCAGCCAAAATTTTTAGGAGCCAGACAATCACACAAACATACACGCAATTCATAAACACACACACACCAACCCACATCACATATACACCCCACACACACCAACCCACGTCACATATACACCCCCCACACACAAACCCACGTCACATATACACCCCCCACACACCAACCCATGTCACATATACACCCCACATATACACCCCACACACACCAACCCACGTCACATATACACCCCCCACACACCAACCCATGTCACATATACACCCCCACACACAAACCCACGTCACATATACACCCCCCACACACTAACCCATGTCACATATACACCCCACATATACACCCCACACACACCAACCCACGTCACATATACACCCCCCACACACCAACCCATGTCACATATACACCCCACATATACACCCCCCACACACCAACCCATGGCACATATACACCCCACACACACCAACCCACGTCACATATACACCCCCCACACACCAACCCACGTCACATATACACCCCCCACACACCAACCCATGTCACATATACACCCCACAT
The DNA here is from genome assembly GCA_036172795.1 of Pelodytes ibericus. NCBI lineage: Eukaryota > Metazoa > Chordata > Amphibia > Anura > Pelodytidae > Pelodytes > Pelodytes ibericus. The sequence goes on from CM069867.1 coordinate 66,669,446, forward strand.
AAACACCCCCCACACACCAACCCACGTCACATACACCCCCCACACACCAACCCACGTCACATATACACCCCCCACACACACACACCAACCCACGTCACATATAAACCCCACACACACCAACCCACTTCACATATACACACACACACACACACTTATAGCCCCCCTTCACATATACACCTCGCCCCCCACACTTCACACATATATACCCCCCTTCACATATACACCTCCCCCCCAAACTTCACACATATATACCCCCCTTCACATATACACCTCCCCCCACACTTCACATATACACCTCACACACACCAACCCACTTCATATATACACACACACACACACACACACACACATTTATACCCCCCCTTCACATATACACCTCCCCCACACTTCACACATATATACCCCCCTTCACATATACACCTCCCCCCAAACTTCCCACATATATACCCCCCTTCACATATACACCTCCCCCCCAAACTTCACATATATACCCCCTTCACATATACACCTCCCCCCCACACTTCACACATATATACCCCCCTTCACATATACACCTCCCCCCCACACTTCACATATATACCCCCTTCACATATACACCTCCCCCCACACTTCACACATATATACCCCCCTTCACATATACACCTCCCCCCTTCACATATACATCTCCCCCCCACACTTCACATATACATCCCTCCCCCCTTCACATATACATCTCTCCCCCACACTTCACATATACATCCCTCCCCCCCACTTCACATATACACCTCACACGTGACAACCCAGCACTTAGCCGAAAGAGCAATGAAGATCGGCTGCTGCCTTACCTCATTGCTGGGGAGGGGGAACATTCGTGCTGCAGCCGATCCTCATTACTCTTTCGGCTGAACACTCACGCACGCGTTGCGCGAGGGGGCGGAGCTTGCTGTCTGTGCAAGACTCCGCACAGACTTCACCCCTCGCGCTGCAAAAAATGGATGGCAGCGGCAAGGGGAACATTAGGCTAGCGGCACCCGGGCGCCAGGCTCCATTTCCAGGTCGCCATGGCGACCTGGCGCCCGGGGTTTGTCGAGCCCTGTCTTAGGCCAAGACGTCTAATGAGAGATGTAATTGTTCTTGGGTTTAATACTATTTTTACTGGTTTAAACATTAGAGCCTTGTATTTTTACTAGAGATATTTAGGGTTGGAGATTTACAGTGAGAGGCCAATTTGAGGATTTTATTCCAAACTGTCGCACTGCTATTATTAGAATTAAAACGTAGCACCAAAAACACAAAACTAGACAAATGTTTATTTAAATGAGATTACACCTGTAATCCATGGGTGTGAGCTGCACAGACTATAGGTTGTATTGATATGGTTCATCTGCTAAAGGTCCATCCATCATTAGGATTAGCTTAAAACTCAGCCAAAGGCTGACTGTGATTAATACCTGCAAATACCGGCTGTAAAACTCGCTTTGGAAATCTTACTAAATTTGTGTCAATTTGAATCCTTGTTAAATAACCTTTATTATTTTTGTAAATAAATAAATAAATAGCTACAGTGTTGATTAGTTGTTGTTTCCAAACAAACTATGGATAAGTGAAATGTTATTAAATGTAATTTTAGGAAGACTAGCACTTTAATTAATGGCACTTGAATTAATAGAATAAAACCCTTGGAGAATGGTCTAGAATTATTACCTAAACAATGAAGTGAGCAGAAGAAGATGTGAAATCATTTAGCAAAAATATCTTTTTACAGAAAGTGTAGTAGGCGCCTGTACCATCCTTCCAGTGGAAGTGGTAAGCAGACCTCACCACTGTCCGGGTTTATATGGGGCGGTCCCGATGGTGTGAATCATTGCATACGCAGTAGCGCTTCCAGTTTGATTGACCGATTACCCGAGCTCTGTCCCCTGGCGTCTCGATTCGCCTGGGACAGAAGCTGGGAGGTATGGGACGTATGGGACTGCATAAAATGCAAACATGTCATGACTGCTCATGAAAAAAAAGTCATTACATTAGGGACCGGTCACACTGAGAGACCCACTAAACATGAACACATGATAAAACTAATAATAAGTTAATATATATGCATTGCTTAAAATATAAAACACTTACAGCTAGTAGAAATTGTGAAATTACAGCAGTTTGCAAGAAGCCAGGACTGCCCACACTAGCTGAGTAAAAGTGATTTTAAAATTAATGTTTTGCTGCAGGAACCAATGAAAATTATATCATTCAAATGAATGGAATATCCTGTCTCTCTAGTCAGACAATGTATTGCACTGTTAAGAGATCCTACTTTGTACAAGAGCAAGGTCACTTAGATTCCACACAATGTATTCAATTTGAGGAGCACAGGAAGTGACTAAATGAAACAAAACTTTATATCCTTAGTGTCTATATAATCAGTGCTGCTGCACCTGGGGGAGGGCTTGAGTCAAATATTAAAAATGTGATTTATACAGAATGCCTGCATCAGATCAAACTGGGATAAAAGCCTGTGCATTATACAAGCAGTGATCTTCATCTTGCACCAAAGTGAGTTTGGGGGCTAGACTGTCCCTTGAACAGTCTTTTTCAGCCACTGGAGGATACCCCAAATATCTATGCATCAGAACCTGACGCTTTACATACTAACCCTGCTTAACATTAAATTCAGTAACTATGAAACGTTTCTCAGCTCTGAGTTACAATGTATTACGTAATATGTTTAGGTGGCAACCGTTACTTTCTATCTACAAACTGGAGAGAATAGGAATCAGCTCCTATAACATTTCATTTAGATAATTAACCCTGAATTCTCCTTCATACAAATAAATGCCGTGTAAATGTAGCGAAGGAATCTATCCCTTTTATTGTGGAAACAAAGAGTCCAACATATAAAGATTTTTTTTTATTAGCGTAAACAAATGTAAGACAAATATAAAATCTTCTGCGCTACAATATAAAAACCGCAGATTGTAAGCGGGAAAGATGGCGTCCATGGGATAGTTATCGTGGGCCTGACATGGTACGGCCGCATTAGTCTGAGATGACTAATGGCGCCATTTGTAGAAGGCGCTTATCTATGTTTAAACAATTAGGATAATCCATTTCTAAATGTATTGATGTCATTGGAATGTACAGATTTTTTTTTTAATTTCATTTTTATATTAAGGTGGCTGTAGCTTCTTTATTTTCTTATTTTTTTTCTTTGTGTTCTGTGTTTGTTAATTTTGTGTATGTTTGTTTTTGTCAGTGTTTTTTTTCTTCTCCAAAATCATAGAATAAAGAATATACAAAAAGAAAAACATTGGCGGCTTGACAAAGAAACTCTAACAATCAAAATAGTTGGATCACGTTCTCCAACTTCCCCATCTCTGTAACTCTCCTATCAATGTCTGAAATGTTTGCTCTTTCATTGTCAGTTTTCCACAGTTCGCAGTTTAGCAAATTGACACCAGTGTTACCTCATTCCCCTCTACTGGCTGTATTCACTAAGCATTCAACTGTGGGGGATTGACAAGGGAACTGGCAATAAAAAAAAATAAAAAAATCAGACCAAAAAAGTTGATTTGTAAAATATTCCATCTCTGCTACTCTGGCCTGATTTTTTTACAATTTCCTTGTTGTTTCACTGCAGTGATTTTCATTTCTAATAAAAGTGACGTGGTTTTTATGTATATTTTGATTTAATTTTTAAAAACATTTTTTTAAGGTTTTACTGTTGCTTTAATTTCTGGAAATATTCTAACCATTTCCAATAATGAGCATGCTGATGTTGGGTAATGATACCTGGCAGAACTGGTAAGGCCATCAATTTGGTTACTCCCATTTCAGGTACAAATAGCAACGGTGTGATCCAGTAATCTACCGTGAGATTAGGTGGCTGGATCTCTGCCTTTAAATCTCTCTCTCTTCTCTCAGTTTCACCTACAGTGCCTGAGAAAACAGTGTTAGATAAGCAGTGCATCATGTGACAATGAAGAAAAGGAAACAGATCTGTAATAATGCAAATAATGGATGATAGGTTAATTGATGTTGCTGTAGCAACAGTCCAGCCTATCTCTCCAAGCCCCTCCTCTCTCTCCAAGCCCCTCCTCTTTGGAATGTCACTGAATTTAGAAACCCCGCGGGAAATTATTTTCACTGTAAAACTACTGGAGCTCTTTAAATTGTTTATAAAACAATTGTATCTTGTATAAATTATCATAATAAGTGCATTTCACATAAAACCTGTACAACATATTGTGGTATGTTATGTACCGTATTTTCCAGCGTATAAGATGACTTTTTAACCCCTGAAAATCTTCTCAAAAGTTGGGGGGTCGTCTTATACGCCGGGTACTGGGATTTACTCACCTATTTTCTGCTCTGTCTCCGCTCGCGCTGTTAAGCCGGTCCGTGGTTGTGAGGGAAGCGTTGTGAGCTCCCTCAGGCCACGCGGCTTCAATAAAGTCTGTTTAAACTTTTTTTTAAACAAAACTTTATTGACCGCGCGGCTGGAGGGGAGCTCACAACGCTTCCCTCACAGCCACGGACCGGCTTAACAGCGGGAGACAGAGCAGAAAATAGGTAAGTACTGGGGATTGGGGATTGGGGAAAGGGCGAGGAGGGTGGAAAACTCTATATTTTAACCTAAAAGGTTAAAATATAGATGCGATTTTTCCGGCTTATAAGATGACTTAGTTGGGGGGTCGTCTTATACGCCCAGTCGTCTTATACGCCGGAAAATACGGTAAATGGACTACTTTTCATTGGGACATGTGTAATTTGCATATCCAGCCCCAGGTGATGTCATAAGCAGGAGACCCCACAGACAGGTTAAAAACATATATTTCTCTTTTTTTTTTTTCTTATTAATTTGCTTACAATTTTGTTAACACATTTAAGGCTTAATACAGAGCTATATTTAAAACATGTACCAGGATCTTTTAAAAAGGAAAACCTGGTGACTTTAGCAATGTGATGTGTACAGTGTAACCAGATGTATCCTTTCTGCACTATTTCAATTTGGAAAATAATAATCCATGCTCCTCCCCCTTTACTGACCATCATTTGTGGAATTCTGTCTTTACAGGACCTTCAGGATTCTAAAACTGGTTTTAAAAAAAAAATTTTTTTTTCAACTGGTCCTGTAGCTTTGAGTTCATTTGGCCATGCAGTGCTTTAAAAAATATCATGGATAAGACTGGGAAAAATTGTGTTAAATACTGATAGGATTTCTATACATTATGTGCAAAGAAGAACATCTAAATTAGCAAACATGCTTCTTGTAAATGCAGCTTTTTAATTGCTTGCACCCTCAGATTGGTGAGTTTTATTCTGATAAATCTGTACAGGGCACAGTGCTGCCGAATATGTCAGTGTGTCATATATAAAAGGTCCACACACCCAAATAGACTATAGAGCACTTTATCCAATCCATAATAAACTCCTCACTTGGACCTTATCATTATGATCTGTATGCGTAATTGATCTCTTAGCCACCGCTGATAAAGAAAGGACAGGTTTTACTCCTCAAGAGCATCTCCCTTTAATTAATTAATCTCTTCCAATTAATTAAACGCATCCCAGACTGTAGATACTCTTCTATTTGTCTGTGCATGGTGATTTGCAAAGTTGCAGAGCCTGTATGTCTTGAGCTTGGGGAAGGTATATGTTAAGTAGTGAATTCCAAGAGATCGTTATAATAACTGTGATCATCGGTTATACTGGCTTAATTTTCTCTGCTTGTAAAAATTAATTGAGAACATGACAAATCGCCAGCCCTCCCTTATTGCCCTGGTTGCTGCTCGGCAGGTAGAGTGACCTCGTCACCAGTTTATTCAGGGATGCAGGGGGCGTCCCTAGCGTATTTGGCATCCCCCCCATTTTAAAATGTAATACCCCCCAAAATATGTTTGCAAAATTATTTATTGCACTAATTTGTAAACTTATAAATAAATGGAATCGGTTTAAATAAATAGCACTTGCCATTGCACCCACATACTTGCCATTGCACCCCCAGGACTTGCCATTGCACCTACAGACCTACCATTGCACATATAGACCTGCCATTACACCCCAGGACATGCCATTGCATCCCAGGACTTGCCATTGCACTCCCATGGCTTTTCCCCCTTAAAGTATGCCACTGATATTAAATATTCTTGCTCTTTGATGAATGACTGGCCCATCTATCTCTTTCTGCACCACACATGATTCTGTCCTGCAAGCACTGCGCGATGCATGCAGAAGAGGAATAGGAGCTGGATATGTCTTCCTGTCAGTCCCGCAGCAAAGCAGGGTGGCACTCTTTAAATCCCCAAAAAATGAAGTTCTATTTAGTTGAAAGAATGAGTCAAGTGTGGGACATTTTAAATAGAAATTATTTAATAAAATAATACAGAACAAAAAAGTACCTTATTGAGCCCTCTTTGCACCGTTTAGCTGTAACTGGGGGCAGACATGTTGTTTAGAATCTCGGGGCAGAAGGAAGATCTGACCTAAGATTCTAAACAACAACAACAACAGAGCTACACTGAGTCTGATGATTTTCTTATATGAATACCACATGTTTTTTTTTTTATTACCTATCTACATATTTTAGCAATTATTTTGGGGAGTGGTCAAACAGCAGGGTTAAGCTCCACGATATTTGCGCGCCTTTAAAACCAATACAATAAAACTATACTCATAACCAAAAGTTAAAGTGGTAGGCTCCCTGTTTGAGTCTTCTGAAATTACTATCAGCAACGGTACCAGACAGGGGTGCCCCTTAGCACCCCTGCTTTATGTGCTGACAATAGAACCTCTAACAGCAATGATAAGACAAGATCCACAAGTGGGTGGCATTCCAGCTGGCCCTGTTGTGGCTAAAATAACACTATTTCCCTAACGAATCCAACAGTTTCCATTCCAGCGGTCCTACATATTATTAAAATATATTAATAAAATATTATTATGTGGAATTTCATAATCGGATAGATTTCCAATATAGGATGGAGTAGGGCTTCTTTAAATCTAAAGGGCTTCAGTAGACATACAGAGAAATCTGGTTACCCTGGATACAGCAACCTGAGAGTCTTTTTTTCCCCTTCCTTCTTTCTAATCTGTCTTATTTTGAATTGCTTGATTGTTATACCTGTATATACGTTGGTTGCTGGTGCTGATTTTTTTGCGATAGTGTCATACGCTTTGCATCTATTACTTGATTTTTTTAATTATTATTATTTTTGGAATACTTACGTTTACGACAATAGTCAAACATAGTGCAGTTTGGACATATATACTGAGCTGACATTCAGAATTCCATGCAGTTTGGACATATATACTGAGCTGACATTCAGAATTCCATGCAGTTTGGACATATATATACTGAGCTGACATTCATAATTTCATGCAGTTTGTACATATATATACACTGAGCTGACATTCAGAATTCCATGCAATTTAGACATATATACTGAGCTGACCTTCAGAATTCCATGCATTTTGGACATATATATATACTGAGCTGACCTTCAGAATTCCATGCAGTTTGGACAAATATATACTGACCTGACCTTCAGAATTCCATGCAGTTTGGACATATATATATATATATATATATATATATATATATATATATATATATATATACTGAGCTGACATTCAGAATTCCATGCAATTTAGACATATATACTGAACTGACCTTCAGAATTCCATGCAGTTTGGACATATATATATATTGAGCTGACCTTCAGAATTCCATGCAGTTTGGACATATATATACTGAGCTGACATTCAGAATTCCATGCAGTTTGGACATATATATACTGAGCTGACATTCAGAATTCCATGCACTTTAGACATATATGTACTGAGCTGACATTCAGAATTCCATGCAGTTTGGACATATATATATACTGAGCTGACCTTCAGAATTCCATGCAGTTTGGACATATATACTGAGCTGACCTTCAGAATTCCATGCAGTTTGGACATATATACACCGAGCTGACCTTCCGAATTCCATGCAGTTTGGACATATATATACTGAGCTGACCTTCAGAATTCCATGCAGTTTGGACATATATATACTGAGCTGACCTTCAGAATTCCATGCAGTTTGGACATATATATACTGAGCTGACCTTCAGAATTCCATGCAGTTTGGACATGCACTGTGTTTGTGCAGCTCTACCTGTTACAGCGGGTTGTAATTAATTTAGTTTCCCAGAGACGAGGACAGTGGAGATGAGCAGAATGGACAGCATTTGTTCCCATACCGGCCAGCTGGGAAGTGTGGGCCAGAAATGTGTGTAATTAATAGAAATGAACTCTACTAGGGATGCCAATTTGTATTGAGATCTTCCACTGCGGGTTTTAAACACACTGGTTGAGGAATGGATACTGTATGCTGACTTAATAACTGTCTGTCATTAGCAATTAAAAATAGAATGCTAATTTCCTGTGTTTAGGTTTGTTGTACAGAGCACACTTGGCAGGCTGTCTCTACTATATTGTGGAATGCATTAAAACATCCAGCCTCTTGGTGTAAAATGATGAATATGGGACAAAGAATTGTTATTCCCTGAATGACACAAATGTATATATATTTAGACAAAGCAGAAGGGAGGGGGGCTCTGTACAATCTGCACCAGCGTGCGTATCCAGTCACCAGGATAAAGATAGCCAGGATGAGGTTCATAGAACTTGGGGAAAGAATGTCTGTTGACAAAGCCACCAAGAAGATCTATAGAGAAAGGCCCATTGAGAAGGGAAACCAGGAAGACCCTAAAAAGAAGATGGATTGACAAAAGAAAAAAAAATCAGAAACAGATCTTTGTGATGGGCACTTCAGTGATGCTCTCCTTGTACCTGAACTAGGGGGTCAGGGGAAATAAAAAAATTAAATACAATTTTGAAGAAAGGAGACCTTGCTTCTGCTATGCTTTTTTTGGCCAAGTCTGTTCCGGGGCTTTATACCATGGGGTAAAATTAGGATATTTATGTTGAAAGAAAACTACGTCAAAATATATTACAAAGGTAAAATGAGATCAAATAAAATCATATTAAAAAATAAATTAAAAAAATGTGTCTCTATATATATATATATATATTTAAATATTCCAAGCCATACTTTCTAAGGACAGATTGTAGAAGCAGTAGTAGACATCACCCTTGTTCATTGTTGATCTTTAAGATGGACATCTTACTGATGATCTAAAGGACTGACCTTGGCATGGACACTGGTCACCCTGAACACACTTTACATATCCCTGTGTGGAATATGGACGGATACAGATGAAAGTGGATTCAAAGCGTGTGTATTCACAGACCCCCCAAGACAGCATTTTGAGGCCATTGATTCTCCTCTTATCCTTTTCTTAGTGGCACCTTTGATAGAAGAGATAGCCAAGATTAAATGAACGTATTTATCACCCTACCAATTTTTGTGCTTTTTAAATGTCTTCTTTTTTTATTGTTATTATTTCAGGGAAGGATTGTACGCTTGTGAGCAGGGGTCTGTCGTTTATTGATCTGTAACGTAGACCCTTTTATACTCCGTTCCAAAGGCTGTATTGTAAATTCTTAGCTCTACAGAAATAGTAATGGAATATAGTTATTAATCAATATTTTGCTTCTGTGCAGCGATATTACGCAATGTAACAGAACAGCCAGGAGTACAAAATGTTTCCAAAATAAAACACCCTTAATAAATTAAGAAATGAAACCCGCGAGATGAAGAAATGCCTTGACATCAATACTGTAACAATTATTTATAAAGCGCCAGCAATGTATGGATATATTTAATTGATCTCCAAACTTAGTTAGCAGTCGTCTTGATTTTCTGTAAAATTTGAATGTGGTCACTTTGAGTATATTGTTTGGGATCATGCTGCCATCTTTGTCACAGGGTAACATTGGCCCCATTTGGCCTATTAGATTCATTGTCCCTTTTAGAATATTATGTAGACTAATACATTTTGAAGATGAATTAACATATGTTTATTATAAAACTCTATAAGATCCTTCAGAACTGGTTGGTGTACCTACAATAAAAATATACCTACCTGGTTTACAAGCATCGTCCGGCTTTTTGATACCTTCAAGGTATCTGGGATCTGATACAATATCCTGTTCAGAGATACATAATGTGAATGGATGAATGTGGAAATAATTCAAGAAAATGCATAGCTTAAGAGCAAAATGTGTTTAAATATACTTGTGGTTTCTCCCTTTAAAGGGACAGTCTAGTCTCCAAATTCACTTTTGGTGCATGTTGATCTGTTTTCCCCAGTGTGATTTGATGCAGGCATTTGGCATATATCACATTTTTAATATTTGACTCAAGCCCTCCCCAGTGATTACTCATACATATTTACTGCAGGTGCGGTAGCACTGATTAGATATATAAATTTACTTCCTGTGCTCCTGGAATAGAATAAATTGTGTGGACTGTAATAGACTTGCTCTTGTACACAGTATGATATCTTACCAGTGCAACACATTGTCTGATGAAATCACTAGAGAGTGAGAGACAGGAAATTTCATTCATTGAAATTATTCTCATTGATTCCTGCAGGAAAAATAAAAAACTAAATTGACTTTTAGTCAGCTAGTGTGGGCAGTCCTGGATTCTTGCAAACGACTTTAATATTTTGAGCAATGCAAAATGTAAAACATGCATTTTAAATTACTTTAAGTATGCATCAGACAGTCCCTTTTTTTTTTTAAACAGAATTTTTTAAAACTTTTAAATGTGCCTGTTATTCCTTACCATGTCAATTCAGGTATATCTAAATATGTAAAGCTACTAAATGCATCCAAACATTATTAATGTGATACTTTGAAATTAAAAAAATAAATAATTAAAGATTTCCTCTCAACCAGTGTTAATTTAAAGGCAAATTTTGATTTAGATTTAATTATAGTCTTTTGACTAGGTTAGTCATCTGAATTGTTTTAGTTTTTGTCTAGTTTAGAGATAGATAGAGTCAGGGGACTGGGCTTTGGCAGAGATCCATGGGAACCAGAACCAGAAGCCCAAATAGGTAAATGTAATAGGCCCTCTATAACATGTTAGTCACATTTTCGTTGATGTAAATTGCAATGGATTTTAGTCCTACTTTAGTCCTATTAACTTAGGTTTTATTCAGTTATTGTTTAGTTTTAGTCACTGAAAAACATGCAGTTCCGGAAAATATTTAATCGACGAAATGAACACTGCTCTGAATTACTAGCAGAGGTAACGCCACCCATTTCCGATTCCTGGGAACACGTATAAGGCCTGCTATAATGAAACGAAACTTTGGAACCTAGCCCCATCAGTTATCACAAGTAGAGCAATCTGTGTCGTTGGGGCAGCAGGGGCAGAAACATTTGTATTAGTCCAGTTTTTTATTTGGCAGGAGATTCTGCAATGTTTTGTATGTTTTATTTAACCCTGGAAGGGAAGACACTCCTCTCCCGCGCCAATATATTATTAGATATTGTTTTGCTGTCATTCGGATGAAACTTTCTCTCTCTGTGAATGCCTGGGAAAACCTAACCAGTTTTGAAACAAAAACAAATCACAGCTTGGGAGCGGCCGTGAAAGACCTGCCGTTTCTATAAAACGCATTTTTATAAAAACAATATCTGTAGAATAAAATTGAAAAAAACGATGTGATAAGAAATATGCATTCTAATGATTTTATTATGTATATGTATAATAAGTAATGTTTTTTTTTATCATGAATTTTATTAAATATGGTTGCACAATCACCAAACAGTGCTAAAAACATTGTGGGATGGTGTCATCTGGGGAGCATCTATTTTAGAGGCCATATTTTTACTAATAAAAAGCCTTCGTTTTACTTGTGCTTTGGAGGAATATTCATACACTGAGAAAGTTAATCTCCGTGTCCTCTAGCTACTGATCTTGTGGTTTGCCTTTCTAATGAGAAAGAAGCATCTAGCCTGGTGTTTTTGCCAAGACATACAGGCTAATGTTTCAGGCTCTGAAAATCCCAAACAAAGTTGGCTGTCTTTGTGTCTCTGGGAATCACAGCAATAGCTTCAAACTAATTGATAATCCTGGCTCGGGATACTTGCACTCCGTGTGCTTAAATGACCACTAACAATGTTTTAGTTCTTGTGGCCGATGGGTTAGAGATGGACTGACCTGGTACTGTCCTTGGGAATCTGGAATTGCAGTCGATAGAGCAAGACCCCATATGATTTACATTCATCCAATGCCTTAAAGTTAAACTTTAAAGGACAAAAACCATGTTGGTATTGAAAGGGAAGCCTTGTGAGCTAGATGAGGCATTATGTTATCCAAGCTGCAGGAAAACTGGGGAGAGAAATAGGTTTTCCACTGAAGATTGTGTCCTGTTATTATCTGCTGTCAGCATGGAAATAATATCCAGTGAGCGGACATTGCGTGACCAACCCCAACATGCACAGTGTGATCACGTATATTATTCCCCCAGTAATTCACCTTTTCATTAAAATCTGTATTATGACTGAGATTTAGGCTGTACAGGTTGAGTTTCGCTTATCCAAAATGCTTGGGGCCAGGAGTATTTTGTATAATAGGTCATTTCGGAAAATGGATAATTTTCACCAATAAGATATATTAAAGCCTCTCAGCTCTCATAAGATACAGTACAAAATATAAATATTCTCCCACAGGGCTCCTTTAGCTATGTCATTGCAAAAGATGAACGCGACACCAGTGGATCAGAAATCTGCCTATTACTGCTTGAGGCAAGTAACCAGTGCGCCCTTGCACTTGGCAGAGAAGCCAGGTTAGGACATCAGCAAGCCTTGAGCATTCCCGTCCTGCAGGTGGCGATGTCTAACCCAGATGACTAGCAATCAGCAGTCCAAATGAGAGTCTCCTGGTCAATCCCTGCAAAATGCAAAGTATTTCTAAAGTCCTGCTTAAACATCACTGTCTTAATACACTGATCAGCCATAACATTATTATATATATATACACCGATCAGCCATAACATTATTATATATATACACTGATCAGCCATAACATTATTATATATATATACACCGATCAGCCATAACATTATTATATATATACACTGATCAGCCATAACATTATTATATATATACACCGATCAGCCATAACATTATTATATATATACACACTGATCAGCCATAACATTATTACATATATACACACTGATCAGCCATAACATTATTATATATATACACCGATCAGCCATAACATTATTATATATATACACACTGATCAGCCATAACATTATTATATATATATACACTGATCAGCCATAACATTATTATATATATATACACCGATCAGCCATAACATTATTATATATATACACACTGATCAGCCATAACATTATTATATATATACACACTGATCAGCCATAACATTATTATATATATATACACCGATCAGCCATAACATTATTACATATATACACACTGATCAGCCATAACATTATTATATATATACACCGATCAGCCATAACATTATTATATATATACACACTGATCAGCCATAACATTATTACATATATACACACTGATCAGCCATAACATTATTATATATATACACCGATCAGCCATAACATTATTATATATATACACACTGATCAGCCATAACATTATTATATATGTACACTGATCAGTAGTGTTGAGCGAACCCGAACCGCACTGTTCGGGTTCGTACAGAACATTACGATTTTTGGACCCCGGACCCGAACACGGACAGCCCTCTAGCCCTTTCCAGGACTATTTTAGTGGCCAAAAGTTCGTGTCCCCATTGACTTCAGTGGGGTTCAGGGTCAATTTCAAGCACGGACCCGGACATTTTTTTCGAAATTCGGCCGAACCTGCCGAACCCGAACATCCAGGTCAGCCATAACATTATTATATATATACACACTGATCAGTCATAACATTATTACATAAATACACCGATCAGCCATAACATTATTATATATATATATACACACTGATCAGCCATAACATTATTATATATATACACTGATCAGCCATAACATTATTATATATATATACAGCAAAAATGGTTCAGGAATGGTTTGATGAACAATGAGTTCAAGGTGTTGACTTGGCCTCCAAATTCCCCAGATCGGAATCCAATCGAGCATCCATGGGATGTGCTGGACAAACAAGTCCGATCCATGGAGGCCCCACCTCACAACTTACAGGACATAAAGGATCTGGTGCTAACGTCTTGGTGCCAGTTGCCCCAGCACACCTTCAGAGGTCTAGTGGAGTCCATGCCTCGACGGGTCAGCGCTGTTTTAGACCTACACAATATTAGGCAGGTGGTCATAATGTTATGGCTGATCGGTGTATATTATTATTATTATTAGCATTATTTACAGGCCCACTATAGCTGTAAATCTCTTTTTTAATAACCCATAATAAACATTATCCTGTACGAGTATCACAATGTGAGATTACTAGATCCAGGCTTGGCAGTGTTCAAGATAATCTTTGAACTGCACTTAAGCATGCTCATGCAACAAAATATTAAAGTATTTGGGCACTTTATAGCATGAAATTAATTTTAATTAATCTAAACAAAGAACAACAATAAATAGGCCTCGTGGTTTCTGGTGTCTGCCAATAGATACATTCTTAAGAGACGGCTAATTGGGGTCTCATGTGGTTATCGGCGCAGTTTATTCTTCCAGGAAGCTAAATCTCATATGTCAACAAGAGGATGAAAAAAAACCCATACTGCTTTAAGAACTCATCCAGTACTTTAAAGGGAGACTTCAGGCATCAAACTAACTCTGGCGCATCTTATAATGTTTAAGCTGAATATTGTGCAGGATTTAATGCAGTCAGAGAATCTTTGGAAATGGCTTTCAAAGTTTCTTGCGCTGGACCCCCCTCTTGTTTATATTGCATTTTTTCGTCTTGCACTGAGCATGTGCAGTAACAGCTTCATTTAGTAGCTAGTAACTGTCTTAATGAATTTTTTATTTTTTTTTTTAACTTCAGCAGTGATTGGAAGGTGAAAACATCACCGACATTGTGTAACATTTGCAGGTTTTTTTTTTCCCATGTTTTATAAAAAAACCAAAAAAAACAAACATGCCTCACAAGCATCCCTACTTAAGAGAGACGGAGCCTATTTTTGTCTTTCTTTGTCCTCTGTTGGTCCTATTTTCAGGGAATTTTAGATGTGCATGAGTGTATCACAGAGCTCCACAGAAATAAAACTCATATAGTATTTAAATGTAAACGTGTTTTTACATAATATTTAAGACATAACATTTCAGTGTAAATGTGGATATAGATTTCCTTAAATAAAAATAATTATAATTTTTCTAAATGGTTTACAAAACTATATAAATAATATACTTCCCAACTGTCCCAGGGTCCAAATTTCGGTTGGCAGTCCTCCTGTCCTGTCGAGCTCTACCTCTGTCCCAATTTTCGGGACAAAGGCAGAGCTCGGTGGGACAGCGGGACTTAGGACCGCAAGCCTAAGTCCCGGCCTTTTGAAATGTTGGGCCCTCCATGTGCACAGTGAATCCCCATATCAGTGCATCTTTACCGGAGATCTCTGATTGGCTCTCAGAAGATGCTGGACGTGACCATTATTTTAAAGGAAGCTTAAGATGTCATAGTGGGTGACCCCGGAGAAAATCTACAAAAGGGACTACCAGTTCTGTGTTTGAGGAGACAGTGTCGATTTTGCCGCTTGTACAGTGTGCATTGCATTGTTTAGTACATAGACCACATGTATTTAGCCATCAGTTGGCTTGATTAAATCAGTATTCTCACACATGCTCCGTTGTATTTCTGAGACAAATTCATTTGTAGTCTCACTTCTATGGCAATAAATGCATCGCCAGTACCCATGGTCACTTAAAGGATTAACCACCGAGGTGGCTCATTGGGATTGATTTTAGTTTTAGATTAGTTTTCTCAACATTAAGCTGCGTTTGCATCAAGTGTAGGCGTTTTAATAAGAAATGCTTTAACGCGAGAATACAAATAAAGTACCTTTATTGAGCCCTCTTTCCACTTTGTTGGAGGGGGGGGCAGACATCTTGGGTCAGATCTTCCTCCATGTGACCCATCTGACCCAAGATTCTAAACAACATGTCTGCCCCCTGATACAAGCAGAGAGGGCTCAATAAGCTGCTTTATTTGTATTCTTTCTTTAAAGCATTTCTATTTAAAATACCTACACGTGGTGCAATCCTTAAAGAACAGCTGTCCATGTATTGGAATGGCACAGCACCTCTATAAGGGTTTGCTCTTTTATTTAATATTCTATGTTTCCATCACAGTAAAGGAAGAGAGTATATTTAAAAGAAGAAAAACTACCACAACTAGAGCACATAGTCTTAAATTAGAGGGGCAACGATTTAAATGTAATATCAGGAAGTATTACTTTACTGAGAGGGTAGTGGATGTATGGAATAGCCTTCCAGCAGAAGTGGTAGAGGTAAACACAGTGAAGGAGTTTAAGCATGCGTGGGATAGACACAAGGCTATCCTAGCTATAAGACCGGGTACGGCAGACTAGATGGGACGAATGGTTCTTATCTGCCGACACATTCTATGTTTCTATGTTTAATACAATGTTATTGTGACAGTTTGTCCTTAAAACAGAACATCTTTTCTGATGCCCTTTAACTTGTTAATTTGGTGTTTGTGTTCCTTGGAGTAAGGTGCCATAGTAACTCCACATAGCTGAAGATCAGGAAGGCAGAGAGATCATTTAGATAATAACATTTGTGAGACCACAAACACTAATTGGCTGGCTTACAACTCAGGCCGGCTTCTGTTATCCGTGTATTTTTCCAGTTGATCTCACTGATGGGAAATCCGAAATGCACCAGACAATGGAAATGCAGTGGAAGATTTTATAAGATTATAGACAAAATGGCTCTTGTGCTTTTTACGTTGCATTGGTAAAGATCCCTTTAAAAGGGCAATACAGGGGTAGTAAGTCCCACATTGCTTTTGCTTGTATTGTGCGTCTATGCTGCCCCCGCTGGGTTCCAGGATGTGACGGTGGGTGATATTTAGGATGGATTACTTAATGCCAAGGTATTATTATGCATAGTCTTCCTAGTTGGGCAGGAGCCTGTACCAGGCCAGCAGGGGCTTCAAATACCCCTCATAGAGACATCAATAGCTTCAACTTTTTATCTTTGGTTGTGTGGTGTTTATATTTGCCCTTGTTTTGCAGGTGTGTATTTGGTTCCATCTCCAGAGAGCTCAATAAAGACTTTTACTGGGCATGTACATAATCATTTATATTTAAATTTAAATCAGTGTTTATTTTTCAGAAAAATTAAAACAATATGTAATGTGTGTGTGTGGGGGGGGGGGGGGGGGGAGGGACCACCACTGACGAAGCAGAGTGCTTAACAGAAAATGTTTGGTAACATAGGAATCACTCTGAGAAATCAGAAAGCAAACAGTGCATATCAGTCAGTAACAGAAATATAGACTCATGTTGCAACACAAAACACACAATATCCATATCCATTGGTAAAGGGTAAGTATGGATGGGGTAGAAATAAACCCCAACTGCAGCCAGAGGGGGCATGAATAACAGGGGGAGCTAAAGCCGACTTCTAAACGACCCAAGAACAATAGTCTCTAGTTCATCAGGTAGATCCAAGTTTGAATGTATCATATTGAGTTCCTCCATATGTTGCACATGTTCAACTTTCAAAATCTATTCCCCGAAAGGTGGGGGGAGGATGCATTGCACAATATTATCAGCTTATAATTACTGCACTGCTACAGAACTCTACCCTCCTTCGGGATCAAGGAAACACTGCCACCAAGATGGGAAGGTGAATATCTCTACCATCTAAGATCGAGCTAAGGGATTGGATCAAGTGGAGGGGCAAGGATGTCCTCGCTTTTTTTTGTAATAGTGCAATAGGCGACCATCTAGGCCACGACACCTGCCATATTGTGTATCTCTATATGCGTTGACTTCATGCTTACGTTGGTCTGCTAGTGTGGGATTAGTCTGGTCAGGGGTGGAACTATACAATTCAGGGTAGTAGTATAAAAACATGATGGGAAGGTGAATATCTCTACCATCTAAGATCGAGCTAAGCGATTGGATCAAGTGGAGGGACAAGGATGTCCTCACTTTTTTTTTGTAATAGTGCAATAGGCGACCATCTAGGCCACGACACCTGCCATATTGTGTATCTCTATATGCGTTGACTTCATGCTTACGTTGGTCTGCTAGTGTGGGATTAGTCTGGTCAGGGGTGGAACTATACAATTCAGGGTAGTAGTATAAAAACATTCTTTAGCTATATCTGTTGGCATCTGTCGCAAGGAGCCTGCCCTGCCTCGAATTTAAGAGAATTATGCCAGCTCTCTTCCTACGATATGTGAATAATTTCTTGACATTACATGATATACGCAGTGGGGTGTGGGCTGACCCCATTAACATGTGAAGATTAGGATCCAATGTAATATTGAAATCACCTCCCAGAATCATGAATCCTTCCTGGAAGGTGAGCGGCTATGACCTGATATTGGAAAGCCAATGTGTGTTGTTGTAGAAGGTAGGCGTTAGTCAATATATACGGTCTGCTATGGTACCCTTAACAAAGAGGAACCTGCTGTCAGGGTCTCACAGTTGTGTGGATTCCACAGAAGGGATGCGTTGGGAAATCAGAATTGCTGTCCCTTTAGTTTTAGATTGAGGGGCCTTACTAAAATAGCCCAATGGGTAGTCACGTATGATTAAGCGTGGGGGACCGGACCTGCAACAGAAATGGGTTTCTTGTTGAAAAGGCCATCGACACGGTTTCTGAGCTAATGTGATAGTTTTTCAGGAATATTGAGGGTTTTTTTTTACATTGAGTGTTCACATATATTAATTGGGCAGACTAGATGGACCGAATGGTTCTTATCTGCCGACACATTCTATGTTTCTATATTTAGGTCTGCAGGAGCAAGTTCAGGGGTGTTTTGCTTATTTGTGCCCGATCTTCTTGAAGAAACAATAAATAAGAACAGGATTAGGATGGGGGGTGGGGGATAAAATAAATGGGAGGGCAGAGGGGGAGATAAGAGGAGGTAAGTATAAATTAGAATACAAAAATACTTTGAAGCACCAACAACTAAATAACAAGACATATGCATAACCTTATGTAGCTCTATGTAGACTCATTTGCTATTGAGAAATGCTTGGGACTTAATATTTCTTGCAGATACCAAGAGAAATCGTTGGTGGATTGATCCCAGGGAAAAACCTCTGATATATGTATGCACGTATACAGGAAGGGGGTTAAAAGTAGAACAATTTGAGTGGCATAAATTGGATGTAAACTTTTTTTTTGTCTGGTATAAAAAAATGTTTTTAAAAACTGAGTTTTCAAGAAAAATGTGGCAATTTTTTTTAAGGAAAATAAAAAAATTATGAAAACTAATCGATACAGTGTGTTAGCAGAATTGCATGCAAATGCATATAATAAGAAAAAAAATGTTTTAAATGGGGTGTCTCCTGTTTATGACATCATCTTTGGTTTGATAGGCAAATTACACATTTCCCATTGAAAATGTGTTCATTTGCATATCAGGCCACGAGTGATGTGATAAACAGGAGACTCCACAGACTTATTTATAACATAGATTTTTTGATTTATTTTTTTAAACATAGTTTTCTTTTTCATTTTTTTAATTTGCATTTCTGCAGTATTTGGGTGCCTTTAAACTGGAGTTATGTAATTAAAATGGCTTTATAAAAATTATGTATCTACGATTTATAGTCCCTGAGATACTACATTTTTCTGCAGAATTGTCTTCCGCTTGGAGCGCTCCATTTGCTATCAGAAATCCGATTTTTCCCTGTACAATGCATTATTCAGTCAGTGAGATGTCATCTGCATCTCACCTGAACCCTGCTTTTAATGGATACCTCCCAAAACATTTTTATACTATTCCACTATTTTTCTTGCAATCAACAAATAAGCTCTCACTGGCCCTTTAATACAGGATAAAAACTTCTATTAAAAAATCCTTGCACAGCCATGAATTATGGCCATCGGTTGGCACAATTAGGAATGTGTTGGTGAAAGCCAAATAATTATCCATTGGTACCGTATCATATAAACAAATTGAGAGTGTCATAAATCAGTGTGCTCTGCTTTTGCATGGATCCTATTGTTTTTGTACACACTGTCCTTCTTTTGTCTCTGTTTATTCCCCAGGGGAAAATCATAAATTACAATCATTAATACTGTGTACAGCAAAACAGGATGGTATTTGTTTATTTAATTCTAGCGATATTGAAACTATGCTGTCCGGTGTTGTTAATGGGAGAAATTCCTTCTGTGGTTTTGGTTTTCCTGGGTAGGATCAATCCACAGAGATAAGAAGGAGTCGTTCATAATTCCATTGACATCATTTCCTGTTAGCGCTCGTCCAGGAAGTGCTCATCAGGATATTGCTGGCCCCGCGGAGCCACAGTAATTATAGGGTGATAAACAAATTGGTGCCGATTTGGATGTGGACATATTTGTAGCACATCTTGGTCACGAAAAAAAAAAAATCGTGCTACTAGGGTAGCTCCGATGTGCATTCGAATACGTCTGCAATTTGGAAATCATAGCTGAATCCAGACCGAAATCAGCCAAAATTCGCCCGAAACAAAGCCGTAGTCTCTGGACTTTGGATAATTTCGGGGCCACTTTGGAGGAACTCAGATATTATGAATATAGCGAATTTCCTCTCATATATGTCACTAGGAGGACTTTGGCTATAGTTATAGCCATACTATAAAGTCCTCACAAAATGGCCCCAAAGATGGGCCAAAGTGTAATACAATAAAAATCATTAAAAATAATAATTAAAAAAATATATTGCATGACACATTAACCCATCAGTGACAAGATGTTTTGGCCGTGTCTTACCCTTAGTGACATGGGCTGTTTTTAACACTTCTGCTGTGTTTGTGTTTAGCTGTAATTTTCTTCTTTCTCATTTAATGTACCCACACCGATTTATATATTATCGACATAAGTAGGACTTTCTTTAGATACCATTATTTTCATCATATCCTATTTACTTTAAAAAAAAAAAAGATAAAATATGATGAAAATTATTTTAAAAAAACACCACACACACTTTTAGCAACAGAGCGATGGAAGTGAAAGACACAGATAGACAGGCAGGACAGATATATTGACAGATAAAGCACAGAGATTAAAAGGCAGATAAGATAATTGGATAGAAAGATAGAAAGTGCTAAACACTAGGCATTTAAAAGTAAAAAGTAATACAACCACAGGCAGGTTAGAGAGCAGCCCAGGGGAAGGGGAGACTAGATGGACCGAATGGTTCCTATCTGCCGACACATTCTATGTTTAGGGGGGGGGGGGGGGGGATTTCTCTACTACCCCCCTTTCCAGCCTGTTTATCTGTCTTCACTTGTCTAGTGAGGAGGAGGAAGAGCTATATCAGGACAGAGAAGGATGCAGGATCTAAACCTTTGCACCAAGGGCACTCTCATCTGAAAGAATGAGCAGCAATGATTCATATTGCTGAAGGATCTGCCTGGGGACTGATAATAGCATGTATCCCAAGGTTACAGAATGATGATCAGATTGACCCTGACTCTGAGGGAGTTAGAACGGTTTAGTGCAATTCAGCAGGACGTGGAACGCGTGGGTTTCTAATGCATCACTTGAAACTATTAATCCTATAAAGGGAGAATTGGACCCCAAAACCTTTTGTTCTTATTGTGACATTTCTGCAGTACCCTTTAACGCAAAGATAAACGGAAATGTTTTAATAAACAGATACAATTAATTACTCCAAATAGCTCTATCTCGGTTTAGAATCTAGGGTCAGATCATCCTTGAACTCCATATTTACCAATAGTCACTATTTTGGGAAAGTCACGTGTTTTAGGTGGAGTCCCATCAAATTCAGTTCTGTCACGGCATCAATACTACCTAGGCACAATACTTGACATTGTGTTTTAAACGGTGCATGTCTGAGAGACGTGAACAGCCGAAACGCAAAGAACTGATTTCCAGACAGCCTGGCGCTCTATTTCAAGATCCCGCAATGTCACATGACTTCACACGGCATCACATGACCCCCGCCATCAAGATTCTAAGCTCTAAAATGTGTGCTCCTCATTGAGCTACACAGAGCAAGGAGGACTCAATAAGGCACTTTTTTTGTATTGTTTTATTTAATAATTTCTATTTAAAATTCCTACACAATTAAAACAATAATTAAAAAAAAAAAAGAAGGGAAAAAAAAATTCCTACACTTCAGGGTATCTTTCAATTAAACATATATTCATTTTTGCCAAAAGTTGACCTTTAACCCTCCTAGTTGCAGGAAGAAGATCAAAGGTATTGTTCTATAAAAGAAGTGTCTGTGAAGTTATATCATAAATAAGTTTATTCAAGAACTGCGTTAAACCTTCAAATTGGATTCTTTCATCCTGTGGTCTGAGTAACAGGTCACCTTGAAGATTAGAGGAAAAACATTGTAGGCTTGAAAGTCTGCTCTGTCCTACTTATTATTACCATTTAACGTTGTAAAATGCTTGCCCTATATTTTTGCACTCTAATTACGCATCGTTTGTACATAATTGACCAGGCAAACAATAACAAGCTCCACCCCCTCATCCTTGTGTCTCATATTCTAAGCATACAGCTGTATGGTCAGGATTGTACATGTTCAGCACTTGCCACATTACAAATAATGGGGGAAGAGTAGGGCCTGTACATGACAGCCCTATGCCTCCCCATAGAAATGCCTATGCCCAAGCAAACGAGCATTAAAGGACAACTGCTGGGGGGGGGGGGAGTTCTGTTTAATTGAAAGATTAAATAAAGTGTCGACATTTTAGATACAAATGCTTTAATGAAAGAGTACAAATAAAGCATGTTACGGAGCCCTTTCTGCACCATCAGGGAAAGTATCTTCCTTTATCTGACCCAGGATTCTAAACAACATGTCCGCCCCCTGATAGAGCTATACAAGCAGAGAGGGCTCAATAAAGTACTTTATTTATACTCCTTCATTAAAGCATTTCTATTTAAAATGTCTGCTCTTGATGCAATCTTTCAAGACACTGTACCACCAAGGATCAGAAGACATCTTGCCACCAATTTCTAAAGTGTATTCATGTCTATCAAATATACCCAGGGAAATTATAACCTTTTAGATAAAGTCCGTGTAGCGTCTTTGTCACACAGTGAAATATTTACACCAGGGAATGACAAATCCCTACTGCTGGCTGCTTCATTTTATGATAGGTTTATAAAGAACTCCACCAAAGAACCACTTGCCTGGCTCCTAAAAATTAACTAAGCTGGCTCCTAGACTTGTCTACAAATATCTGTCAATCACTGCTTTACACTGGATGAAGAAATCTGAACTTATTTGTATTTATAGGCTGGAGTTATAAACTCATGCACTGAAAATCAGTTTTAATCAAGTGTGTGTGTGTGTGTAGGGGGTGGGGGGGGGGGGGGGGGAGAAGATTCTACAGCGAAGCAACACCTCTCTCAGAGCGCACCACGGGGGATGCTAAAGTTGTGAAAGCCCCCTAATCAGAAAGCTAGGGACCCAACCCCTAAAAGTGTAGCAATGAATTAGTGTGTGTGGGGTCAGGAGGAATAAATTCGTATTTTTGTCAACATCAACAAACCAGAACATCATTAACTTGTTTAATAATGAATATTGTTACATTATTTGTAAATTATATCTTTTTTGCTTTATTGTTACCTAGAGATTTACACGTGAATTCATAGTTTGATTTCCATTGTTTCACAGCTAGAATACATCCCCCAGGTTGGGTGGACCAGGCACATGAATTTGATTTTGGTAAAGTTCCCATTCTTCAGGTGTTTCTCATGCATCTGTCCAACCCCTCTGGGATACAGATGTGACAATAATTATTACACTCTTTTTGGAACATCTGTCTTTTTTACTGGTAAGAACATTGGATCAATCCTATCATCGCTAGTAATTAAGGCGTTAGCAAATTGGAAAGAAAGTTGGATTTTGATTGTTTGCTTGGTTAAATATATTTTGGCATATTTTACAGAACATTGGCTTCTGACCCCACTTTGATACAGATTAATTATTTTAACCAAAACAGGCTTCCTTTTGCTGCTTGCTAGAGGAAGGCAAATCAGCCTCCCCACTGCCATAAAAGGAGGATCTGTTACGCCAGGAGGAATCAACTAATTGCTTTATCAAAATCAGAGTTTATTTTATAACTGGCAGATCTTTCTCTTTGTGACACTACGATTTTTCGAGGATGATATCTAGGTGCGCAGGTTCATTATAGAGGAATTATAGAGTAAAGGTGATGCGCTACATACGCTTTAAATAAAATATATACTTAACACAAATGGTCAATAGTGTTCCGGAGTGTACATTTGTTTTGTATTATTTGTTTTGTATCATTTTTACATGTACACTCCGGAACACTAGTATTGCCCATTTGTGTTAAGTATATATTTAATTTAAAGTTTATGTAGCGCATCACCGTAACTCTATACTTTGCATTTTTGGTGTGGGGGAACACACTTGTGCTTGCAGCTGAGCACTATCTAATTTTCCACTTGTAGAAGTTTCCTGAGAGATGACTTTCCCCATAACTGTGGAAGCAGATATACAATGCAGGGTAAAAATAAACATTTTCCACATAGGTCCAGGTTTAAAGGTAACATCACACCTGCATTTATATTAGGGAATTACATTAAAAAGTACATTCCAGGTTATCCTCGTATTATTACAACTAGTTTTGTTCACCTGGGCTTATATATATATTTATATATATCAGCATGGCTGTCCAACAATCATCCCTCTCTGTGATTGGTGTCTGTGCGTGCCAATCACGGACCACGCAACCAATCACTGAGGAGGATATGATTATCTCCTCCCAGGTCGGAGGTGAGTTACAGACACCGTCACAGACGGCAAACATTCTCCACAACAGTAGTTTGACATCCACAAAAATCTCAGTTCAATTCTAAATGATGCACCATAGGAAATAGATGGTGTCATTTTAAAGTCAGATTTACTGTCTCTTTAAAGGACAACTGTCAGCAACAAAATCCAAACAAAATGATGTTTAATTACAATTAATTAAAGCCTTTCTATTTAGAATGCAAACACTTGATGCAATCTTTCCATTAAAGAGAACTTTATTTTTTTTCCACGACAGTGGTCCTTTAACATGTCAGTCTCAGCATCCCATCTAAGCTTTGTGGTTTCGGAAATGTTGCTAGGCATTAGTGTTTCTTATTATTTTTCTTATTATTATTATTAGTGTTTATTCTGATCCACGGGTGCTTTTTATCAGTCTGACTTGAAACTGACCTTTTTTAAAAAAAAGTTAAATGACTATAAAAAATATATTTATTTGTTAAAATCGATAAATCTGTTTCTCAATGTTTCATTTACTCACAGAGATCAGGTTAGCAGCTTCTGCTGATCCTCCCTCTCAGCTCTCCATCATACTCTGTGTTTTGTGTACCCTAGGGAGTCTGAGGTTGCCTATAATAGAAGCACAATTTTAGTATTCCTTTAAACTACTTCCTTCTACCACTTCTGCTGGAAAGCGATTCCATGCATCCACTACCCTCTCAGCAAAGTAATGCTACCTGATATAACTTTTAAACCTCTGCCCCCCCTCTAATTTAAGACCATGTGGTAGTTTATTCTTCTTTTAAATATACACTCCTACTTTATGGCGTGGTTTCCTTTATGTATTTAAATGCTTTGATCATACAAACAAACTATTACATCACTAAAAACAAACAAATAAAATAAATGCTCAAACAATTTATTCAATTATTCTTCTTGGCAAAAAAAAAAGAAAGAAAAGAAATTGAAATTCTGCTGAGCACTCCTTCAAATCAGTAATCTACGGCTAGTCTGTGGGATGTGTGACACTGACATTCTGCTCACGTGTGATGGGGAAGTGGTGCATTGTATGAAAGGTTTTTGTGTGGTCCGTGTGATCTGATCCGTGTTGTGAGATCCATTGTTAGAAGTGCTGTGAAGTTCATTCTTCGTGTATTTGTGTTTCGGCCCCGGGGCTACTGTTAGCTTCTCCCTTGGTAGCCACATGTAGCCCCCTGTGCTTTTGTTTTGAGATCCCCAAGCAACTCTGGCCAGACGTGCCAAGTTTAACCCTGCTGGGGATCATTCCAAGTGGTTAGAGTGACAGGTTTATTGTTACTGTCTATTGAGATACATCCGCCTCACACAAATGGAATTCTTCTCAACATATTAAAGCTCTTGGTCTGTTGCTATAGAGGTTCTGATAGTGGTCTGTCCTTAGTATACCCTAAGGGCAGGATCATCTGCATTTTCCCTAAATAAAAGCAATGGTATACATTATTGTATACATAACCCCCGAGATCTGGTTATCCTGTGTTATGGTGTGGAACTCCCATCACTCACTGCAAGCCAAAAATGCATCTTCCAGATATTAATGCATATTAATGTGTTTTCAGAGTCATTTAAAATGCATGTTTTACATTTTGCATTGCGTAAAATATAAAATACTTACAGCTAGAAGAAATTGTGAAATCACAGCAGTTTGCAAGAAACCAGGACTGCCCACACTAGCTGAGTGAAAGTCATTTCCCTTTTTTTAAATCCCACACAAAAAAATGAGAGTCAGATGTGGTACACGGCTATTAAGATACACGTCGGGTTTACTCCAGACCAGCAGGACAAGAAAGCAAGGGTTGAAAAACAGTTTAGTTGTCTTCACACTGTGACTATACCAGACTTCTATTACTGAAATAAACATTCACCAAGTGTCTTATTCTGGAGATTGTAAATGCACAGATCAGAATCTAAGACTTTCTTCCTTTGGGACAATATATTTTGCTTATTTGGTTCCACACTGTGCATATTTAGAGCCCAGCACAATGTTCTCTTATCATTTCTCCCCATATCTCTTGAATCTTTTATATACATATAATATTTTTGCAGCATTACCCAATGAGGCAGCCGAGCCATTCATATGGCTGAATATTAATCACTGCACTGATTTCTGTCTACACCAAACATTACCATCCCTTAGTACAGAGATGGCTGGTCTTGGCTTGATGAGTTTGGGATCTACATATTCTATGATGCTTTTGTCAGTCATTATCCATCACTTCTCTAGTATTTTAACTAGAAACCTTTTTCTGGAAAGGAGTAACCAGAGATGTAGTCTGCTATAAAAGCAGTATATCTTGTCCTCTCAGCTTTATATCACTGAATGTACAGCTCTGACTAACTGGAATATATGTTAAAGAGCAGGAATCCTGGGTGGATTCCTTCCTTGGCTCATAGGGGAAGCCGAATTTCGGGATGATTGAGCTTTATCTGTGGCCACATGGCACAGTCAGATCCTGTAAGCATGCGCAACTCTTTTGGCTGTCACCCTACATGGACCGTTCCCTCACAGCTCTCCTCGTATGCCACGGGTAATTGCTAATTTTAAAATAGGTAGCCATACTTGGCTTTTCATTTTGTTTTTATTCATTTAGTTTCCCTTTAAAAGGAATTCAGAATCCAAAAAACACACAACACTGTTTGTTTTATGATTAGAAAATTAATCTAATCATGAATTTTCTTTAAAAAATAAATACAAATATATATACATAACCGTCCCTTTAAACACTATCTGACACTTGAAAAAGGGGGGTACTTGCTGAATAAGAGCCCCCTGCAAAGTAACACAATATTAATAGAGAAAAATCTGAATCCAGGCCTGATTTAAACCCTTTAATGGATGTAGAAGAATGTTATTCTGTGCAAACGGCTCGTCCAGCAGGAGAGTCTGATATTGGGTTTGAAGGGCACAGGGAAGAGCGTTGGTATCTGTAGGTTATTTTATAGGTCACATTAATAGAAACACTTCACAGGGATTCATGGGAGCTGGAGCAGGATTCAGTATGTTTGGTGCCATTCACAATTTTGAAGTCATAGCCTATTCGCCCCCACCCACCACACTGAAATCTGCCAAAATTCACCAAAAAGAAGTGATAACTTCGGTCCTCCCCATCGACTTTTTTTTGGAGGATCTTGGCTTTTTTACAGGGCCATTTCAGGAGGACCGTGGCTATTACAATTATAGCCCAATATCTCTCTTAGACTGTAGGTATGCTTACATTAATGTAAATATACGAATCTAATCTATAACATTAATCTAGTATAATTGTATATAAATATTTGAGTGTTTAGCATGTGTTTACGTTAATTTTTCTACACTCTTCTATTCAATTCCCCAACTAAAATTTGGAGAATTGAAATAGGCGAATGCAGTCCTTGAGGTCCCTATTTTGCTGAGGCCCCTGGGCTTCAGCGCCTCAGGCCCATGCCTTAATCCGTCCCTGCTGGAGCACTGCAATTTAAAGGGCAATCTTAATGAATCTCTGCATTATTTAGATGCAGAAAAACCCCTGTACTACATATTGCTTTGCGACTTGGAGTGCTTCTTTAATGTGTCTGAGAAATTATTATTATTTAAAAGAATTAGTAAACTTTTCATATGGTTATATTTATTTGCTTGCATAGCATACCATCATTTTTTGGTTTGATTTATGTACGAGAGAATATCTTGGCTACGTGTACTGTTGTTGAACCTTTAAGCAATTCAAGTATTTTCTTTCTTTTTGCCCTCAAGGAATTATATCGGAAGAAATAACCGCAAGCAATTAGGTAGGCCCTATAGGGTAAGTACCGACTGTTCATTTGCAACCTTGCAGTGTGCTGACATCTCTGCTACCTTTTAGGAGCACTCGTGGGTCTAGAAATAAAAACCCTGATGCATTCCTTAGGGTTTGATGCCTAAAATTGGATTTTTATACCTCTGAAGCTGTTTATGTAACTGGTTAAAATACAAACTTAAAGGAACAGTTTTGCTAAATGCCTTCGGATATTCAAAACTTTGATGCACATTAAAGTATCAGTACTTAAAATGAACTGTCTGGTGCCCAAAATGCATCTTACAAATGTTAATACATATTAAAGTACATTCAAAGTGCATAATGCATATTTTGCATTGCTTAAAATATAAAAATCTTACACTTAAATATGTGAAATTACAGCAGTTTGCAAGAAACCAGGACTAGCTGAGTAAAAGTCAATTTCCTCAATGTTCTTTTGCTGCAGGAACCAATGACAAACAAACCAAATGAATAGAATATCCTTCTTCTCTAGTGATGTCATCAGACAATGTGTTGCACCTTTAAAAGATCCTATGTGTACAAGAGCAAGGTCACTTAGGTTTCACCCTATGCATTCTATTCCACCAGCAGAGGAGGCAACTAAATTAAACAAAACTGATACATGTTCAGTGCAGACACACAGTCAGTACGGCAGTACCTGTAGTATAGGATGCAGGGTGGGGCTTGAGTAGAATATTAAAAATGTGATCTATGCAGAATGCCTCCATCAAATCACACAGGGATAAAAGTCTGTGCACTATACAAGCAGTGATCTTCATCTTGCACCAGAGTGAGTTTGGGGACTAGACTGTCCCTTTAACAAGTTGTTACCTTTGCAATTTTAACTTCTTTTTCTAAAACATAAAATCCCCACTTACTTTTAAATACTTGAGTGGAAATCAGAGATCGGAAAGGATGTGAAAAAGCAGCGATTGTCATGATTCTATATAATGCCGATTTTGCCCCTTTTTAAATAAACAAATACCTAAACAGTGCTTCTGCCAAAATGGCTTTGGTGGAGGTTGTTCTCCACTTTTCACGTGCATTTTAGTAGTAAACGGCCTGGGGAAGCATGCAATATCTCCAAATGTACTATAGTAATCTTGATTCTGTTTGGTGCCCTGGAGTCTGTGTAACATGCAGGTCTGAGAGCAAAGGGAAAATAGGAATCATACTTTCGGTTTCAAAAAACAAGAAATGTTAATACAACCAATAGATAGACTTTAATTGAGTACTCCTGTGTGTGAACTTCTATGGGATTCTACTGTGGTTTGTCCCCGACATGGAACTCCACAATCTGAATAACATGTATGTTCATCAGTTTGCATTCTGAAAATCCAACAGAACTTGTACACGAAAACCAAAACCCCATATTTAGACATGGAGACGGCCCTGGTGTATAAATACATACACTGCTGCATACTGGAATTAGATAACGGTCACAACAAGGGAACACATGGTTATCCTACTATACTCCAGCAGATACATTAAAAACAGGACTGTCTGGACCCTAAATAGAATGTTCCTCAATATAACACATCGGATGAAATCTGAATGACCAGTGTACACATGGTCACATTTTGGATTGTTTAATATATTTTATTGCATTTTTACAGCCAACAATGTTTCAGGTATAAGAGTGGAATATCCAAACATCAAAAATGACGAAGACGAGGCAAGCGCACCCGGTGTGGCCACAAAAAACGTAACATTAGAGAATAATGTCTGTCACAATGTGGCACCAAAATGACAGGTCGATTACTCCTGAAGTCAGGGTTAGGTCACCTGTGACGTTCCTGTTCCGTGTCGTCAAGCCTGTACAATTTTGTGAACCCAGGAGATACCTAAAGGAAACCGGACCGTGCTAGAATGGGACCCTTCAGGCCAGGAAAGGCAGAACCTTTAATACACTGAAATAGAAGCTACTGTTCCA
Source organism: Pelodytes ibericus (assembly GCA_036172795.1). Lineage (NCBI taxonomy): Eukaryota > Metazoa > Chordata > Amphibia > Anura > Pelodytidae > Pelodytes > Pelodytes ibericus. The sequence goes on from CM069867.1 coordinate 66,700,034, forward strand.
ACAAGTAAAGCACCAAACTGAATTTACCCCTGAGTTCACCCTTACTTGTGGTGTCTTGCTCAGTATGCTCTTCAGCATCATGGATCAGGACACATTTAGCAAGGACTCGGCTTGGGACTAGCTAGCCAAATGTAATTTCTATGGAGAGGACTATTTTAATGAAATATACAAATAAAGTACCTTATTGAACCATCTTTGCTCCGTACAACTCTAACAGGGAGCAGACATATTGTTCGGAATCTGGGGTCAGATGAAGGAAGATCTGACAGACCTGACTGAAGATTCTAAACAACATGGCCGCCCCCTGATAGAACTAAACAGAGCAAACAGGGCTCAGTAAGGTGCTTTATTTGTATTATTTCATTAACGTTTTAAATGCCTGCACTTGACACAATATTTAAATTAACAGAACTTAATTTTTATCCTAACAGAACAGTTTTGTTTTAATGGTATTAATATAAAGACCCATGCCATTTTGTACCTGTCTGACTTTATCATTTTTGAAGAAATGTTTGCTGTGCTGCCCATTTTTCTCCATCTTGCTTTTCTGCGCTCAGGTTACATGGGAGAAACTTTTATCCCTAAATTTAGACTACAGTGATATAATCGTGAGGTCATGCGCTATCCAGAAGACACTTTGGTACATTATCAAAAAGTATTTAAGTAAACCATGCAATACTGAACTCTTTCTGTGTGTCAATTGACAATATCTCCATAGGAACCGATTGTTTTCCCTTACAAAATACAGACAATTGGATGTTGAACAGTCTCCAAAACTCTCCCAAATAACCACTCATTAGCGTAATAACCGTGACTAATAGCTGTATAATTTTCCAACTATCATGCAATACTTCATCCTCCTGATGCATAATAAGAGACTACAATGTGGGGTGGCACAGAAACTGGCATTGGGCAATGAGGGATAACTACTACAGCACCTGAGATTTACTAAATGGTGATAGCTTGGAGAGATTTATCTCCATTGAAAACTCACCTAGTTAATATAACTAATATATTATTGCTATTAGTCCTAGAAAAAAAGGTTAGCTGTGAACCCCAAGCTTTTCTTTAACTACCACCCCAAATATCCTTCCTGATATACTGCAGATGCAGTCACCTTCCGTGCAGGGAATTGTAATCCAGCGATCAAGGGAGAGGCGTGCCCTCTCCCCGCAGCTTAATGCCATTATAAAGAGACTATTAACATGTATGGGGGAAAACTCCCAAACGATCAGAGATTGCTAAAGCAAATCTTTCCATTGCACAGGCTCGTCATAGACCAGAGGAAATAAATCTGAATATTAAACAGAAAAAAGATAGCATGCCAGTCTGGCCCAATCTTATATAACATTCAATTAGTTTTATAAACCTCTCCCATATTACCTTGCTATTTTTAAACAGGAATGTCCAAGCTGGGGTGTACCCAGGGTATTAAGCTTCTGGTGCAGAATCTATGTTTGGCAACCCCCCCCCCACCCCCCATTTTTAGATGTAAAAAGAGTGCCATCTCTGTCCCCAAACAACTTGCCAGCACTAGGCAACTTCCACAACAGTGTCCCTTCAACCCATAGAACATGTCACAGTGTGACCTTGCCCCTTGTCATCATGCCACTTTGCCCCTTAGAACCATTTTATACTGATTTTTCCCGTCCCCGCTGGTTTATCTTAAACTGCAGGGAGGGTAACGGTAGCCTCCAGTCTACAGCTGGCTTCCATTAGAAACACATGCCGGGAGTATGCCCCTGTTTTCCTGAAGTGGCCCACAAGATCAGGAATCAGGCCAGCCATCAGGGGGGTGACAGGCGATACTGGCGTCCCGGGGCTGGTGGGCCCAGGTCACGACAGAAAAAATAATTCCCTCTCTTTAACCGGGACGTGGCTGTGAGGGAAGCCTTCTGCCTTCCCCTCCAGCCACACGGCTTCAATAAAGTTTAAATTTAAAAAAAAAGCGACCGGAGTTTCCCTCCTCCGTGCAGGAGACAACCGTGAGACAGAGCGCCCAGGAGGTGAGTACTGGGGAAGGGGGCAGGGGGGTGCAAATAACGAGCATAACGCTGGCATATTGAGTAACAAAATACTGGCATATTAAATGGCAAAAACATGGCATATTGAGGGGCAAAATACTGGCATATTAAAAGGCAAAAGAATGACATATTGAGGGGCAAAATACTGGTATATTGAATGGCTAAATACTGGCATACTGAGTGGCAAAATATTACTGGCATACTGACCAACTGCCCAACCACCCTCCATATTATACTAGACCTGGATAACATGCTTTTGAGGGTAGGTGGGGCGAGTGGGAGATATTGTCGGGGCGGGGGGAGGGGGGGAGGCTTTAGGGGGCCCAGAAATTTGTTCAGTAAGGGGACCTGAAATTCCTGGTGGCGGCCCTGTCAGGAATGCATGTGTGTTTAGGACTGCATTCGTTTATAGAAACAGGTTTGGTTAATTATCGTTAAAAACAGTCCCAAAAACAGTTTGAATCAACTGTATAAGAAGGAAACAATGCTTTTATATGGCTAATGAGAATGCGGACAGTAAAGTCAGTTAGCCACACACTAGCTAGCCACACCCTGGACACCCCACTGCCCTAGACACTAATACCACAGACCCCAATTATTCCCTCAAGCAAAGTTAGTATTACAGCAATGGTAACCATTAATCATGGATCTCCAGGTGCACTGAGTTCTTTAGCTTTGGTTCTGCTTTTGAGTGCAACAGGTCCAAATGATACACGACTTTTGTTTAGTAACTAGACATGTAGGTCTCTTTCCCTAACTACATGATGTCTGTCTCTCTCCCCAACTACCCCATGTTTGTCTCTCTCCCAAACTGCCCCCATGTTTGTCTCTCTCCCCAACTGCCCCATGTTTGTCTCTCTCCCCAACTCCCCCCATGTTTGTGTCTCGACCCTACGACACATCTGTCTTTCTCTCCCCCTAATTCTCATGTCTGTCACTATCTCTCCCTAAATCCCTTTCTCTTTCTCTCCTCACCATCTATGCCTCTTTCCTGCCCCCCCCCCTCCTCTCTATTTTTAAATTGGGGATTTAGGTCTGTGTAGTAATGGACAAGTTCAGACCTTGGCAGGACTGACTGAGGTCTGAGTGTGACAAACACACAGACCCAATGATGCCCGCGGCTCCCCAACAAACCAGGTACTGTTTTACTGCATTACCTGTTAACATGGCACCAGGGCAGTCTGCCCACCTCATCCCCAGCAGAGTATGCAAGTGATTGTAAGGGTGTTAAATGAAAGAGGGGGAAACCCATTTAATGAAGCAGAAGAAGGGTTAATTTTGCTTTAAGGAGAATTATCCTTCTCTGTCAGACACAGAAGCAGGTTATTTAATGCAGAAATAATGTTGGATAATGGCTTGTTCACAACAAAAAAACCAAGCAACCCAGCAGTCTGTTTATTTTTACTGTCGAAAATCTGCTAAACAATAAAATGTCAAACGCACTCCTCCTCTGCTGCCGCACTGTGTACAGCCTGTTCCTCTAGAAAGGTTAGCTCTCACATCTCCAGTATGACCTATGGATACATTGTATTAGAGTGTAAGCTTGTGAGTAGGGCTTTCCTTGCATTATGTATTGGTTTGTTTTCATTTGTCTGACTGAGTTTGGAATCTCTTTATATTCTGTACCAGGCACAGTGCAAACTCTACGGACTAAATAATAAACACTGATCTGGTGTCCATGGCACAGGAAAGCATTGGAAGCTTGTTTCTAGAGGGAAGGAGAGCATCAGGACCTTGTTTCTAGAGGGTAGGAGAGCATCAGGACCTTGTTTCTAGAGGGAAGGAGAGCATCAGGACCTTGTTTCTAGAGGGAAGGAGAGCATCAGGACCTTGTTTCTAGAGGGAAGGAGAGCATCAGGACCTTGTTTCTAGAGGGAAGGAGAGCATCAGGACCTTGTTTCTAGATGGTAGGAGAGCATCAGGACCTTGTTTCTAGAGGGTAGGAGAGCATCAGGACCTTGTTTCTAGAGGGAAGGAGAGCATCAGGACCTTATTTCTAGAGGGTAGGAGAGCATCAGGACCTTATTTCTAGAGGGAAGGAGAGCATCAGGACCTTGTTTCTAGATGGTAGGAGAGCATCAGGACCTTGTTTCTAGAGGGAAGGAGAGCATCAGGACCTTGTTTCTAGAGGGTAGGAGAGCATCAGGACCTTGTTTCTAGAGGGTAGGAGAGCATTAGGACCTTGTTTCTAGAGGGTAGGAGAGCATCAGGACTTGTTTCTAGAGGGAAGGAGAGCATCAGGACCTTATTTCTAGAGGGAAGGAGAGCATCAGGACCTTGTTTCTAGAGGGAAGGAGAGCATCAGGACCTTGTTTCTAGAGGGTAGGAGAGCATCAGGACCTTGTTTCTAGAGGGTAGGAGAGCATCAGGACTTGTTTCTAGAGGGAAGGAGAGCATCAGGACCTTGTTTCTAGATGGTAGGAGAGCATCAGGACCTTGTTTCTAGAGGGTAGGAGAGCATCAGGACCTTGTTTCTAGAGGGTAGGAGAGCATCAGGACCTTATTTCTAGAGGGAAGGAGAGCATCAGGACCTTGTTTCTAGAGGGTAGGAGAGCATCAGGACCTTGTTTCTAGAGGGTAGGAGAGCATCAGGACCTTGTTTCTAGAGGGAAGGAGAGCATCAGGACCTTGTTTCTAGAGGGTAGGAGAGCATCAGGAAGTTGTTTCTAGAGGGTAGAAGAGCATCAGGACCTTGTTTCTAGAGGGTAGGAGAGCATCAGGACTTGTTTCTAGAGGGAAGGAGAGCATCAGGACCTTGTTTCTAGAGGGTAGGAGAGCATCAGGACCTTGTTTCTAGAGGGTAGGAGAGCATCAGGACCTTGTTTCTAGAGGGTAGGAGAGCATCAGGACCTTGTTTCTAGAGGGTAGGAGAGCATCAGGACCTTGTTTCTAGAGGGTAGGAGAGCATCAGGACCTTGTTTCTAGAGCGTAGGAGAGCATCAGGACCTTGTTTCTAGAGGGTAGGAGAGCATCAGGACCTTGTTTCTAGAGGGTAGGAGAGCATCAGGACCTTGTTTCTAGAGGGTAGGAGAGCATCAGGACCTTGTTTCTAGAGGGTAGGAGAGCATCAGGACCTTGTTTCTAGAGGGAAGGAGAGCATCAGGACCTTGTTTCTAGAGGGTAGGAGAGCATCAGGACCTTGTTTCTAGAGGGTAGGAGAGCATCAGGACCTTGTTTCTAGAGGGTAGGAGAGCATCAGGACCTTGTTTCTAGAGGGTAGGAGAGCATCAGGACCTTGTTTCTAGAGGGTAGGAGAGCATCAGGACCTTGTTTCTAGAGCGTAGGAGAGCATCAGGACCTTGTTTCTAGAGGGTAGGAGAGCATCAGGACCTTGTTTCTAGAGGGTAGGAGAGCATCAGGACCTTGTTTCTAGAGGGTAGGAGAGCATCAGGACCTTGTTTCTAGAGGGTAGGAGAGCATCAGGACCTTGTTTCTAGAGGGAAGGAGAGCATCAGGACCTTGTTTCTAGAGGGTAGGAGAGCATCAGGACCTTGTTTCTAGAGGGTAGGAGAGCATCAGGACCTTGTTTCTAGAGGGTAGGAGAGCATCAGGACTTTGTTTCTAGAGGGTAGGAGACCATCAGGACCTTGTTTCTAGAGGGAAGGAGAGCATCAGGACCTTGTTTCTAGAGGGTAGGAGAGCATCAGGAAGTTGTTTCTAGAGGGTAGGAGAGCATCAGGACCTTGTTTCTAGAGGGTAGGAGACCATCAGGACCTTGTTTCTAGAGGGAAGGAGAGCATCAGGACCTTGTTTCTAGAGGGTAGGAGACCATCAGGACCTTGTTTCTAGAGGGAAGGAGAGCATCAGGACCTTGTTTCTAGAGGGTAGGAGAGCATCAGGAAGTTGTTTCTAGAGGGTAGGAGAGCATCAGGACCTTGTTTCTAGAGGGTAGGAGAGCATCAGGACCTTGTTACTAGAGGGAAGGAGAGCATCAGGACTTGTTTCTAGAGGGAAGGAGAGCATCAGGACCTTGTTTCTAGAGGGTAGGAGAGCATCAGGACCCTGTTACTAGAGGGTAGGAGAGCATCAGGACTTGTTTCTAGAGGGAAGGAGAGCATCAGGACCTTGTTTCTAGAGGGTAGGAGAGCATCAGGACCTTGTTTCTAGAAAGTAGGAGAGCACTGAAAGCTTGTTTCCACAGTTAAAGAGATTAGCAAAACCTTGTTTTCAATGTATACAAGAGCACTGGAACCTAGATTTCACACTATAGGAGAGCACGGAACCTTGTTAACACACTATAGGAGAGCACCGGAACCTTGTTAACACACTATAGGAGAGCACGGAACCTTGTTAACACACTATAGGAGAGCACCGGAACCTTGTTAACACACTATAGGAGAGCACCGGAACCTTGTTAACACACTATAGGAGAGCACCGGAACCTTGTTTACACACTATAGGAGAGCACCGGAACCTTGTTAACACACTATAGGAGAGCACGGAACCTTGTTAACACGCTATAGGAGAGCACCGGAACCTTGTTTCCGCGCTATAGGAGAGCACGGGAACCTTGCTTCCATGCTTTAGGAGAGCACCGGAACCTTGCTTCTGCGCTATAGGAAAGCACAGGAACCTTGCTTCCCCGCTATAGGAAAGCCCTGGAACCTTGTTAACACACTATAAGAGAGCTCCGGAACCTTGTTAACACGCTATAGGAGAGCACTGGAACCTTGTTAACACACTATAAGAGAGCTCCGGAACCTTGTTAACACGCTATAGGAGAGCACTGGAACCTTGTTTCCACACTATAGGAGAGCACTGGAACATTGTTAATACACTATAGGAGAGCCCTGGAACCTTGTTAATACACTATAGGAGAGCACTGGAACCTTGTTAATACACTATAGGAGAGCACTGGAACCTTGTTAATACACTATAGGAGAGCACCGGAACCTTGTTTCCGCGCTATAGTAGAGCACTGGAACCCTGTTACATAATTTAAAAGTTCAGTTTTTTTAAGCTATTTTAATGAGCCAGTCTTTGGCCATTAGGTATGGAACCATGGCATCTCGAGGTGAGACTTACTGGGGTTACTTCCATTGGTCTCCCGTGGTGACTGCACCACATTTATACCTTTGCCCCAAAATTGTCTTTCATCCATAATTCTTACTTTATGATCCCAATAAAGGAATTGATAATTCTCAGTCGCTTGAATGGATAAACATCAGGAACCCCTAAACCCCAAAATAAGATCTGTCAAACAGTAATGTGCTGTACCACTTACCAAGGATGCTCCACAGCATTGATGCTGGAAGAAGTTATTCACTGAATTGACTGAATCAAGATGTTGAGTTGGGAAGAAACCAAGAAACTGCTGTCTGCTGTGCAATACGATTTATTTTTATTAGAAAAACATTGCTGCATTTGGCTGATCCACAGGCAAACACTGCATAACCAGTGTTTATGTGTGAGCTGCTTAAACTGGTGTTAGGAGATCATTTCATGAAAGGGCTAAGAAGCTATATAAAAAATCATACAGATCTACGCAATAAAGAGAGAACTGCAGAAAACTGAGATGGGAAAATCAAACTTAAGGCCAATGCAGCCGAGATAGAAGAATTCTGCAATGCAAATGAATGGGAGACTTTTTCTAACTCGGCTACTTTGGCCTTACATTTAAAATTCCCATATCAATTCCCTGCACTCTTTATTGAGTAGACCGTTTCTCAGAGTGAGCTCTGGGCTATTAGTATTCTACAATAGAGCAGGCCGTTTAATAAAAGGCGTTATTGTGGTCCAATGACTAATGAAATCCAAGAATATTTAAAGATGTATATGATAAACAAATCCATGTACTTCATCTTATCTATAATGTATTATTTATAGATCTAGATATCCTAATCTGCGTCAAAAGTAAGTGGTGAAGTAAATGTCTTTTTTTTCCCGTTTATTTTATGCTCCTTTTTTTTTACTGGATTTTAACTCGACACGTGACCTGTGTCGACTTCCACTCCGCTAAAAACTCCAGATCCTTTTAATTTTTTTATCTGGATTCTACACGTGTTTAAGGCAGTCAGTGGGCTCAGTTATATGAGGCCGTGTTAAAGAATGGTTAGTCTGGAGGTACCATTCCCTGGGGGATTTAATAGTGATACTCCAACTGATTTCCAAGCAATATATTTATGTGTGAACTAGTAGAATATATATATATAGAACCCCCCCCCCCCCCCTCCCCCAGCAGTTTGGAGGTATCTCTTCCCCAGTTCTAATGTGTAGGAAAAATGAAAGTGTGGGATAGCGGTGGACCCCTTTACAACCAGATGAGTTAGTAATTTATTCCCCCTTTTCCCTCAGGATGGGGGTAATAGAAAAGGATATAGGCTAGGTGCAGTCTACTACACCTGGCCCATTTTCCCCAAAATCAAGTGGTTCGGGAGTTTTCCTGTGCTTCCTTATATTGATTTCCAAGATCTGCTTAATCCCCCTGGTCCAATGGTCTGTGTATATTGTAGGAGAGCCCAGTGTGTCTGCGGGAGACCCATTCACACGACATGTATTGTGCATCAGTTTTTTACTCTGGTATTCTCTTATTATATGCAGTAGCATGGAGATTCCTTCCTTGTCTTAGCAAAGGTGAAATAATAATAGAACCACCGTTTTGTAAAGATAGAGATGTACAGGATGTTACAGTTTAGTGAAATCAGATATCTGCATTGATATAACAATATTATCCAATAATTTAGGCTAATAAAACTGGTCGTGGTAGCTCACCTCGAACAATACACCACTAACACAGCATTGGCCTCATACCTTGTGTTTATGATTTGTATTAGCCAGTGACTCAGTAATAAATCTAGAACTCATTATACTACAAACCATTGATGCCGTGTGTTGCAACTAATACTATTATTGATTGGATATGGTAATGCTATGGATCCAGGCCTGTAAGCCTGTATTTACAAGCTTTGCCATTAATGATGCATCTCTGTTTACAGTTTGGAAGCTACACAATCTCCCAATCATGGATCAGTATCCTACAGGGATTTCAAAGCAACGTATTCTCTACTAAGAACTGTTTCTGTTACGTTGTGAGATCCCGATGCTATGGTTTTACTTCTATGTTTATTAAATGAACAACGGTGCTCTAAATTTAATATTAAACATACACAGAGAGCTATCTCTGGAAGTGAGGGGAGGATTGCCTTAATCTTTAAGAATTAACTATGTGTTACGCAGGAGAAATTCACCAGGTTTGGCCTGGCGCAATTAGGGCTGCCACCTGGCTGGTATTTTACCGGCAGGCTGGTAAAAAAATTGGCATGGCCGGTATTTTTTGGACATGTTGTTTAGAATCTTTACTCCATATTGTTCTCTCAGGGGGCAGACATGTTGGTTAGAATCTTTGCTCTGTATAGCTCTATCAGGAAGCAGACATGTTGTTTAGATTCTTTGCTCTGTATAGAATACCGGCCAGGTGGGATCCCTACTGGGGCAGACATGTTGTTTAGAATCTTGGCTCAGATCTTCACTCACCTTGGTTCAGATGAACAAAGATCTGACCCATGTGACCAAAGATTCTAAACAGAATGTCTGCCTTCTGGTAGAGCTGTATGGAGCAAATACTTTATTTGTATTCTTTCATTAAAGCATTTCTATTTAAAACTATTTTTTTTTTTGCTACAGTTGTCCTTTAAAATAAATTAAATACTGGTTTCTTTCATTTAAAGGATCACTCCAGTCTGAAAAAAAACTTGAATACTTAACTTGAAAACATATATTCTGAAAATGTTCAAGTGGGGATTGAACCAGGCCAAAAGTTACATTACTTGCTCAAGCCCAGTCAATGCATGGACGATTCAGATGCAGGGGCAATACAATCTGCATATGTGCAGTCACATCACACTGTCCCTCTGATCACTGCTGCCAAAAAACATGAAGGGAGTGTGTAGCTTTTAAATCAAGCTCAATAAGTTATGACCCAGAACCAGGGCCACATTAATGCTGCCGCTCCAGGCCCCTACTTGAAAATAGGCCCGGGCCGTCAATTCGCATAGTACAGGTCCGTTTAACAAGCGGTCCTCCGGACACAGAGGTGCGGCACGGATGACAGTGCCACCAGTAGCCGCACCTCCGAGTGTCTCGTGCAAGCTCCACCCCCTCAGGTGAAAGCCCCGCCCACTCACGCTCTGAGCCTCTCATCCGGCACTCAGAAGAAAATGGAAGATGGATCAACCCCCCCTCCTGCAAGTGAAAGGTAATTGTGCAGAGAAGGGGGACAAATAAAATAAAATATCTATGTGTAAATTTTGGAGTGTGTGTATATATGTATGTATGTAAGTAGGTGTGTAAGTCGGACTGTGTGTGTGTATGTAAGTGTGTCTGTGTGACTGTATGTAGAAGTCTGTGTATGTGTAAGTGTGTCTATGAGTGTGAAAGTGTATCTGTGTGTAATGTTGTCTCTGTTTGCCAGTTGTATAGCCCCCGTCATATATATATATATATATCATGTAAATAACAAATATTAAATATCCTATAAATATATAAACCAGCCATATATATTATAAAAACCTGAGCCGTATGTATTTATATACAGTATATATAAAAATATATCATATGGCTGGTTTATATAATATTTTTATGATATATATGGCTGGTTTTACATAATATTTGTTAAATATACTGTATTTTCTTGTATGTAAGATGACCCTGATTATAAGACGACCCCCCCAAACTTTGGATATTCCTTTAGCAAAAAACTAAAAGCCTGAATATAAGACTAACCTATAGGAAAAAAGTTTAACTTGTATATATTCACATGTAAATTGCTTTTTAATATTTAATAAAAATTATGATATTAAACAAATGCATTTCTTGTTTTTATTTCCTTTTATGTGCCAATGCTGCCTCTCTCTCCCCCCCGCGTTGTCTCTCTCTCTTCCCCCTTCCCCCCATCGTTGTCTCTCTCCCCCCCGTGTTATCTCTCTTCCCCTCCCTCCCACATTGTCTCTCCCCCCGTCTCTCTCTCCCCCCTCCCCTTGTTTCTTTCTACCCCCTCCCCTTGGACAGCCGGTCCGTCATAATAGTCGAAAGTGTCAGCATGGAGGATGTCTGCACGTATCGTTGGCCAAATCTCCCTGGTGCCTAGTGAATGCAGCCGGATTGTTGTCCCCCCCCCCCCCCCCCTGCATGGCATAATCTAGAAGAAGAGAACTTTATGAAGGTTTTGACTTCTGCTGCGGATTGCCCCCCCTCCTTGCATGGTATAATCTAGAAGCAGAGAACCTGATGAAGGTTTCACTTCTGCTGCGGATTCCCCCCCCCCCCCCCCCGCATGGTATAATCTAGAAGCAGATACCGCTTGTGACTGTAAAATCATCGCTGGTCTTTGCAGCCTACAAAACATTGTGATTATATTGAGACATAAAGATGTCAAGGACACAGTTAGGAATTGTCCCTCTTCTTTCCAGTATGGAGCAGTGTATCTTTAACTGGTGATATATCGGTGATCGCTCCATTCCTCATTGTTATCTATCTGTTACCACGGAACATTATGTCCGCTCACGGGATGTTGACAGAGCGCTGGTTCCTTCCTTGGCCGTTTTTTGGAAGGTACGGGGAGGAAAATGCAGATGTTTTTGGAATTCAGACGCCGAGAAGATCCAAGTAGAAGGGATTAATGATTTATGGAATTGATCAAAAGAATAAAATAAAAATAAACTCTGTTATTGTATCTTGTGGGATTGTATTGGAGCAATAAACCCCTTTCTTTTTCTCTGATCTCTACACTGGCGGATTTATTAGCCACACATCACGGTGTCTGACCTGCCAAATATTACATATCATAACGGTATTTGTCAGCAAATAAAATCATATGATAAAAACATGTATCTGAAATGAACAGCCGACACCGGAGTCAATCTGTGACTTACTGGTATTACTCAGTTACATATAGTTTGGGAATAGTCTAATTAATAAGGAAGAGTTACCGTTATTCCCCAGGTCACATTAGACAGTGGTGTCTTAGCTCACGGTAGCCGCTTTCTTCCTATCACTTGCTGTATAGTTGTCAACATCGGCCATGTTTCCAGGGACACACATTTCTTCCACATGCTGCAGAAAGAGCATGCAAAGTACAGCCCAGCAATCTGTAGGATGTATATACGCACAGACACAATCCAATGAATGAATCAGGGTGGAGATCTCATGATTAATTAATTGGATTGTGCCGGTGCGTATATCCATCCTACATACTGCTGGGCTGCACTTTTGATGCTCTTTCTGCAGCATGTGGAACAAATATGTGTCCCTGGAAACATGGCTGATGTTGCTGATGTCATAATGACAGTACAGAGTGACTTACAGATTCAAACCCCTGCCTGCTGGCAGGTTGTTATTGGCAGGTAATGGGTTAAAGCAGATTTAGGTACGTATTGTAATGTGGGGTTTATCCATTAGGTAGAAGTCCATAAGAAAGCTCCTAATATCTGTATTACAGCACATTAAACTAGACATTATTATTATTATTTTTTTTTACCATACACATTATGTAACATTAAATAAAAATACAACTTTATCATGCAGGCTCTGAAAAACAGGCAGCACATGTACAAAGCTCTGGAGAGGGGGAGAGAAGCTCACGCAGAGAGGTTTATATTGATTGAGACTGAAGCAGAGATGGATTTCGTGCCAGTATCAGTGGTGTCCATTATTGTGAGGGGTTTGATTTTTGATCGATTCAGAACCTGTCAGGGATAATCAAACACAAATAATCCATCTGGCACCGGAGTTAATGTGAATGGCCAGATCACAGTGCTTGTTACATGTGTCCTTCCACTAGACGACATCTATATCTGTAAAGGAAATAGTCCATGGTGAAGCTACAGATGGAGAGGTTTTCTTAAATGAAAGGTCACTTCATGATGATTACAGAGTTTTTTTAAATTTTGTTTTTACCGCTCCCCATTACTGATATACTAAACGTCTACTGCATAAATCTGGTACACAGGGCAAGGATCCGGTCAGGGCCGCCACCAGGAATTTCAGGGCCCATTACTGAACAAATTTTCTGCACCCCCCCCCCCCCCCCGTAAATATCTCCCACTTGTCCCACCTACCTTCACAAGCATGTTATCCCGGTCTAATGTAATATGGAGGGTGGTTGGGAGCAGTTGGTCAATATGCCAGTAATATTTTGCCACTCAATAAGTCAGTATTTTTCCCTCAATATGCCATTATTTTTCCATTCAATATGCCAGTATTTTGCCCCTCAATATGCCAGTATTTTGCCATTTAATATGCCAGGATTTTGCCCCTCAATATGCCAGTATTTTGCCCCTCAATATGCCAGTATTTTGCCATTTAATATGCCAGGATTTTGCCCCTCAATATGCCATTCTTTTCCCATTTAATATACCAGGATTTTTCCTTTAATATGCCATTATTTTGCCCCTCAATATGCCATTCGTTTGCCCCTCAATATGCCATTCTTTTGCCAATTAATATGCCAGTATTTTGCCCCTCAATATCCCAGGATAATGCCAATTAATATGCCACAATAATGCCCCTCAATATTCCAGGATTTTGCCCCTCAGTATGCTCGTTATATAGAATCCAAATCAATTTGATCCTTATAACTGAACTCTGATGGTCAGGCGTTGCAATACAATGATCTTTAGAATTAAAATAAATGATACAAAACTGTATATCTACAAAAGGTACCTTGGAACAGGTCCCAAGATGTGACAGGCAGAGCCGAAAAGGGGGTAGGGTTGCACGATGCCGTGTGATACGGCGGGACCCTGGGAGAATGATCTGCACTGAGCTGTTTCATATTTTTCATTTATTTTTCTGTATTACTCAGAATTTCCTGTGTTTGTCGGTAGCACTGTGCCATATCTATTCAGCATGCCTCGCAGGGATAAACTGGCAGCCCTGTATGGATTATGTGTGAGAGACAAAGAGACACGGGAGTTATATTAAAGAAGTCCAGGTAGGATTAGAGTCAGGAGTAGGAAGCTAGAGGTCAGACTATAATACAAGCTGTGTGGGAGGCAGAAAGAATGCGTGTGACTGTATAGAATGGAATAAATATTGCAACTGCAGGATCAAAGAAAGAGGTAAAGACTGGAGCGGCAGAGATTTGACTAAAGGAAAAACTGATAAGCTATGTTTTATCGAAAGATATATAGGTGTCTACACATTATGCACTGATCAAATCTGAAATGGATTCAAATAGTGCATTTTACACGAATCAAAGGGATCCACTAAAAGCAGCCACATAGTATGTCGAGATCTGTATCAGAATCGGCTGTTCGGGCCATTTTGGAATCAAATCGTTGGACGCCATTATTTAGGGGTAATTTTTCCATAAAATTCATAGGCTTTTGGATATATATAATGTGCTACCATCACCCTCTATACAATACAAGGTTAAATAAAAATAATAGAAATGAAAGTCCTCTCTGGGGCCAGCGGACTTCTTCTAGGCCCCACCTGCCCTGGCCCAAAATAAACAGGGCTGGGATTAGGCAAAATGGTTCCCAGACCCTAAAATAATCACGGGGCCAGGAAGATGACCCTCACATATTAAAAACGGGGATGGGATTCGCCAAATGGCGGTCCCATGTTACACATACAGGGGGTCATCTGAAACACCATCCTCATCTTTCGGTCCAGGGAAGGGGCTACCAAAAAAATTAATATTAATCCACCTACTCTATTTAAAAAAAAAAATTACTTGCAGCCAAAAAAAAAATCACATGCCTTCAATCCTGGCTTCCCCATTGGCTAGGTTTGAAACTCTATTACCGTAATTAAGTAGATGGGCTCTGGAACCATTGAGCAGCTCAAAACCATAGGGGGTTAATACTTTTTTTTAACTTGGGGTCTGGGGTCCTTACCGGCAGGCTGGTAAAAAAAATTGGCTTCAGGCCAATGTTAAGTCTATGGAGACAGTACCAAGGCCGGTATTTTTCTGAAGAAAAGGTGGCAACCCTAGTCTAGGACCATCGGGCAGCCCCAGTCTCCATGGGAGGGGGAGGGGGGTTATTATTTATTTTAATAGGAGGGGTCTAGGGCCATCGGGTAGCCCCAGTCTCCATGGGAGGGTATTACTTATTTTAATAGGAGGGGTCTAGGACCATCGTGCAGCCCCAGTCTCCATGGGAGGAGGGGGGGGGGTTATTATTTATTTTAATAGGAGGGGTCTAGGTCTATCGTTCAGCCCCAGACATTTCTATTTTAAACCTTTACTCTTGACGTAAGCTTCCAATTAAACAGAACTTACATTTTTGCTGAGAGTTATCCTTTAATAAGCCAAGTATTTAATAGTGCCTGAGGTGAGACATAAAAACAGGCTGATGAGTTTCGTCAGGGGACTATATCTACCGAGACATTCTCCTTCACCTCACGATTACGTGATTAACTCCTTGTGCACCAGACACGTCCACCAACATGTGTGGAGCACAGAGGGTTAATCATTTTGGATATTTATGAATGGAACACAAACAACAGGAATCCCATAAGACAAACTAGCACACCAGGCCCTACCCCCCTCTAACCCAACTCATTCTCTTCTGCTCTGATGACAAATTGGGTGTAATCGATTCCTCTCCTATTATTTTAAACCATTTTCATTTATTTCGGGGATTATATATTTTCTTTAAAATAAATAATTGCATATTCAACGCATTTATTGGATAACACTATGTTAGAATATATTGAGCGTTCCGGAGCCCAGAATAAAAGAGGCCTGCTTATTCTTTGTGCTACTTTTATGTTTCATCAGTCAGATTCAGTGATTTAAATATAAGCAAAGCAGCGCTGTCCATTGATAGACGCAGCTGTCAAATCTGCCAAATGAAGCCCTCCAAGTGTGAGACAATTCTACAGTAACAGTTTAATATCTCAGCAACTATAAATCATAGGAACTCCATTCATGCCCTACTAATCTGAAAGTGGCCTTTTATTCAAAACAACTGTTTTGTTCCCCTCTTCACTCTAAATTTTAAGTGGGGGCACCCCCAAAATTTCTATTCTGCCTCTTCTGTCTCATTAAAAATAAGGGGCTTGTATCTTACAAAGCATAGCTATGTGACAGCTGCGGGACACAGGATCAACGACCGCCACTCTCGGTGATTGGTGCGTGCTTTCATCAATTGAGCGCCACATAGCTAATCATCTCCTCCCAGGCATAATAAACACTGAGCACCAATCCCAGCCAGGTCATGGAGATCCATCTCTCTCTTCGGCACCCAACCATCACCTGGCATTAGTCAAACAACAGCAGATGTTCCAGGTACCAGCAGATGATAGGAACTTTGAGGTCAGTGGCTATCAAACCCTAGAGAAGCCGAGAATATTATTTGACTTGTATCTTTCCTAACACTTTTGGAGCTACAGAGCAAACTGCAAGTGAACTGTACAAATCAGACTTATGAAAACAGACAACTTGGTGATTTTTTCCCAGCTCTGCTATTAAGGCCTGCTTGTTGCAGTTCACTTGTTATGTTCCCCACTATGTCTTAGAGATGCTGTGTATGTTCAGAAATTAAGCTACTTAGCCATAAGTGCAAACTAAACACCCAGTAACATAGAAATACATGTTAAAAATAGATTTTAATGAGATAATAGCTGTTGCTTACATAACCCTTATCCAGCCACTTATTTCCATGTTGCTGCACATTAATCTGTATTTAATCAGATGATCCAATGAAGATAATCTTCTTAAAGCCATTTTATCTCCAGACTCTTAATGTGGCTGTTAAGGGATTAATGGTTAGATTTAACCGTATAGCCCCTGGCTACAATCCATATATCAATCTATTAATTGATTTCCGATTGTATACATATTCTTATTTAAGCACAACCGGGTAAATGCTAATTCCTGGACTGTTGGGGGTCCTTGAGGACAAAACACTGCTCGAGGGTATTTGGCAATAGAGAAACACAACAATACGAACAGTTATGAGTTTAAGTTGATAAGTTTTATCACCTGGTGGCCATAATTAGGTTGCGTAGTCTATTTGGCATATCCATCACTCTCACCGCTGGATATGCCACTGGTAATTTACTCATGGGGTGTATCTGGCACACTTATGTGGCGCAGTGGCTTACTCTGCGTGAAAGTTAAATAGCCTGATGAAGGAAGTAGGCGGATCCATGCGGGAGCAAATAAAGCAAACAGAAGATCTCCATCTGTGCAAAAAGATTGCGGTATATACAATATACACTCCCACCACACATGTGGATACCCTTGGTCAAGTAATAAACATTTTATGTGCAGCCAATCTCTGCAATCTGGGATGCGGCGCTCGCCATCCAAACACTTTCATCGCGATCTAAGCGAAATCTTGATACGAGTCTCACGATCTCGCCAAATTCTGCTTTAATCCCATTGGAGCAGAGTGTTATAACGAGATTCATCCATGCTTTGTTTCCAATCCAATATTGTCTCAATGTATACAATTGTGCGGCACAGTATAAGAAACTTTCGCAGAATCCAGGCAGTTTACGTCCACATTTCATAGGATGTGGTAAGATCAGGCCAGGTTTTAAATCAGAAAATTAGGGTTTTACAGCATGGAGTAGATGGGCTGAATGCTTCTGATCTATGGACACATTCTAGGCTTCGATTGTCGTCTCAGACACTCTTAGCTAGAAAATATCTTTGAATAAGAGTTAACCCTTGGTAATTACCACCAGTATTCATTTCCTGTAAACTTGTTCCCCTGTCTGAGTTGGTAACACTGTAACAAGGAATGAACGCGCCAACCCTACCCTGGCTTCGTGATAAAGAACTAAACACAGTCTTTGTCTGGGGAATGATGTACACTTGCTATCTCTCACTTTGTTTAAGTCATGATCGTCTCCATAAAGAGCTGAATACATTATCCTACGGAAAAGCAAACACAATCGCTAATTGCTCCAGGGGAAGGATTTATCAAAGCAGCCGGAGTTCGCCCCACATTTCCCTGTCCTGATGAAGCATTGACAGGACTATTTAAACATAATCATACATCTGTCAGAAGTTTGTGTGTGCTGTGTACGGATTGACAGCTCTGGATCCAGGCAGTGGGTGGGAGGGTGGCTAAGAAACTAGCCCCATTTCCTTGCTGTGGATTGCAATCAGCTCCAGGGAGATATGAATGTTATCTACCCCCCTTATACAATATGTACCATCTGTCCACCTAACCTTTCTTGGCTCAGGAGGGGGATGCTTAGTTTTCAAGTATAGCCCATGTCTCGAGAGCTGGTACACACTGGTACTCTGTGACCTAAACATTGTACAGAATACAAAATATCACAAATGATCTCTACATTGGATTAGCAGGATCTGCTGGAGGGCTAATCAATTACTAAAATGGCATAGCAAGAATAAAATGGGGTGTGGCTTAGATGGCATACTCTGCACACCTTTTCCAAACCCCACCCACTTTGTTCAGACCACACCCACATTCACGATTATTTTTATAATGGCAACACACTCTGCCCCTACACAAAGGCCCTTCAACCCCTTTGTGACCCTAGAACGTTCTGTGCCGTCCTAATTTTAGAGGTCCTAAAAGACGCTAGGAACGGCATAGACCATCCTAGCGTTTAACAGCTCATCGCGGCTCCCCACGATGTGCTGTGCGCGGATCCTGCTGCAGGGACTTGCAGCCGGATCCTACTTGTCAGATGATGCTTCTGCATCCTGTCTGCTGGTACCTTTCCATTTATATTTGTACTTTCTTCCTCTCCTGATCAGAAGCTAAGCACTGGCTGCTCCCAAACACATTTAGATAAAGTGATTCAGTCCATAAGTCTTAATTTAATAAGTAACTTTGTAAGTCATCTGCATTCTACCTTATTGGACAAGATCATATTGAAACCTATCAATGTAAGTCAGTTTGTTTTCGACAAGACCCATTGCTCGTAAAAAAAAACATGTGTGGCGTTGTAAGGATAAGTCCTAGATGTTACCTCTTCATAATACTTCAAACAGTTCACAAAGTGCCCGAGGAGCAATCAATAAAGTCTTAAATATTTTATCATTATTTAATTAATGTTAATTCGTTATTTTATTCTTACATGGGTACCAGCTCTCACCAGAAGTGAGTATAGTGAAGGTGTTTAAACATGCAAGCCATAAGGCTATCCTGAAAATAAGGACCAAAGACCAAATATGTTGTGAGAATTTTACACCAGGTAGAGATGGTCTAATTAGGTGTGCTGAATGGGTCTTATCTGCAGATACACCCTATATATTTGTAAACATAGTTATAGTCCAGTAACAAGGGACTAAAAGACACCTATATTCCATGAAATTGTACCATGTAAAAATAACATACTACCATGTTAAAGAGAAAAGGGTTTTGTTTGTAGATTGTTGTAAGCTAATTGCTGGCAAATCTATAGGTTATATTTGTGGATAGTGTCAATACTGCGCCTTCTGCTCATAGGTAGGGGTTATGTGGAATGAAACACAGCATTGTGTGGTCTCTATTGTTTGTATTAAGGCACACATGTTTTATTCTATAGAATGCTCGGCATCAATGGTTTCCGTTCAATACAGTAATAAAATCGATGCTGTTTTTTAATTGGTTGATTCGTTTTGATGGAGTCTCATTACGAGCACATTCAGATATACAGAGAAGATGGAATGCTATCAGCTGACCTGCTGCCCTTTCTCAGGGAGAGATAACGATGAGATGGTAATAGAAGCAGACAGCAGCCCTGACTCCCCTATTCACCTCATTACAACACGTTTGGTCTCAGAGACCTCTATTAAATTCCCCTGGTAATAAAGTAACCAGGTTTGCAAGTTTGGGAGAATTCATTGATCAATCGGTAAAGTTAGAAAATCCCCTGCATTGCAGTAAGGTAACAAATGTGAGAAATTGATCTACACTGGCTGGATGACATTCTCACCTGCTGTTATTCTAGATTTATTCCCACCATGCTTCTGGGACCCTGCGATAAAACTGCACTTACCCCGAGGAGTTAAAGGGGCACTTATCATGCAAACACTGTTTACAGTGTGAAGGTAGAGAACAAAAATGACATCAAACGATCTCTACATTGCGTTAATTCATGCATTTGTTTGCAATTCGAGAGAAACGTGTTGTAAATGTGCTGTGGTGTCTGCGAGTTTATGACATCAGGGATGGGACTCTTCATCGCAGCTGCTTAAGCGCAGCCGCTTCACCGCCGACTCTGCACCACAAGACAGCTCGTCGCTGGAGATTTCATCGCGGGACATTTCATCGCTAAGTAAGTTTATTTCAGCTATTTTACTTTATTTTAGTAAGGGTGGTTAGAATTAGCAGAAAACAAAGAAAAAAAACGCATGCACTCCAAGTAGATATGGTGAAAAATAGAAAAATGTATTAAATATAACATACACGTAGACACTTAAGACAGAGGACCCGGTGAGAGCAATCCGCCTGACGCGTTTCGCGTGATAACTCGCTTATTCATAGGTTCACCTACACAGCGGTGGAGCCGGCTCCATTTGTGCTCTTTTTCTATTTTATGGTTAGAATTAGGGTTTAGGGGGTTAATTTTAGTATTAGGGTTCGGGGGTTAATTTTAGTATTAGGGTTCGGGGGTTAGTATTAGGGTTTAGGGGGTTAATTTTAGTATTAGAGTTTAGGGGGTTAATTTTAGTATTAGGGTTCTGGGGTTAGTATTAGGGTTTAGGGGGTTAATTTTAGTATTAGGGTTCGGGGATTAGTATTAGGGTTTAGGGGGTTAGTATAAGGGGTCGGTGTTAGTATTAGGGTTTAGGGGGTTAGTATTAGGGGTTGGGGGTTAATTTTAGTATTGGGGTTTGGGGGGGAAATATCATTTATTAGGGGGGGTATTTTCTTTTTACTTGTACATTTGTAAGAGCTGACAGTTCAGCGCTGAACTGTCACCTCTTACATAGCCGCATCCGCGATGAAACGGCCGCGTTATTCTTCATTGCTGACAGTTCAGCGTTCTAACTGCCGCGCTGAACTGTCAGCGATGAAGATGCGGCGAAGAAGTGTCCTAGACCCTATGACATCACCTGTGACTTGATATGTAAAATATGTCAAAATATCAACAGAAAAGACTTGAAGAAAGGATATTTAATCTACAACAGGGGAAGGGACTCTTTAAGGACAATAAAGGATGGAACTCACTGTCTAAAGAGGTGGTGCTAGCAAATACAATAGATGCCTTTGAAAGGGGCCTGGATATATATATATATATTTTTAAAAACAGAACAAAGTAAAGGCAATAATATTTATTTAGTACTTGTTGATCCAAGGAGAAATCTGATTGCCATTTGGAGTCAAGAAGATGATTTTTCTGCA
Organism: Pelodytes ibericus; assembly: GCA_036172795.1. NCBI lineage: Eukaryota > Metazoa > Chordata > Amphibia > Anura > Pelodytidae > Pelodytes > Pelodytes ibericus. Next base: position 66,721,320 of record CM069867.1, read on the forward strand.
ATGAAAACAGAATTCGAAATTGCTGAAATGTTTATTTTTTTATTTTTATTGTTTGGGGATCAACAGCGGTACAGAAGGAATAGCAAAAGGGTTGAACTTGATGGACGCATGTCTTTTTACAATTTAAACTACTAGGCAGGTTGATGGAGTCTCTTTAGGGCTGTATCTCTGACCAAAGGGAGACGTGCCGAAATCTAGTTCCACTCCAAACTCACATTAATTCAGCCATTAATTATGTACTCTAATGTATTTAAAAGGCAAGCAGGTCCCAAACCCTAACTGGAGGGGCTTTAAGGCAGAGATCTTGCTATGAATAAACAGACATGTAGCAACACTACAGCTAACTCTATACTCAGAACAGCTGGTCATAAAATCTAATTATTGTACAATCTCTCCTGTAGGCATTGTAAGCGGAAAAAAAAGGCAAACCGTTTCTCGCAGTCACCAATATATTTATCTAATTTCCGCTCTATATAGAAAAGCTAGGCAGGCAGTAGAAGGTTAGATATTGAGCCTTCAGGAGCACTGAGAAAGTAATCTGGACGAATGCACCGTATTATTTCTGTTCTCTATCATTGCACATACTGCATGATATTACAGCTCCAACCCTCCAAAGCCCAGAGCGAACAGCACTGAACTTAATGAACTGAATATTTTGATTTGCTCTTGGCGAAGCATAAATATATGTATAATGTATCTAAATTCTTAAAATTCGTTTCAGTTTTAAACCCTCTCAACACTCAAATAACCATTTTTTTAATGATAAATGTTATTGTGCTGCACGTCACAGATATTGTACGGTTTCTATACAAATCCACGAGTTTGGCGGTTTTAAAGGGAAACATTCTACCGGTCAGTGCATGGCTTTGGCTGTATATGTGTATCTTTTCTTTTGACCGGTTAAAGGCACAGTCTAGTCTCCATACTCACTTTGGTGCAAGATGAAGATCACTGCTTGTATAGTGCACAGGGTTTTATCCCCGTGTGATTTGATGCAGGCATTCTGTATAAATCACATTTTTATTATTTGACTCAAGCCCTCCCCAGTGATTACTCTGCATGTTTACTGCAGGTGCGGCAGCACTGATTATATAGACACTGATCATATAACATTTTATTTAGTCACTTCCTGTGCTCCTGGAATAGAATACATTGTGTGTACTGTAATAGACTTGCTCTTGTACACAGTAGGATCTCTTAACAGTGCAACACATTGTCTGATGACCTCACTAAATAAACAGGATATACCATTCATTTGAACAAAATTATTCTCATTCGTCCAGCAAAGAAAATTAAAAGGAATTGCCTTTTACTCAGCTAGTGTGGGCAGTCTTGATTTCTTGCAAACTGCTGTAATTTCACAGTTTTATCTAACAGTAAGTATTTTATATTTTAAGCAATGTAAAATGTAACACATGCATTTTTAAAGTACTTTGAAAGCATAATAATATATATTAATGTTTGGAAGATGCATTTTTGGGCACCAGAAAGTCCCTTCAATGGTAGAAAGAAAATTCAAAAAGCATTTAATTCATTTTAACGCAGCCATCTAATTAGGAAACGTTTTACTCCTATTCGAAAAACATACTTGTTACAAGCTTTCTCCTAGGGATTGATACAGCTACTATGACATCGGTAGCTCAAGCAACAAATGAGGTTCCCCAGCATCTTCTAGGAGCCAATCAGTAGTTTCCCATAGAGATGCATGGGGGGTGTTCATTTAACATGTGCAGTAGATCACACAACTATCTCACTACTGTCAAAAATCACAAAACAGGACGGCAGTTACTAGCTACTCAATGAGGTTGCTACTGCACTTGCTAGGGTTGCCACCTGGCCGCTATTTTACTGGCAGGCCGGTAAAGAATTGGCTTCAGGCCAATGTTTGTCTTTGGAGACAGTAGCAAGGCCGGTATTTTTCTGAAGACAAGGTGGCCACCCTAGCACTTGCTCATAAACTAAAGACCTAGTGCATCTACACTGCTTGCCAGGGATTCCTAAGCAATGTGCATTCAAATAAAACCTGTACCATACACAGGTTAAACACCAACCGATGTTAGTTTGATGCCGGCAGTGTCCCCTTGAAGCACGTTGGGCCATGAGAAGTGCTCATATATACTAATGTCCCACTGCTTACATTTAGGTGCAGTTTGATTTCATGATAACGTAGTCTTTTCTATAAAATGTGACATAATAATTAGCGCTTACATTAATCATCTTAGAGTGGGAATAGTGATTCATTTTGGGGTCTATTCAATATCCTGAGTTAATAGATCTCATGTCACTGAATCCCATACAATGCAAGAGAAAAGGGGAGTTAAACACCATGATGTTTTGTGCTATTGAATGGGGCCCATTCTCTACATTCAGACATGTTCTCTGGGGGCTCGAAGGGGTGAAGATCCTGGGACAATTCTGACAAACATGCATTGGCTTCAGCTTTATGAAGGAATCAATAAACCAGTCAGGATATAACTAGCAGCCCCCTACCACAACACCATGGACTAGACAACCCACAGTATCAAAAGATGAGCATTCATTTATTAGGCTGGGGAAAAAAAAGAGCTTGCATCAAGGGAAATCTGTATGGACTCCAAAGCTAAAATCAGAATTTTCCCTGTATTGCACAAGTTGGAAATAGAATGAGTTATAGGAGAGCTGAGCATTATGTATACATCGTGCAGGGACAAACCTGGACTTTTTCTCCTGCAAGAAGATCTGCGCTGGCCCTGTATCGTGCACTGCTAAAAAGAAATATGTCTGAAGATGTAACTTTATCTATGTGAGCTCTTCTAGCAGGAGAAACTCTCCTAGTTTGATGAATTAGTCCAAGTTCGCTCTACATTAAGAAGAATTAAATGCACTGACAAGATAATGACAAACCCAATCACACAAGAAATGTACCTGAGAGCGGACAGCCCAATTATCTACTGTCTACAGTCATCTCCATCGTGGAAAAAAGTGATATAGATGTGACCGTTTCATACAAATCCATCCCGATTTAGCACTTTACATCTCAACGGTAAAATTATAAATACTTTCATCTCCCTCTCTCTCTCAAAAGCCTCTGGCCATTGACTGATCCATGATAAGTAGGAATGGCGGCCGGTAAAAAAAATGTTTTGGCTTGTTTTCAATGCTAAATCTATGTATTCTGTTGAAGAAAAGGTAGAATACATACATATATTTATATATTTTTAAAAAGAACATAATATTCGACAGCTCAATATGTTTGTATGCGGAAAGATTAAAAAAGACATATGACCACTTTAATTTGCATAAATAATACATTTAAAAATGATAAAAATATATATTTTTTAATATTCAGCAATGGCTAGTCATTAAATTCCTAAATAATATTTACAAATGTGTAGTCTGTGAAATTGAAAAAACAAGGAAGAAAAAAAAAAAAAAAATCACAGAATAGCAGGAAAATAGTTAAAGGTCCATTGGATGCATTTTGCCCCCCTTGTTGCTGGCATCAATAAAGGAATTTGGGGATTAGTTTCACTGCTCAGCTATTTTTAGGGTTATATGTCAGGGAATTTACCAAAAGGACCTTGCGGAGCACCTTAAGGCAGGAGGGTTCTCAACGAGGGGAAACATTTGAGGTTTTTTTTTGGGACCACAGACTGAAACTGTTGGAGAACTGATCGTTCTACAAAGGAGAATTCTACAGATTGTACACTATCTCCAGGACATCACACCTTATTGTGCTAAATTATATATATATATATATATATATATATATATAAATAAAAGTTGAGAACCATTGCCTTAAGGCCTAAGCGTCCCACAGCAGCCTTCCATTGGATGATGAATAACAAACCCTGTAATGCCCGGCGTTTAATAATTGCAGAGTAGTTTAGAAACATCCCATTTGAACAACTAGGCCTACGTCTCCCATAATGCGCCCTCAGCTAAGAGGCTGGTAGGAGAGCATGGGAGATGTAGCCCTCCAGGAATCCATTATTTAAAAAAGCAAAAATATGCAGAATTAGTATATGGTGTTTTTTCTTCTTGTAAATATGATGTAAATACTTTATATTTGATTAATAGTGTGGCAATATATTACTTGTGGCATGCAAGGTGCTTGTTATCTGTCAAACATCATTTTGAAAAGAGAGGATGTAATAGCTCTTATAATTAGCGAATCGAGACAGATACGAGTGAAAGAAAATAATACAAACTTATTGCGAAAATATTTTTCTTTCTTTCATTTGAAACATTTCAAGTTGTACATATTGTAAAATGTTGTGCTAATTGTAATTGATGGATAATTTTGTTGCCAGTTTTTAAATAAGAGTTCCTCCAGCAGCTGGAGGATAGAAAGCTTGGCAGTTCATTTGCATATTGTGACACAAGGTGATGTCACACAGGAGACAGAACAGACACAATTTGTCTCAACCCCCTAAATACAGCAGTAATTATTTTTGCTGCTTCAAATGCTGTTTATGGGTCTTTAGCATTCCAAGCAAAGGTAAAGTATGAATTACCGGGATTACAAAATGTTCTCTCCCACCCCCGGTTACTTGTTTGAGGGGATGTTTAACACTTTCAGTGCCACAGTGGATGGAAAGCGTTGTTATCCCTTTGCAGCAGAGAATGTTGATACTGTTCCTGTATAAACGTTTTGTATGCTTCTCTCACGGTCACTTAATCGTAGAACAGCATCTGGAGCGAGAGTAACACGGCCGATTTGCAGGTTAAATAATTGGCTGCATTTAATGGATTGAAATATCAGGTTGGTTTTTGTGTTAGTCCAAAATACTGGCAGCGACGGACAATTTATTTACAGTCGTAGGGAAAGACATTAGCAGCATTAGAAAACCTTTTAACCAACAGTGCACATAATGAAAGGAAAACAAAAACAAAGCCAGGATTCGTTCACCTTGAAAAGTAGCAAATCAAAACTGATTTCCTGAGGATTTAAAAAAAAAAAAACAAAAAAAAAAACAAACACACACACACACTACAAACAAATAAAAAACAAACAAATATAACAAACACACACAAATAAAAAAATAAATACAAATAAAAAAACACACTACAAACAAATAAAAAACAAACAAATACAACAAACACACACAAAATAAAAAAAGAAAGACAAATAAAAACACACACACACTACAAATAAAAAACAAACACACACAAAAAAGAAAGACAAATAAAAAAACACACACACAAATAAAAAAAAAGGAAAAAAATACAAATAAAAAAAAAAAAAACACACACAAATAAACAAACATATACCGCTCCTCTGTTGCAAAAACTATGGAAGACATTTCACTATATTTTAAAAAGCCGCTGACATTTCACACGCTAATCCAGTCACAATCAGGCGTTTTTGTTTTTTAAATCAAGGATAACACATTATGTCTATTGATCCTGGATGTATTTGGTAATATTTATATTGTGTTTGCATTTAATTTATGGAGGCATGTATTAGCCTGTTAGCAAGGCATCGGTGTACAAAAAAAGCCTTTGTTTATTACACCATAAAACAATATTTAATATAAAAAAACAAAACAGCTTTGTGGTTTGAAATGTATAATGTAGTTAGGGATAATCAGCATCTAAAGAATCTGGCAGGTTTACGTATGTGAAGTACCATATGCCCGGCTTCACACAATGCACAAAAATAAAATCCATTGGTAGGAAAGTCTCACCAAAGCAGGACATGTTATAGTGATCATAGTGCCAGGTATAAGAAGGAATCCTATGTAAAGCTGGTTTAGTGGCATCCAGCATCTGGGCAACTTGATGTATTACCCCACAGCTGTAGCAATTTGCGCTAATCTAACTCCCGATCCAAGGAAAGGATAAAAACCCACAATCATTTAGTAAAAACAACAATTATAATGATGGAAAAATCTACTTTAATAGAACAATTATTAATGGCAGGTTCATTTAAGCAACATGCAGGCTGCAAAGGCAATACTGACCCTATAACCACCAATTGTATCGGCTTGTAATTCTGTAATTTTTTTTTAGGCCTTTTGAAAGTCCGATGACCCATTATATGAGGTCACGGCTTGATTCCGTGGCAGTGAGGGGTCAAAAGTAAACAAGTGCCTCTTATTACCATTATAAACTGGTATTTGAGGAATCTTTTTCTGAAGGCACAATGGTTGTAAGTGCTATTTAGTATTATAGTCCGGTCAAGAACAAAGAAACAAACAATAGACAAATAAGTGCTCTAGTACAGGACTTTCACTAATCCCTATAGACTTTAGGCTAATTCAGGTGGCAGGGAAGTAGAACGAGCCAGCAGTATGGATTGTTGGAGCCATGGCTTCCGGGATTTGTCAAGCCCTGCTCTAGTATCTGTGAAAATGATCTTGGCAGTGTTGATGCTGGTCCATTAATGATTATTAATTTGATGGCTGAACAGTGTCAGATTCGGCGTGACCTTAAGGAGTAGGTTTTTGAGAGGCTTTGACAGGGCATGGTTATTACCACATACTCACAAGCTTAGTTCCTGCAATATGTGCTTTGATAATAAAAAAAGGACAATTGTGTATTAATGAAAGAATTGCTAAGACAGGACTGGCTGAGGTGAAAGTCTGTAGATTTTTCACTCTATACAGAAATACAGAACAAATTTCCCAGTCTGCCATCTATATAATTACTCTGGTCGCAGAGGTAAATGTGAGGCTTTTGTAGATCAGTGTAAGTGGATATAAATAAGCAAACTTTGGTATTTCTTTAGCACTCTGTAACATTGGATTTAAAACGTATAGGTGAGATCCACCGGACTTGGGCTGCTTGTGGGTCCAGGAGTTATCAGTAGTGGCTGGGTGAATGAGATGGCCTTCATCATACAGGCACTGCTATCTGTGCTGCAGTAATAAAGACAAGCACTGATATGTAGCACAGCTTCAGCCAACGCGCACGTCAGAGGGATGCTGACGCCTATCTCGCTTGGTCTCGATAGACTTCCAATCTCACCGTGAGTCTTCTGACCTTTCAGCAGCTCTTCGTGCCCTGGAAAGGTAAAAACAAAGTTATTCCGAAGCACGGAATGAATGGCGGAGCGAGCGTATTGAAGTATTGGCGTATATCTTGTGACACAAACAGGTCTTTGGGGGGAGTTTGCCGCTTCATTTAAAGGACAACTGTCTGAAAAAAATTAAGTTATGTTCAATTAAAAGACTGCATCAAGTATAGGCATTTTAAATAGAAATGTGTTAATGAAGAATTCTAAATACATTCCTTATTGAGCCCTGTTTGCTCAGTATAGCTCCATCAGGGGGCGGACATGTTGATTAGAATCTTTGCTCTGTATAGCTCCATCAGGGGGCGGACATGTTGATAAGAATCTTTGCTCTGTATAGCTCCATCAGGGGGCAGACATGTTGATTAGAATCTTTGTTCTGTATAGCACCGTCAGGGGGCAGACATGTTGTTTAGAATCTTTGCTCAGTATAGCTCCATCAGGGGGCGGACATGTTGTTTAGAATCTTTGCTCTGTATAGCTACATCAGGGGGTGGACATGGTGTTTAGAATCTTTGCTCAGTATAGCTCCATCATGGGGCGGACGTGTTGTTTAGAATCTTTGCTCAGTATAGCTCCATCAGGGGGCGGACATGTTTAGAATCTTGAATCATATTTTTGATCAGACTCAAGATGTCAGCGCCTTTATAAAGCTGTATGGACCAAACTGAGCTCAATAAGATTTTTATCCTTTCAGTAAAGAATGTATGTATAAAACATCCAAACTTGTTGAACTCTTTCAATTAAAACACATTTTTTTTGTGGGCCAAAAGTTGTCACCATATTTATCAGCATGGCATGGATGTTAAAGGCTGGGAAGTGGTGGTGACTGATTCGAGTCCCTTCTCTGATGGAAAACCAATAATACCATATTGACCAGTATTGCTGGGAAGGAGAAATCCTTACCTTCTGTAGAAAGGAACCAGAAGCTTGGAGCCCCTTCGGTTAACTTTGACCCAGCAGGTAGTTTGAGGGTTAATATATATGTAAGGGTTGTGCTGGGTGATACAGTAACGGGCGAGAGATTGATTCTGGGAGCAGATCGGGGTAACTTTGGCAAGTGGAATTTCACAGGCAATGCACTGTCCACCGCATCTACCGATTCATTCAGAATGGCAAGCTGCAAGAGAATACAGTGTATTACTGTCCTAATAAACACAACATAAGCAGACAAAAGCCAGTCCTGATTCTGGCAAAAACACATGGGAGACGCCAACATGAGCGCCAGATAACGCGGTGTGGTTATAAGACTTGTGATAGGCAACCCGGCACCCTCTGACTACCCAGCTAATTAACACATGCAATTTCCACAAGCTTTTGTTCTAAAACTTTAATGTGGGAAGTAATTTCTCATCCGCAGTCTGCATACCACAGACCTAGATTAGAATTAAAAGCCTCTTAAAGAAACAGTAGCGCTTTAAAAAAAAAAGACAAAAAAAAAAAAAGCATTTTATATTTATTATTATTTTAGCAGAAAAACGACATTTATCTAATGGGTGCAATTTGTCAGAGGTGAGGTGCTGGTGAGTAGAGATTTGCACTTTTTGGGGAGTTTATCCAGATGTACTAGCAAGGTGGAGGAAAAAGTAAACCATCCTCTACCGGCATCAAATATACAAAGAAAAGAAACCAACATAAAATGTGATGTGTTGAACTTGTGCACTTACATTATCAGCATTTCATTTGCATTCTAATACACTGTTAAGATACATTTAGCACAATATGGTGTGTGGGAGTACAGGATAATCATAGTAGGGTTTTTTTGATTTAATTCCATGACTCATGAATCTCATTAAATTGGCAGGTCCTTCAATATAACTAACCCCTGAATTCTCTACTGTCTGCAAGACTGATGTAAAGACGCCTACTTTGCAAAGGAAATAAAACAGTGTGTACTTTTTTCAAGTTCGCATATAAAAAAAAAAAAAAATGAAATCCAAGCCTGATGTAATGAACTACCCCCCCCCCCCCCCCAATATAAACAGCCTGAGTTAAGGTAGTCAAGCGTCTATTATATTGAGAAATTAGGAAGCAGATGATGAAGGAATCCATGGAAAACTGACTGCACTTGGACTATTACCCAAAAGATGAACTGCAGTTGGTGAGTGGATTCTACAAGTTGAACATACATGACACGTGGAGAAACTCCTATAAATGGATAAATAAAAATCTAAAAGATTGTATATACCTTTCCCTATCCTGGCAGCATTTCTACCATCAACACATTTCTTTGGAATAACACATATCCAAATGCATTGAGAGGGAGCATGCACTATAATCATTCTCCATGGATGCTATGCACTTGTCACATCACAGGTGCTGTTTGTGAGAGGGGTCTGCTATGCTGGGAGGGTTGTCCGTGAGAGGGGTCAGCTATGCTGGGACGACTGTTCGTGAGAGGGGTCAGCTATGCTGGGAGGACTGTTCGTGAGAGGGGTCAGCTATGTTGGGAGGGCTGTTTGTGAGAGGGGTCCGCTATGCTGGGAGGGCTGTGCGTGGGAGGGGTCCGCTATGCTGGGAGGGCTGTGCGTGGGAGGGGTCCGCTATGCTGGGAGGGCTGTGCGTGGGAGGGGTCCGCTATGCTGGGAGGGCTGTGCGTGGGAGGGGTCCGCTATGCTGGGAGGGCTGTGCGTGGGAGGGGTCCGCTATGCTGGGAGGGCTGTGCGTGGGAGGGGTCCGCTATGCTGGGAGGGCTGTGCGTGGGAGGGGTCCGCTATGCTGGGAGGGCTGTGCGTGGGAGGGGTCCGCTATGCTGGGAGGGCTGTGCGTGGGAGGGGTCCGCTATGCTGGGAGGGCTGTGCGTGGGAGGGGTCCGCTATGCTGGGAGGGCTGTTTGTGAGAGGGGTCCGCTATGCTGGGAGGGCTGTGCGTGAGAGGGGTCCGCTATGCTGGGAGGGCTGTGCGTGAGAGGGGTCCGCTATGCTGGGAGGGCTGTGCGTGGGAGGGGTCCGCTATGCTGGGAGGGCTGTTTGTGAGAGGGGTCTGCTATGCTGGGAGGGCTGTGCGTGAGAGGTGTCCGCTATGCTGGGAGGGCTGTGCGTGGGAGGGGTCCGCTATGCTCTGAGGGCTGTGCGTGGGAGGGGTCCGCTATGCTGGGAGGGCTGTGCGTGGGAGGGGTCCGCTATGCTGGGAGGGCTGTACGTGAGAGGGGTCCACTATGCTCAGAGGGCTCTCTTTATTTAGATTAGCAGGCATTCATTAGCCTGTTTTGCATGCATCAAGTGGAAAGGTTATTTTTTTTTTCAAACTGAAAAATTACATATATTCATAATCTATTTTTTATTTATTGTGAAAAAGTTTTTCAATAAAGTGATAAAATAAATGCAGAGATCATATTTCATGGTTTTCAAACTGAAGAGGTAACGAGTAAGAGATTCAGGCTGGCTTCACTATTACCGCAATGTATCACCTGAGAGGTCTTCAAGATAAGCACATTGTAAAAGAAATGGTAAAATACCAAATGGTGCAGAATCCAGTACACGTGGAAGCAAACGAACACACATCCAAAAGAAACAATATGTCCAACACTTGTAGATCATGATCAGTCGGGCAAGATTTGAATGGATGAGGGCATGGATCTAAGTTACTTTTAATGAAAAGCACATGCATTGAGTTCTAATTATAGGAAGTGTGACACAATAACTGAAACGGTTTTAGGGTGAATAAAATAATAATAAAAAAAACCCGAAAGTAGTGTCTCTTTAAAAGGGAATAGAAATCCCCAAAACACACCTAAATTAACCCCTTTGGGACAATTGACGTGCCAGGGACATCATGGGAAAACATCTAGTTAATGACAATTGTCCTGCTGGCCATGTAACATGGTGGAATGCGTTTATCAAGTGACCATCGAGTACTTTCTTTGTCCCTACAAACAAATGTAGGGACGCCCTCTGATGGCGCTTCAGAGTGATCACATTTACTATAGTGCCTTTCCAATATGGTGCTGCCTTGTTTCTCAAGCATATTCTACTGCACAGGCGATTGACAGCCGTAACTGTGCGCGCATGTGCTGTGCATTAGAATTTGCTCGAGAAATTTGATGGAACACTGGCAACATCTGATTAAAAAAACAAACAAAAAAAACACTTTTTCTTTAGTTAGCCTTAGGGCTAGGGTGAATGATCAAGAAAAAGAAATGCGTTGCCTTCATTTATTGCCCTATAAACTTGCAAAAATACAACAAACATAAAACATGGGGTATTTCTAAACTCAGGACAAATATTAAAATTATAACTGACACGTTAAAAATAAACATGTATGTATTCGTTCCAGTGCTTGTTTCGTTGTTGGAATACGTAATTTTAAAAACATACATTCAAGCATGCGTTCTTCTAGGAATTGACCCAGCTAACTATGACATCAGTAGCTCAATATCTCCTGGGAGCCCATCGGTGGCTTCCCATAGAGGTGTACAGAATGTGCACTGCACATTCACACAACTGTTTAGCCCCTCCACTCACTGCTGTGACAAAACAAAACAGGAAGGCAGTTACTAGCCAACTGCAAATGCTCCTGAATGAATGGCTGAGTGCACTAACTCTCTTGCAAGTAAGCAAAAGCAGAATACTTTGCCAGAGATTTCTAAGGAATGCCTGCATACATCTGAACGCACAAAACCCCTGTATAATGTACAGGTTGAATACAAACAGATGAACCAACGTTAGTCTGATGCCAGAGTTTCTTTAAAAAACAGAATTAGAACTTTAGGTGCAAACTTACCACAGTAATTGTGTTGGTTTCCAAATCCAGAACTTTGATCTGATGATTATTTGTGTCTGCAACATACAACAAATGTCCGCCACCTGCCACACACAATCCACCGGGTTCATTGAAGGTTGCTTGTGCAAAGTCTACACCGGCGACATTACCGGCCGCGCCAGTGCCGGCAAGTGTAGCACAACTTTTGGTTTTCGGGTCCACGACTTTAATCTGATATAAAAAGAAAACAGAGGATTAGACGATGTATAACAGGAGCCAGTGTGATGTAAGAGAAGCATTGGTTGGTCTGCTCACAATGGAAAATGCCACTACAAACTTAATTTCTTCTTACAAAGTCAACCTGTCCCAATCTGCTTCGGAATCTACATTTCAATCCACGGGTGAATGAAACCTACAGTTATTTCAGCTCTTCAGGGTACAAGGTAGTGCCCTGGAGCTGGATATGGTGGAATGAAATCCCAGCCCTTGTGCCAGGAGCTCTTGCTAATTGTGAATTAAGCTGTAGCTCGGTAACAAGATGTTTTGAGCACACCACCCTGGAGGGCACAAGGGTGAACGAGTCAAATGGACAATTGCATAGGCTAACGAAATGGATTTAAAACTAAACTTTTCCCCCATCAGATGAGTGGGGGGCAAGCCAGCTTCAGAGGAGCTCAGGGTAACACTGCTTGCATATATAAAGATACATGTCTGATTTACTTTGGAAAAGAAAGACAAGGGTTAAATCTTTAGTGCATCTCTAGTGATACGTGTGGTTTACTCTTGCCCAGGGAGGGATGGTCAGGACTATGATACACGCTGAACAGCCAATCAGAGCAGGGGCTCGTCCCTGCTTGTCTGATCTGGATCTGTATGATTCTTTTTTTCCAAGTAAACCTGTCCGAATGTCATGGATGTTAAATACTGAATGTATTAATAATGGGTGGAAATAAAGTCGGAGCAATGGAAAAATGTCACGACTTGTAGTTCCAGTTCACTTAAAGCAAACTGCCAAAAGCAGACATTAAATCGCAGAGTCTGACTAATTCTCCCGCTTGCAGGTCTCTTGTCAGTTCACTTTCTTTTTTTGGGGGAGCAGCCTGCAATGTTGTCTGTCTAGGAGGGCTTGAACAGGCTAAAAAAAATCAGAAACGTTCTTACACAGTGGAATCAACAATGTTTTAAACCCTGCTGCTTGTGTTCGGCAGGGAAAGGGTTAAACGAAAAATCGATCCGCCCATGATTTGGCGGTTTAGAATTAATCTGTGCTCAGCAAAAGGACATTAATAGGCGCTGTAAAAATACCCCTCTGTTCTCCAGGTCTGTGCCAAGTCCCATAAAATAAAGGAAACCATTAATTATAAGCCAAGTGATTGCTGTGTCCAAATAGCAACTCATAATATTGGTTTGTTTTCTAGAGTGACGTTAGTTGAACCTCGGTGAGGTAAACTGTACCGTTAGCAAAATAAAGTATCGAGCTCCTATTCCGTTCACATAACCGGAGAGAGGCTTGACAAACTGTTCATCTTTCCTACCCTGTGTTGGGGATTACAGCCCTGAGAATGGACTCGGCTAATAATATCTAAGCGGAGTATTAGACCTTCTGGATTAATACCGGGTGCGACTTTAACAGACACTTTAAATACCAGGATTACATTATGAATAGTGAAATGAATAGTCTTACAATTGGAATCAGTTTCCAATTGTTGCTGTAAGTCAGGCAGACTGCGTCGAGAGGCAAGGCTAGAGGAGAGTAGTGAATTGGAACATGGAGCCGTCTAAGACTTTTTTTTATTTTAGACATTCTGTACCCCTATGACAATGGCTGTTTTAACATTTCTGCAGTGTTTGTGTTTAGCTGTAATATTCCTCTCGCTTACTGTACCCACACACCTTATATATTGATTTTCTTTATATAACATTGTTTTGATCATGTTATAATCTTCTACACATCTACAAAAGCTAATGAAAAAACCTGCTAAAAATAGATTAGCTTTATCCTTTTTTTTTGTTTCTCTGCAAGTTTTAGGGCAATAAGTAAAAGTAGGCCATTGCGGATTATAACCATTTTCCTCCCAGAATGACTTATAGTAATATTGTAATCCCAGACAAACTAACATTTTTTTTTTTAAATTCCAATTTTATTTAAAACTTTTTTTTACATTTTTATTTTACACACTCTGGGTGGTTAGTAGGGGCATGGGGGACAAGGAGAGACTACAGCTGCCAAAACCAGCGAACGTGTCCACTGTCCAAATGGCTTTCAGACCCCGCGAGTGCAGAAGATGGACAGGTCATGTCTGCCAAGAATTTCGGATTGTAGTTGAATGCTGAACGCTTCATAAAGCTAAGAAGGAGTGCACCGCTAAGATATGAATGAAGACTTCCTACTTAACATGGATATTTATTAGAAGCCAGCTTTATGAAAAACAGATCAGTGAAGGGCTAAAGAAACCTGCAGCCGTGGAGTAATATACAGAATGCAAACAGTAATAATGTGCAGAGAAGCTGTACAAAATCTCTAGTCAATAATAAAAAAAAGCGATGGAAATGACTGGCACAGAGAGTGTGTCACATCTTCACTGAAACATGAACATGTAGGAAGGAGGTGTGAATGTTACTGCAGCGTGCGTGAATTGCCCAGCATTAGATCAATAATCAAAAAAAAGGGGAACAGTTTAGAATGGAAGCATAATATGGGGGTAAATGACCATGATACTCTCTCTAGAGAACATTTAAATGTACACACAATGACCAGCAATGCATAGATACAGTCAATAGGACCATTTGGGAGAAAAACACTGAATAGGCAATGCTTTTTATTATTTTTACTTCCAGGTAACAATTTTTACAATGATAAAGTTGAGTCTTCTTGTGATGATGTATATACCAGCTACGTTTCGCCTATCACAGGCTTCCTCAGAGGTGAAAGTCACATATAAACAAGCATGTATGACTGCACTACATAACAGAACAAAATAATTTTTTTCTTTATTACAAAGTTGTTGTTTTTTGGCATAAAAAGTGTCTGAGTTACCCTGGTACAGATTGCTCTCCTCCACTAAAATACTACGGGAACATTTTTAAAAACAACTTTTAAACGAAAAAAAAATAGTAAATCAATATAAAAAAAACCCTTGTGCTGTGTTTAACAATAAAAAATATATACTCCTATTCATATAATTTCTTAACACCTCAGAAAGGGAGATAAATAACACACAAACTTATCAAGGCAAAACAGGTGCTGTTTTGTTTAAAAACATGCTAAATTTGGAGCAAACTGCTATAACTTTCCATGGTTACTACTACTATTTTAGAACTCTTTCCTGAAATACCACCTTTTTTGTCTCGATAAATACAGCCCCCGTTATAGGGGAGCAGTCTGTCTGCTGTCTTTTTTAGGGAGATCCATACTTGGGATCAGTACCAGCCAGAAGTAAATGCTCCTCAAATTTAAGGTAAGAGAATATTCACAAAGGATTAAAAAAAAAAAAAAAACCCAGCCACTAAAATAGTATGAAATCTGCTAACATTGAAGTTAACCGTTTACGTCTCTATAGAGAACTCAAGCCAGCAACAGCGCCGTTCGGATTACAGGAGCCTCGCTTTATACGGACCACTTCCTGTGTGGGCCGTCCTATCAGCCAGCGGGATGACATCAAGTTGCACAACACGTTTTGCCACCTCTCTTTTGCTCATAATCTTCTATAGCATAACTTATGTTCTTTGGGATCACGTGATCCCCATAAGACAGTATTATAATAGAATGTAAAGAGCCGCGTGAACCCAGCCGGAAACATAAAACAATTGATATTTTGTAATGTGAAAAAAAAAATCTAATTGCATCCAAATGTGCGTTATTAGCTCTTTAAAGATACCGTTTCATGACAGGTGCGTTATATACACTAGTATTTACACTTTGTCCGGGTTTCCATTGACTGTTTATATGTGTGGCGACAGATTAGCCAGCTGTACGATGGCAGTAAGGACAATGCATAGGACTTGTCTTACCTTGTGGTTATATGAATCTGCCACATATAACAGGCTTCTCTGCTGATGCCAGGCTACTCCCAGGGGATGCTGAAGTTTAGCACTGATCCCCATTCCATCCAGATCACCAAATGCAAACAGATTCTGAGAAAGAGGAGGTTTTACATAGTGAGAGTCCGTCTTATGTCCCGCGCACCATGGTTTATCTGAAGCAGGTATATATAGTGGAATCAAGTGTGTAATGGCTTTATCACAAACAGAGGTTTGGCACTGGAACCCGTCAGCATTTTGAGTATTTCAACTATTACAGTTCTGTTCACTGAGGATCTGACAGTACATCGTTCAGTGTAAGGTTACGAAGTTGTGAACAAAAGATCATTGTATTTAAAAGACACTCAATCTGCTAAACATTTTTTATAATGTGAATTTCCATGTGTCTGTAGTGACTCCTGTTTATGAAATCACAATATGGCTTGATATTCAAAGGAACTACAGTCAATGGCAAATGAATAACTTGCATTTTAAGCCACCAAACAAGAGACACCAGAAACATGTTTCTCCTAATTTAGGCATTTGCTTGCAATTCTGCCAACACCAGGTACAAATCCTTTAAAAATATCACTTTTTTAAATTCTCTTCATTTACTGTAAAATAAGATTTAGATTCCAGAGCTTTTTTTTTTTTAAATATCGCTTATTCCAAAGCGCACTCGAAATCTCCAAGGTGGAATTGAAGTTGACTTTAATGAACAGGACTGGCTGCTTTTATCTCGGACTCGTATACGGACTCTTGGTCCATTTTTACAGAAACAAGGTACCGATTTTGAAAAAAATCTGAGCAGTGAAACAAATCCGGAGAAAAAGGAGTGTCATTCATGCTGTGATTAAGCTTCAATTCTAGATATCCTTGCCAGCTGATGGGAGTTTTGGTTTGATAATTACCCCTACCAGATTTCTAAATTTAAACACACGGTTACACATCGAGGCGCTAAGCACAGTGTGGAGACACAATGATGCTTAGTAACCTTAATGAGTCTTTCAGTAGGAATGTGTCAGCCATGCAGGGCAGTATATGATTAGCAGGCTAATAAAATAATATATGTAACGATACAGATCATTATATTGCTTTACTGGTTACTTAGCAGTAATCAGGTAGGTACACCATGCTTATGTTGTCATCTCCAATTAGAACCAAGGCATTCCATTAATTGCATAATCACTAATGAATGCTTTAGGTTTATAATTGTTTGCAGGAGAAACCAGGCAGGTAACATGCTGTAAGAAAACTAGCAGGAGTCTTTTAAGAGGTCATAGAATGAGTATAAACTGCCAAGTCCTGTCTTAAAAACATCTGCCAAGTGCCAGGAAGCTCTGGCTCCCAAACTCCACGTTACTGGCTTATAACTTATTTTTTTGATTGCTTTACATAGAATCCTATGGAAGTACCACCTCCCTGGCACCTCCATTTTATTAGGATGGGTCCTGAATTGGTCTATTTGGCTCAGAAGGTCTACAGACGTGTGTCAGGCTCTGGTTTCATGAGATCACTGGAAGATTTGTAACTTTAACATATTAAAAAAAAAAGTATATGTCTGTCTGCAATTAACTCTGCGTCAGGGATGGAAACATAGAATGTGTCGGCAGATAAGAACCATTCGGTCCATCTAGTCTGCCCAATTTTTTTTTTTTTTTTTTTTGAGTACTTTTATTAGTCCCCCGTTCCCGGTCTTATAGCTAGGATAGCCTTGTGCCTATCCCATGCATGCTTAAACTCCTTCACTGTGTTTACCTCTACCACTTCTACTGGAAGACTATTCCATGCATCCACTTCCCTCTCAGTAAAGTAATACTTTCATTAGTCCCTGACCTTATCTTATATCTAGGATAGCCTTATACCTATCCCACGCATGCTTAAACTCCTTCACTGTATTAACCTCTACCACTTCTACTGGAAGACTATTCCATGCATCCACTACCCTCTCAGTAAAGTAATACTTTCATTAACTCCTGGCCTTATCTTATATCTAGGATAGCCTTATACCTATCCCATGCATGCTTAAACTCCTTCACTGTGTTTACCTCTACCACTTCTACTGGAAGGCTATTCCATGCATCCACTACCCTCTCAGTAAAGTAATACTTCCTGATATTACTTTTTATCATTGGCTATGTTAACTGTAAGTGAACAAACTAAAATAACATAGTAAATAAAACACGACTGAAAGAAAATGTAAAAAGAGAACAAGTTAGCAGAACGGCTAGTGGGGGCAGGGACGGACATGATAATCTCCGCCCCGGCTGGAGGCGTGTCCAGCATCACAGAAGCCTCCCACCAAGCTGCGCGGTCAGATGGTGGAGAACTTCTGCGCGACATGGCAGCTTGAACGTCAATGTTTGACTTCCAGATAAAAATCGGACCCGCTTCTGAACAGTGCTCCATAGGCACACAGCTCAAAAGCCTTTTGAAATCAGACAGAAGTTGCCTTATGAGGACATTACTCCAAAAAATGGGACTGTCCCAGAAATGTTGGGACTGTTGGCATCTATGGTAATAACCAGTAATATCCCAACCCACAAGACGTTACAACTACCTACAGCACAAAACAAATGTGAGTCTCTTTATAGGATCAACAGGAGAGTCCGTCTTTACACTGATTTGGGTAAGGTATGAGGCTATTTTGAACACAAGAGAAAGGTCAAGGAGCAATTAACATTTGAGGCTATTCCGTCACATCATGAGGATTACCATTGGATCGCGTTCTCCCCCCACGATGTGCTTTACGGACCCATCTTTCAGGGATACGGTCCGGATTGTGCTGCTCTCGCTATCAGCAACAAAGAGGCAATTCCAGGGGTCGCTGGGGCAAACGGATACACCAGAGGGCTGGGCAAACCCCGCTTTGTGTGGGTACGAATTGTTTCGGTTCTCCTCATTACCACTCCCAGCAAAGCGCACACAGGATCCTTTGGGTAGGTTACTACTGGGGGAAAACAAAACAAAACAAAACGATAACTAAATAAATAACAGTTTCGCAATTGCAAACTAGATGACACAACCAAATGATGTTAAATACAGCCATGTGAAACATGGAAACACAAGTACACACTAGTCATCAAAATATTTACCCTGGGCATATAGACAGGTACAAAATAGATTTATTGGTGCGAGTTCATTTGGGAAGACTTACAAGGAGTCATCTGATGGAGGACATGTTGAAACAAGGCGTAGGATGACAACATTAAAAAAGTTTTCACAGATTACAGAGGCAAAATTGGAAGTTTATTGGAAAATCAAGGAGAGAAATCGCTCACATAATTACCCTTCAGTGGTCTGCAGTAATAGAATGTAAAAGTCTTTTATATGAAATAGCCCACACTGAGAAGCTATCTATGCAGGAGATGTAGGGAGGGCCACTATTGGCTTTTGAGGTGAACATATGCTTTTGATAAAGCAATGCAACCTGAAAGCTCTTATAACACAATACAATAATATTATAAACCAGGACCGAGGTCACTTATTGGGTCTGGAAAAGCTAAGGGGGATGGAAGCTGAATAAATGGTTATGCATTAGGACAGGGGTGTGTGGAATTTGCAACTTGTGGAAAATTAATTTTTTTCATAACAGATACTCAACTTGTATCACTTTTTTTTTTTTTATCAGGATACATGTAAATCAAGCCCACATACTGGCAAGTTTTCTATTGCAAATATCAAAATTACAGTCACGTAACAAAATACATGAGATTTTCTCGTAAAAAGTTCCAATCTGTTTAAAGTTTAAACGATCATATGGTAATACACACTTGCCAAGTTTATATAGAGATGCAAGAGCCTGGGCTGGACACATTTCTATAGATTTTAGGAGCCAGCCTGATTATTTTTAGGAGCGTGGAAAAAAAATGGTACCTCCATACAGTTTTATGTAAAACAATCCTAAAAGCCAGCAGTGGGGATTTTTGGAGCTAAGGATCCCGGACTCCCAGGATTTGTCAAGTCTTGCTTTAGGCCGTGTATGTCCAAAAGACATGCACAGTTTTAACGCAATGCTGTCTTTGCGAAGTCAAATTCAAGGAGCATAGGCAGGGACAGAACCGAATTTAACGAATTAAAAACGTGACTGTGCCGGGCAAACTCGGATGGAGGATGTCTGCAAGTATCGTGCAGACATCCCCCGGCTGCCCCCACTAGCCACCAGGGATCGAGGTAAGGGGAAGGGAGGGTGGCAGAGAGACAGGGGGGACAGAGCAGGAAGGGGGGGGAGAGACAGAGGAAGGGGGGACAGAGCAACAAAGGGAGGGAGGGGGGCAGAGAGAAACATGTGGGGGGGGAGAGACAGGCGAGGGGGGAGTGGGGAGTGAGACAAAGCTGGGGGCAAGGGAAATAGAGAGGCAGCATTGGCACATAAAAGGAAATAAACACAAGAATTGCATTTTTTTTTATATAATATTTTATTAAAAAAGCAATTTACATGTGAATATATACAAGTTTAACTTTTTTCCTATAGGGTAGTCTTATATTCAGGCTTTTAGTTTTTTTCCTAAAGGAATATCCAAAGTTTGGGGGGTCGTCTTATAATCAGGGTCGTCTTATAATAGAGCAAATACGGTATTTTTCTGCTGGCTGCAGTCTTTCCACACTTACAAAAATAAAAATGATGCTACTTTATCCTCATGCGAGGACCACACAAAATTTCACAAACAAACTTCAGTGGCTGTTTTATTTATCACGTGTGACTAATGAGAGTTAATTTAATGTTCTGCCATTACAAGAGCAGCCTCTAGAGGCCACATTACAAACAGACTGCGGACACAGTATTTATTTATAAAATATTTTAGCACTAAATCCATCACTCCCCCAACATCCGGTCACAGTCACAGTCTAAGCAATGATTAGGTTGACAATCACATACCTCCCCTTGGGAAGCTTCCCATCTTCCAACATGAGGGCCCAGACCTGATGCGTTCCAGCCATCGCTATCCACAGAACCAACTGCTCACTTTCACCTGGAAGGATTAAAAGAAATATATTAAAGCTGGCTGTAAATGAAAGGAACCAGAACGTCCCGTGTGATCATTTGCCAAAAATAAATGATTTGACTTAATTTTCCATAAAATGTGCATCATTCTTTAGAGTTGCCATATGTCACACATCAGTCAAACCAAAGTAATGTGGACTTAAAAGATTGATAAACCATGAAGGTCAAAGCAAATAGTAAGCATCATAATATTGCTTCAAATATATTTTATGGTCACAGACACACCAAGATTTCAGGGTTTTTACTACATTTTATTATTATAAAAAAGGTAGAAGCTGTAAAAGTCTCAATACATTAATATGTCATTCATCAAGATATATCTGATCGAGTTAAATCAATTGCTATAAAATCCGAGCTTGACAAATACCAGGAAGTCATCACTCCTAAAATCCCTACTGCTGGCTTTTTAAAAATATTCCAACTCTATGGAAGCACCAATTCCCTAAAAATAACAAGGCTGGCTCCGGAATTGGTCTGCCTGGCTACTAAATATTTGCCAAGCCCTACGGTAAACCAATTGTTATTTTGGCTATGCGGACAGCAGTTATCAGAGTAAATCCATATACTTTATCATAATACACAAAACCAAGCATACTCCAAATTATTTGAAGTATGTAAAAGCACACGTAATATGGCAGAAATATGCGCAGACCATAGCTTAGCAGCGAAACCATTTTCTCCTTGGTGTGGGTAGACAGCATGACATGTGTATAAACTACTATAGACGTTAGTTCAGGGATTAAAAACCAAGAGCTGCATGAGAAATCCTCCACCTGGCAGTCCTGCCAGTGGACATCATTGAACACATACAGAAATATACTAAGAAAACAAATATATTCTCCAGTCTCTGTGTTCATATGCACGTCTTCATATATTTTCTTTAACAATCCACGCCAGAACTTGGGTAACGGCGCCCCACTGGATGGATTTACATCACGATCAAGGAAATGCATAAATTAGGAGAAAAATGTGTTTTCCATTTGTCTGTGGAGTCTCCTTCTTATGACATCACGTGTCATTATATATAAAAGAACTGGCTTTCAAAGGGAAATGTGTGATTTGCATACCGTGCCACAGGTGATGTCATAAGCAGGAGACTCCACAGACAAATGTAAAACACATTTTTATCCTAATTTAGGCATTTGCTGGCAATTCTGCTAACAGTGTATAGATCATTTTCTGCTATTTATTTATTTTTTAATGATTTTCAGGGCTGCTAATTTGAAATCATCTACAAAATAAAACAGCTAAAAACCACACCACCATTTTGATGCGCTTATTGATGCGGGAAAAAGACTTGAGTCTTAGTTGGAAGCATATGTGTCATCATTTTTAAATTATATCATATTTGTGATCATTACATTTGCCTTATTTCCTTTAAAAAAAAAAAAAAATATATAATATATACCAGTATACTGGTCATGTGGTGACCTGCATTAGACTTAACAAGCCAATTTTGTTACCGGCCTACCGGCAAACTAGTTATTATTGGATTATTACTTGATTAAACAGAATCCGCCAGATTGTTAACTAAAATGAGCAGTGCTCTCTACCGCTTGTGCAACAGTAAATGATAATATGTAATGTATGTGTTATGTTCACTCCATTGTAACTACTATCTATTTTATACTGACACAGAATATACTGGCAATTAATAAGAATAATAAGAAAGATAAAACTGGTCCCTTGAAAGGCCCTGTATCATACACATTGGTAAATACTTTGCTTTGTATCTACAATAAAAAGTTGAGAAAAGCACTTCATTGCAGTCATATTGTATAGGTTGCTCGATTCGTGACTGTCTTTCTGTTGCCACAGACGGTAATTGCTAGGTGTCTGACAGCTCTTGGAACAACTTAATAACAAGAAACCGTGCTAGATGTGCTCACAAACTTACAGCCAACAGAAACAACTGCATACACTTTCATTTAAAACTACATTTCACAAAACAAAGCCTGCCACTTTTACCCCCGTGTGTATGGCTGACTGCACAGACAGTGAAGACAAGTAAGTCCACAAAAGGAAAAGAGGTACGAAGCGCCTACAAATATATAAATCCAAAGTATTTAACAAAATATACAAACCCAGAAAGAATAATAGGTATAATAATGGAGATGGAACTCTCAGGTGTGATCAGGACATCAATTAGGGGATAAATAAATAAAACAGCTGCTGGTCTCTAAATATCACAGTGGAATACCACTGCAAAGAAAGGGGGGAGAAAAAAGCATAAAAAGAAAAATAGACAGCGCTATATCTTATAAATAATGTAAAAAGGAAATAATAAAATACACACCTGAATATGATAAAAAAGTACAATTTTAATATGAAAGAAAATACATATACTTAATAAATAAATATAAATAAAAATACAAAAATATAATCAATATGTACATACAATACAGAATCAACACAGTACAATAGGGAAAATCATAATAAATAAATACATAATATAAGAACTGCTGAGTGCAAAGACTAGTAAGCAGTAAAAGCAGAGAAAAGGAACAGTGGATGTATAAATCAATACATACACACCTGTATGTCTGCCCGTGTAGATGCTGGACTCAAAAAAAACTTTGATCCCAGTGGGAGAAAGCCTGGCCAGGTCTTTCTATAGAAGGGACGCCAAAAGAAAAAGGGGGCTTTCTCCCACTGGGATCAAAGTTTGTCATTTGTCGTTTTTTTGAGTCCAGTATCTACACGGGCAGACATACAGGTGTGTATGTATTGATTTATACATCCACTGTTCCTTTTCTCTGCTTTTACTGCTTACTAGTCTTTGCACTCAGCAGTTCTTATATTATGTATTTATTTATTATGATTTTCCCTATTGTACTGTGTTGATTCTGTATTGTATGTACATATTGATTATATTTTTGTATTTTTATTTATATTTATTTATTAAGTATATGTATTTTCTTTCATATTAAAATTGTACTTTTTTATCATATTCAGGTGTGTATTTTATTATTTCCTTTTTACATTATTTATAAGATATAGCGCTGTCTATTTTTCTTTTTAAGTAAGTCCACAAGTACACTAATTATTTCTTAGTTGGGGTTAGTAGTCCTTCCGTTTGACACCCTCCTAACTCAGAGATGGAGGTCTTATTATATATTGTGTACATGGCTAATACACCAAAACGCTCACATTGATTTCCTGATCTGTTAACTCTTTCAGACATACAATACATATCATAATGTTAATCAAGGGTGATATCACTTGTTAAAGACACATACTTTCTAGAATGGTGATTAGGATGGAGGTATAGTAATCAATAAAAGAGATTGACCTGTACAATCAGCATAGAGATTCATGTTTGCAGGTAAAATCTAAAGGCTTTATTCCTGAAAAAGGTAATTGTAGGGAATTGACAAGGGAATTTCAATCATGAGCACAACGTAAAAAATCTGCAATTCAGCTGTATTTCAAACTCAGCTTCTTTGGCCTTAAAGGACGATGTAGCAAAACATAAGTTTAACTGACCAGACTGAGCCACTCTGACCCCCCGCCTGAGCCACTCTGACCCCCCGCCTGAGCCACTCTGACTCCCCGCCCCCAGACTGAGCCACTCTGACCCCCCGCCCCCAGACTGTGCCACTCTGATCCCCCGCCCCCAGACTGTGCCACTCTGACCCCCCGCCCCCAGACTGTGCCACTCTGATCCCCCGCCCCCAGACTGAGCCACTCTGACCCCCCTCCCACAGACTGAGCCACTCTGACCCCCCGCCCCCAGACTGAGCCACTCTGACCCCCCGCCCCCAGACTGAGCCACTCTGATCCCCCGCCCCCAGACTGAGCCACTCTGACCCCCCTCCCACAGACTGAGCCACTCTGACCCCCCGCCCCCAGACTGAGCCACTCTGACCCCCCGCCCCCAGACTGAGCCACTCTGACCCCCCGCCCCCAGACTGAGCCACTCTGACCCCCCGCCCCCAGACTGAGCCACTCTGATCCCCTCCCCAGACTGAGCCACTCTGACCCCCCGCCCCCAGACTGAGCCACTCTGACCCCCCGCCCCCAGACTGTGCCACTCTGATCCACCGCCCCCAGACTGAGCCACTCTGACCCCCCGCCCCCAGACTGAGCCACTCTGACCCCCCGCCCCCAGACTGAGCCACTCTGACCCCCCGCCCCCAGACTGAGCCACTCTGACCCCCCGCCCCCAGACTGTGCCACTCTGACCCCCCGCCCCCAGACTGTGCCACTCTGACCCCCCGCCCCCAGACTGTGCCACTCTGACCCCCCGCCCCCAGACTGTGCCACTCTGATCCCCCGCCCCCAGACTGTGCCACTCTGATCCCCCGCCCCCAGACTGTGCCACTCTGACCCCCCTCCCCCAGACTGAGCCACTCTGAGCCCCCCGCCCCCAGACTGAGCCACTCTGAGCCCCCCGCCCCCAGACTGAGCCACTCTGACCCCACGCCCCCAGACTGAGCCACTCTGACCCCCCGCCCCCAGACTGAGCCACTCTGATCCCCTCCCCAGACTGAGCAACTCTGACCCCCCGCCCCCAGTCTGAGCCACTCTGACCCCCCATCCCCAGACTGAGCCACTCTGACCCCCCGCCCCCAGACTGAGCCACTCTGATCCCCTCCCCAGACTGAGCCACTCTGACCCCCCGCCCCCAGACTGAGCCACTCTGACCCCCCCGCCCCCAGACTGAGCCACTCTGACCCCCCGCCCCCAGACTGAGCCACTCTGACCCCCCCCCCCCCCGACTTGTCTAGTGGGGTTCCCTGCAGCTCTGCGGGGGACCTGGATCCTAGTCTTATAGTCAGTCCTCTATTTGAGGTATGATTGTAAGATGACCTCGAAGATAAGGAATTTCAAACTTAAAGGACAACTGTCAGAAAAAATAAGTTATGTCTAACTGAAATATTAATAGTGTTAAATTGAAATTATTTAATGGAAAAAAAAAACACCTCATTGAGCACTTTAAACATAACTTATTTATCTGCTGACAGTTGTCAAAGATTCATTGTCTGTTCCCTGAAATTCCCTCTTTCATCAATAAAGTCTTAAGTGTAAACTCTGCAGAGGGCTATTCACTAAAAGTGAACTGTACAAGTACTGATAAAATCAGTAGTAGTGGTGTAACCCACTGCGTATGTATGTGTAATTATTACCTGGAGACCCGAAGGCAACATCCCAGGGGGAGCTGATTGGCTGCTGTGGACCTGGAGCTCCTCCCGTCTTGTCGACTCCTTGACTTCCAACGCCAGCCATGGTGCTCACTTGTAGTGTGTCAAGGTCAATCTAGAAAACACACAAAATACAAACACAAAGCTAGTTCAGTTTATTAAAGTGTTATTGCTGTGCACAATGCTGGATCAAAGCAAGACTACTCCAATGGGCAGGAATGTGCAAGTGACCAGTCACAGGTTAAATATACACCATATTGTCCTGATTATAGGCCACACACTCCACCCATTAATTAGAAACCCTTTATGTAACCCATCATCAGGCTCTAAGCTTTGAGGATGCACCTCCTCCACTTATGTCCATTTTCTCCTACGCTATCAGGCAATTGGGCTTATTTTGCGGAGACGTATGCGGCTGGATGTGTGCGGATGTGACTATGTCATGGCACTCCACTTGCAGCAAGACAGGGTCATGTTGAGTAGTAGGAGTCTGGCTGTCACATATTGCAAAAGAGAATGGTAGGGTGACTGCAGACAGGTAGATAATAACACAATCTCTTGATACTCAAACATTCACTGATGCTAGGAAGGCTACGGTAGTGGGGACTGTAAGGCCGGGCACAAAAAGCAGAGAGTGGATGGAGGTGGAAGAGCAGAGATGGTCCTGTGTTACTCTGGGGCCTTTGATGCTCAAGGGGGAATAAGAAAGTATCATGAATAATTGTGGGACCCCTAAAGGGGCATCCAGAATGGGATGGGGTTCTATAAAGAAACAAAAGGATTTTTTTCCTCCATCATCTTCATGCACATTTACCGCACCATAACCTTTTCTTTTAAATGTATTTAAATAATATTTCCAAGGGGCGCCATCTATAATCAGGATAATTTACCCTGGGTTATCTCAATTCTGAATGAAGTAAGGATACAATACGGTTTAGGTGTAGTGTGCCTACAAACCAAGATATATTTTACCTACGTGTCTTCGGGGGGTTTTAAGTGAAAGAGCCACACTAATTACATTATTAAACTTCTTTTAAATCATCCTCCTCAGTAGAGATTAGCAAAGCTTTGTATCACCAGAGACCCTTTGTCCCTTGAAATAGCATTAACATATTTAACCTTAACATGCCATTGTATCCTATTTACATAGAAATGTACAATAACCTGGTTATAAATGCAACATGTAAATATTGAAGTTATATTGCGAGAGTTTATATATTGCTCAGCTGGAATATTATAAACACAATATTACACTGCATAAGATTATGGAATCATTAAACTAAGGTATGAACCAAATTTCCAGTTTTCCCCCTCTTACTCTATGGATTGTGCTACTGAGAAGACAAAATCAGCAATGATTTAACATGATTTTAAAGCCTAAACATTGCTAATAATGCAAATGTAGAGGACTTTTTTTTAATCTATAAATGCAAATGCATAAAAAAGAGAAATATAGGTTTTAAATTTGTCTCCTGCTTATGACATCACCTTGTGGCACGGTATGCACGGTATGCAAATTATACATTCCCCATTGAAAATCAGTTCGTTTGCATGCACGCCACAGGTGATGTCACAAGTAGGATACTCCACAAACACTTTAAAAATATTATTTTGCCAACCTATTGATCATTTTTCAGCATTTTTTTATTCTCTACATTCACAGAATTAGCAATGTTTAGATTGACAAACTCCCTAAAAACCCTACATGGGAAATGTAGGTTAACAGGTAAATAATATATGGGTTGGTAACCCCTGATTTACATTACATTAATATTTATTTATATAGCGGCAACAATTTACATAGAACTTGGCAGAGAGCTACATGAGGTAGAGAGCCCTGCTCACAAGCTTACAATCTAGAGGGAGCGGGGGACACTAGACACATGAGGTGAGTGAAGAGGTCAAAGTGAAAGGACAGTAATAGCTAATTGGGTTTGGCCATAGGTTAATTAATGTGTGTTTTAATTGGATGAATTATAAGCTTCCTTATTCCGAACAGTATTTGGGATTAGTGAGAGCTAGGTGGGTTTGGCTAACTGTTATTAAATGGGTATCCTAACAGGATGAAGAAAGTGGGATGTTCTAAGGAAGAGAGTTCCCGAGAAAGGGGGAAGCACAAGGGGGCTAATGTCACGCAGGCAGGAGTGGGAAGATGTGTTTGTGAGGCATTGCTTAATTGAACATCGGTCTTCCTAATACAGGTACAGGGTGTCTGATGCTCACTTCTTGTACATTTAAACTTTTCAATCTATGTATGATAGACACATAGTTTAAACGCAGTATTTGCCAACAGTCCCTGATTTGACATGACAGTGCCTTGCAGTGTGAATAGGAGGCAGTGATGCTTAAACAGACCCCAAATATAACGACCAGATCAACATCAATCCTTGAACTTTATTTTTTTCCAAGTGCAGTGCACTTGTCCAAAGTGCAGTATGTGGATTGTAAACAGGAGGACACAAACATCACACCTCCCGCTTACCTTTCTAATTAAATGGTTCTCTGTATCGGCCACAAAAATGACGGAGTCTTTAAAGGCCACTCCCTGAGGGGAATTGAAGGCACATTCTGTGAAACTTCCATCTTTCCAGCCACTTTCAGGCCCTACATTGCACAGGAAAATAATGGCTTAGCAATTTGTAATAAAAATAGGGACAGAGAGACTTAGCAAAGGCCACATCGATGGTTGGTATAAATGGTACTCCTTCAAGAATGGCAAACGTAAAATTACTGCTCTTTCACCTCTTGTGTAACGAGACCCTTATACTTCTTTAGACTATTCGCCCTTTTTAGATTTTTGTTCATACCTGGGTAATTTATTCCTAATACTGTTACATACTATGGGGGGTTATGTATAAACACAGTGCACGCACAGACTGAGCGAAATACTGCTGCAATCGGTGTGTGCACCAATGTATAAATCAGACTCACAGGAGTCTGCGTCATCTACGCCGAATACGTAGATTTTGGTTGTGTCAGCACTTAGGCGCAGCCTATGTATAAAAAAAAAAACACGGTGCGGAAGAGAGCCTGATTTGTGTCAGGGAACCTATCCGTCTCACTGAAAAGTGTTGAGAGTTATAAAAAAAAGTGTGTTTTTTTTCAGTGCAAGAGTTTTTATACATGTCCTTGATGTTTTATTTATTTTTTATCCCATTGTACAACTCTGAGGAATATGATGGCAGCACTAGTCACTAATTGACTAGTGGATGGGGGCAACAGACACGTCAGTTTGAAACATACTTTCGGGCTGCTTCGCTGCCCTTAGGGCCTGAAATGGAGTAATCACAGGGACAGAAATGCCGGGACATACCTAGGCAGTATGCATGGACAGAGCTGGCCTTGCTCTTTGCATTGTTAAAACATGTGGTTTTACAAAGATCTAACAGTGCATTATCCATGGCCAACTGAGCTCTTCTAACAGGAGAATCACATCAAGTTTGGCCCTACACAACATGACATTTACACCTTGATTCACCATTCACCTTTTAGCACAAAGACTATATGCTCTTAATTGTGAAGTTTTAATATACATGTACCTTACCTCCTACAGTGTGCAGAACTTGGCCATTCTTCTTCAAAACCAAGATTCGATGATGCCCAGTATCAGCCACCACTAAACAATCGCCCGATTCATTGGATGCCACCTTTCCGGGAAAAAGTAAAGGTGAAGGAGGCAGAGAGTCTCTGTACAATTTCGTGGAAATCCCGTTTGCGGTTATCTCCCCTTTTTCTTTGTAAAACTTCAATGCACAAGATATAAACAGAAATAATTTTTCCTTGTGCCCTTCTCCGATCACAGAGAATAACAGGTTTCCTTGAGGTCCTAATACAACCAGGGTCGGCCAACAGGAGACTTCCAGCTCCTGCCAAAGTGTAATGTCAGCATCATTCACCACCGGGTGGGTAATATTATACCGGAGCACGGCACTTTTTATATTATCCAGAACTTTTTCATTTGGAAATTTTGCCGAGTGCACTCCAACAATGACAAGACCATCTGAAAAAAAATAATGATTTATTCTTTGGATTAAATTAGTCACTGTATCAAGCGAAGCAAAAAGTATATAAAAACAGAACAGTGGTCCTTTTCTGTAAGAAGTAAACACAATGGGAGTGATGTAAAACATATCCTCAGTATACACTGCCACCACCGGACCAGGACTTCTGGCGCTACGCCAGCACACTGTATTAAAAAAAGGCACAATCCGCTATACTTAACAAATGGTGATTGAGGCTTTTTTTTTTTTTTTTACTTCTCACACATCAATGGGCATGATTTGTGTGTGTGTATGTATGTATATTTATAAAATTTAAAAAAGGTGCTGTTTTCGAACTTCCTGATACTGTTAGCAAGATTTTTGTCTTGCGTCTGTATGAGATATGTATATAATTAAGACTGTCAGAAAGAGTTTCATACATACAAAATAGGGGACAAAACTGCTATTTTTGTTTTGTTTTTTATTCCCAATACACCACTTTTCATTGCCATTTTGCATGTTTTTATTCAGTCCTGCAGATAATACCAGAACAGGACTGGCAGAGAATTATACTGCAATTAAAAAAAACAAAAATGTACGGTATAGTTATAATTTAATTAATAAGATTCATTTAGCTTCACATAGTACTTCTCCCAGAAGAAACTCAAAGCACTAAAGCTGACACACAGACAAAATTGTCTAATAAAACTGCCTAATAAGAGATGTTAATATTTGTCAAATTTGTCTCCTAACACTTTTTTATTTTGTGTTGCAAAATGTATTGGCACTAGATAAAGGGTTAAAAGGGTTGTTACAAACGCAATTATTCAGAAAAATCCTAAATCTATCGTTTAGCGCCTGGCCCCTCGACCTATCTTAATAATATGAACAAGAACCAAAAGGAGATGGGCTAGCTGTCACCAATATACACTATATAGACAAAAGTATTGAGACACACCTCTTAATTATTGAATACAGGTGTTTCAATCAGACCTATTGCCACCGATGTATAAAGTCAAGCACCTAGACATGCAGTCGGCATTTACAAATATTTGTGATAAAAATGGGTCATTCTAAAGAGCTCAGTAAATTCAGGCGTGGTACTGTGATAGGTGCCACCTTCACAATAAGTCAGTTTGTGACATGTCATGCCTGCTAGATATTCCACGGTCAACTGTAAGTGATATGATATGAAAGTGGAAGCGTTTAGGAACAGCGGCAACTCACCCACAAAGTGGAAGACCATGTAAAGTCACAGAGTGGGGTCACGGAGTGCGGAGGCGCATCGTGCATAAAAAAAAGTGCAATTTTGACAAAAATAAAATATAAAAAGTACATAGAACAGAACATTTTTTTTTAATAGGACCTGAGAGCAGATGGGGTTCTGCACTATGATCCAGCTCTGATTGTATGATGCTTCTTCTATTAACTGTATGTTTTCTGTTTTATAAAAAAATAATAATAATATAGTTTTCACTATTTATTGGTGAATACACCTTTGTATAAGGATTTTATTTACGTATTGGTATTTATTGTGTGCACCTCCTCTGCAATATTCTAGCCTTTTCAAGATGAATATGTGCATGAATTATATCAACAACAACAAAAAGTCCTTTTCACAAATGTTTATGAATAAATAATTGCACTCCAGCTTGTCTGTAGATCTACAAGGCCTAGCATTACCAATCTGTGACTGTAAAGAAGAATAGAGGGCAGAATTAATGTTTTTTTTAGTTCAAGCACAAACCCCAGAATATTATACCTATATCACTGTATTTCTTTTCCAAAGCATGCAGGTCCGGCAGCAGATGCATACAGTTGATGCAGCAGTAGGTGAAAAAGTCCAAGACCACCACTTTCCCTTGTAGGTCTTTGTGCAGAGAAAGTGGACCCTCTGTGTTCAGCCATTCTAGCCCTAAAAAAAAGCAAAAGCAATGGTTAAGCAGAGTCTTTTTCAGAGCATAAGACATACAAGCAGATGCCTTGTGTCACATTCCCTGTGGAGTGGAGGCCGTGTAAAGAACATGGTAAGGTTCAGCAGTAAAGAATAACATCGAACATAAAATAAATAGAAAAAAAGGGAATCCTATTAATGAAGAACAATTGTAAACAAGTAATAATAGAGTGACAGAATACAAAATTACATGCAAGTTACTTTAATGTTTCAAAAACCAACATGTTACTAAAGAATAGAATCGACACTAAATTATTAATATATTTGACTTATGCAAGTTTTCGCCTTTTCTCACACATTAATATACATGTAAATGATTGACACCTATTAATATAGATTTATGTTACATTTAAATAATTCCTAGTATTGGGAGGGGGGCTGGCCCAAAAGCGTGAATCTGAGAGATAGTCCCTTCACAGCATAGAGGTAGAGATGAGGTGATAGTAGTCCAATGGAAACTAGCTAAAAAAATAAAAAACACATTGTGGCCCAACCACTGCTCTGTCTGTCTCTGTGTGTGTGTGTGTTGTCTGCCTATAAGTCTCTGTACATTATCTGTCAACGTATCTTTCTTGCCTGTCTATCTTACTTGGATTATTATGGATGGGCTTATGAGGTTGCTTAATGGGCCACTAAATTGTTTTTGCTCCCTCCGCAAACATTTGTCAGCCCTCCAGTGCTTAGTATACTATAATAAAAGAGTGAGATTGGGGGATGTAAAACCTCACACTGCCCTCCCTCCACAAAAACACAGACCTTTCCTGTAAAGGTATTTGAATGATGGATACTGCTGAGCAGAGTTTTCCCCATCTCCTTCAGATGTTGGTCTCTTCCTGTACGAGACTCAACCTAACGGCCTTCATCAAACGAACCATTGTTTGTATGTTAATGTAGAGAATAAAATAGTTATCCACTGTGTTAGAGGAATTGGGAGCAAATCCATTGATTAAGAGAATATGTGTTTAAATTTAAATGTGTCTGTGGTGTCGCCTGTTAATGACATCATCTTGTGGCTAAGTAAACAGAGATAAATGTGGAGATCGGAAGGAGTATAATAGTGAGACTTATGGGGTCACAGAGGGGGAATGAGGAGGAAGGGAAAGACAGCATGAAGTCACATAGAAAGGCATAGAGTACGGAGGCACATGGTCCGTAAAAAAGTCACCAGTGCAGGAAAAAGTGAAATTTTAACAAAAAATATACAAAAATAATTTTAAAAAAATAAAGAGGAAAGGTAAGGTGAGTGAAACATGCATGGGAAGATGAAGGGAGGTGGATAAGGCTGAGACAGGGATAAGAAGTGAGGTTGGTAGATGAGAACAAACATGGCAGAAACTGTAGGGAGGAAGCGAGATGAAGCAGATATGAGGAACAGGGAGGAAAGTTGAAGCAGTGATGAGGAGAAAGAAGCTGAAGGCTCCTAAACTCCAAAGCATGCACGCAACTTAGAATGGCGAGAATATAATGATAAGCGTTGTTATGTTTTGTTTTTTTCTCTACGGGCTACAGCCCCAGATATTTGGGGTACCTAGTAACACCCTAAATACCACTGATATTTGCTTTCTCATCAACCCATGCATTCTATAACACAAACTACGATTCTTATATAGCGTTTTTCGATATATCAGAAAATGGGTTGTGATCATCATTGTAAGAGGCATTCCACTCCCAGAAGCAGGTAACACATGTGCCCTTACCTGAAATCTGACAGATTAACAAGCTTGTTTTAATATATGTATGTGTGTATATATATATATATGTATGTATTTTGCACTCGGATTAAAACATTTCTGTATAGTGCTAGTACGTGATGTCATGGAGGGAGACTTTCGAATTTTTAGACTATAAAATGAACCCAGTTGCTAGTAATCTATAACTATCTAATTCAAGTAATCAGTACCAACTTACAAATGGTTTTAGTCTTGATTTTGCCCGAGACCCACACAATTATCGGTGACACAACTGAGCCAAGGAGTCAGGAATGACAGTAGGGGGACTCTATCAAGCAAATAAACTATAAAGTAAGTTGAAAAAAAATGTTCACTAATTATTGGCACAGTGTTGAAAAACAGTAAAAATAAAAAAAAAAGTTTAGTTGTCCTTTAAATAACTTATTCAAACAGTTAATTTTAATAATTATCATTATGTAGAATCTGATACGTTTTCCGCTCTAAAATGTCCTGTTTAACATCTCAAAGAAAGTAGCTGGAGCACAAAACAGATGCAGTTTTATTTCTGGCCATTCGGGAGAGCATATGGCCGGTGTCCCTTCCATGACCAAATAGGGACCCCTTTGCTGTAGGGGAGGGGATGGGCATTAGTAACCATGTTTCAATGACTTTAATGAGTAAATCATTTTAAACTATACCAAACACCTTTTATTTTCACCAGTTCCTTAACACATCAGCTACTATCTCCATAAAGATGCTGCTCCTAACTGTAAACATTATTATTTTTGCACCTGTGCCTCTATGATATGTAAAAAGCTATCAGCATGTGGTTGATTCCCCCCCCCCCCCCCCCATTTATTTTAAATGCACATTGATGCACCAAAAAGCTAACACTAGAATATTGTGGAGTAAAATCATCATACATGTGTACAGTTGCTCTTGAGTTATATTTAAAATTCAATTGTGGGTCAAAGTTCGAATACTAGAGGAAGTTTCCATTGCTTCCATGGTGACTGCCCCATTTTTGCCCCAGAATGGACTTTTATAAATAGACATCTTTATGTTACAATCACACCACCATCCCGAGAGGTGTTCATGGGGGTCAGTGACTGTGTCAGACAGGGGGTCAGTGACTGTGTCTGACAGGGGGTCAGTGACTGTGTCTGACAGGAACCCCACCCTCTTCTCACAGGATTTACCTGGAGCAAAGTCAGGGACTTGCAGGTCTCCTGCCCGGTCGCTCACCTTCCCCAGATACTCCAGCACCAGCCGCTCCTTCTCCTCCTGGCTTGTAGCCTCCTGCAGAGCGCACTCCAAAGGGGCTTGCAAAGCACTGAGTGAGAACAGAGTGCACGGCGCCATCTTGCTCAGTTCAGAGCCGGACGTTCTAGTGTTACTAGGCAACCAGGCTGTGTTGACCGGACTAGCCATCCGCGTCCGCACATTCGCCCCTCTCTTCCCTCACCCCATTCTGTAGCTTTAATTTACTCTCGTTAAACAAGAAATATAAATAAATTGTATGCTGAACACTCTCCCTCTACCTCTGGATGCCAAGACTATTACTTCTTGTTCGTATTATCTAATCGACAGAAAGGCACAATTTATGTAATTATCATTGCAGCTCCTAGTAACACATGATACTGGATTATTTATCTTTATTGTTGAGGAATCTGCCAGGAAAACTCTGTAGTGTGGAAAGTGCCGAGACGAATCATTAAGCTTTAGTAAACACCGCCCCCGAATCGTATCGCACTATTCCTCACAATTTTATCGGGAGGATTAATGAAATTAAATAAAAAATGTTTTTTAATTAAAAAAAAAGTGTAGTAAAATGCTGTGAACTCACACAGGAGCCATGTTTAGACGGCGGATTGTTATTTTGTATAATATTAATGAAGTGGTGTGTGGAAAGTGCGGCTGCGAGCCTGTAGATGACAGATTGGAAGCGCGCGGAATGAGGCATGCTCAGTGCAGGTGATATTAGACCCCGCTCACCGGTCGGCGACAGGTAAATATGGGGGAAGCGCGACCAATGTTACCATTGCAGCACTAGATGTCATAAAGATGTCAGTGCCGTAAAAAATGTATTTTCACTCAATTTTTTTTTTTATTTACAAGTCAACTTTTAACATTTTTTTTTAATTAAAAATAAGACAAGTTTGAATGGTGCAAATTTGCAACAAAATGTATAGTTTTTCTTTTTGTTAAATGGGAAGAGAAAAATGACATTATTGTGCATGCCTTAACATGTTTTAGAAACCATTGAGGGAACATGGTGATCAACATTACAATGGTTGACATTTCTGGCCTTTTCACTGGTCACCCCATATAAAAAAAAAAAGTGAATTGACAAGTGCAATGCAAAGACCAGACATTAAAGTAGCACAGCTGCAGGGCTTGACACAATTTTTTTTTTTAGGAGCCAGACAGACCAATCCAGGAGCCAGCCTGGTTATTTTTAGGAGCCAGGGAAATGGCACTTCCATAGAACTCTAGGTAGAATAATCACAAACTTTAGGAGCCAGCAGTAGGGATTTTAGGAGCCAGGGCTCCCTGGATTTGTCAAGTGCAGCTCTATTGTACATAGCAATGAAAATTTATAGCAGTGCACTTTGCATCTATTTTTTAGCTTTAAAGATCCGACCAAAGGGAGATGCAGCTCGTCACTGTGTATAGTGCATTGTTGCCAACAGACTCAAATTAGCCTTAACGTGAAGAAATTAGCTCCAGCCACCGGTTGCCTGTACTGTGCTGGCTTAAGATGTAAATAGTGTGGACACCCATAATCTGACACATCCCGGTACAGCACTATAAGAAATTGGCAGGTGTGCATAGCACTCTAAGCACACACACACACACAACAAAAACAGTTTGACCCAAGGTCCTTTGATCTTTCAACCTTATACCCAGATGACAAATCTTATTTGTGAGCAGGGCGATTACATCACAGGTTTATTCATGAGTGCTTACAAAAAAGTAGAATGAATGCAAAGTTAAGTGTAGTCTATACATATAACAGCAGTGCGGTCATTCTACTTCTCAGACGTTCGTGAGTTCAGCTCAGTCACTTTTTGTTCTGTCTTTTGCTTTTCTTACAGAAAAATGTCAGAGAATGAAATGACAGAAGATAATATATGGGACTATAAATCTATAAGGAAAAGCAAACTGGCAGATAGCAGTGCGGTGGAAAGAGCAAGACCACACGAAACCCAGAAAAGTGCTAAAAATGGTTCACAGTTGAAAGTTCAAGATAAAAAGAATAATACACT
Source organism: Pelodytes ibericus (assembly GCA_036172795.1). Lineage (NCBI taxonomy): Eukaryota > Metazoa > Chordata > Amphibia > Anura > Pelodytidae > Pelodytes > Pelodytes ibericus. The sequence goes on from CM069867.1 coordinate 66,758,060, forward strand.
ATCCAATGGAGATACTGGTCCGGCTGAACGGCATGCAAGAAAGAATCAAACAAACACCGGAAAGCAGCATGGTGACAAAAAGACTTCTCAAGGGAAAACATTAACACCAAGATCAAAAAAGGCTGATAAGAAGCAAAGTCCTAGGACTCCAACTCCCAGGCATAGTGGTTACTGCCCAAGCTGCCAGATGCCTTTCTCAGCACTGTTGGTGCAGACTCCAAGATGGCATGTTAGCGAATGTTTGGACACCCCAGGATCTGCAGCAAATGGTAAGATGTTTTTGTTTCCGGGTAGGTTCGGGAAAAATACAAATTCAGTACATCTTATCCGAAATGCTTGGGACCGATCATTTCGGCAGCACCAACCCTATAAATGTTCGACATTACCTAAACTCAGTGCGTGCAACTTGCTCACATTGTATTCAGGGACTGTAGATCCTTTATAGCCGTGGAGCTGGTAAAGTTACCTGCTCCACGGTGCAGCCGAGATGATGCGTCAGTGTGCAGTAGTTTCACCCTCCCGTCAAAGTGCTCTGGGAACTACATTTCCCTTGAGCACCGGCTTCAAATGTACAGCAGTCTGGAGTGTGAAGCAAAGGAGCTTCACAACCGGGGTATCAGGAAGGTGAGTATCCCTTATCTAATCTGATCCATATACCAAAACATTGTTACAGATTCTGGATCTTTGGCTAAGGGACACTCACCCTGAATTGACCCCTTAAGGACAAGTTTTCTTGGGGTTTTTTGTTCTGTGTTTAACTGTAATTTCTTACTCATACAAAACCATTCACATTTTATTTTTAAGGAAACGTATGGCTTTCTTTTGATGCCTTATTTATTGTTAGAAAAGCAGAATTTAATATGATTTTTTTTAATTGCCCATGTTATGTGTCCTCAATCAGATAATATTGGGCTTCAGATTCTGCGGATGTTTTGGATGCTCATTCTCAGGCAGAATCCACAAAAGCCGCTCTCCATTTTGGAACCTGAGTGCCCAGTCTTCTGCCAAGATGAAGCTCTCAAAGTGACCTCTCATTTCAGGCATTTTCTGCCTATTAATATCAGCTAATTTCTGCTCCGTTTCCCTTCCTAGAATTTGTCTTGCACCATGTAGTTCAAGTAAAAACTGTGCATTAAAGTGCCTGCTAGCCACTAATGCCATCCTAAGATCATAACATTTACTGGATCCTCCATAACCGATGGTGATACTGTAGACACAGGTTGTGTGCCAACGCAGGTTTCAGAGTGTCACCTGCTACAGGTTTGCCATCGCTTCTCTAGTACAATGTAGAATAAGATACTTTGCTGAGATGCGCTGGTGTATGCCTACTTAAAGAGTTTAGTGGACATTTGAAATGTGCACAATTCCCCCCCTAGGCTGTACAAGGTAGAAGACTAGAGACTAGAAGTCGTTTGAGGGAGCATCTCATGGCCGCAGGTCCTCTGATTAAAAGAGGTTTGAAGGTTTTGTCCCTGTTTAAAAGTTTTACTTGCTTTTCATAATATTTTAACAAAGACTTAAGACCTGTAATGAATTGAAACATTAAATATCCAGTATAGCTAAACCCTGCTATAGTGCAGGACTCGTGATCCACAGCAATCTCGCTAAACTTCCACTTTAAAGCGAAAGTGCAACGCACTGCGCTAAAACAGGAATTGCGTTTTAAAGGGGCCTGGAACTTAAACAGTATATGCAATCTAGTAGAAAAAAAATGTAAATTAATCCGCTAGCCCAAGAAAAAGTGTGTACTTTCTCTTAATAATGTCATCTTGCGGCATGATATGCTAATTACCTGATCTTCATTTGCATATGAAGCCACAAGGTGATGTCATAAGCCGGAGACAGTTTTTGCACTTGTTTTGCTCGGCTTACGCTAATCATCTTTCTTCCCTAGAATGTCCCAGTGGCATAACATGCACTTCAACCCTTCCGTCTCACTACAAGAAGTTCACACACTACCAGCTTGCCCAGAGCCGAGCAGTGGATGATATATACGCACCCATTCCACCATCTCCTGAAACGTCCACACCAAGTGCCACAGACAGGGTCAATCATGAAATTACAGAAAACAATAACTTTAATCTTCATCCCAGCAATCCCTCACCAGCACCAAATATCATAACTAGGAGACAAAAGAGGTCCCAATCTCCTGCAAGCTCTCAAGACTCTGTAAAACAGACATCTCTCAATGCCTGGCTTTTATCCCCCTCTAAAAATGGCACCGTGGGGGGGGCATTGTCCCAAGAAAGTCTAAACGATGATCATCCTAGCTGCTTGGATGCTGTGTTCTCTTCAGGCGTCTCACAGCCTACTGCTGATTTGAGCGATTGTGAAATCTCCTATTCACCACTTCACAGCGAGGAAGACAGGAACAGCGATGATAAAAATAGTACGGAAAGCTCGCTAAAGAGATTGTTCCCCCCAGAATCATCTGAGGACGAGGTGCACAGAGAACAAGAAAGTTTAAATGAAAGACAGCAGGACAAAACGAACTCCCAGAGCAACGGGGGAAATTCAGAAAACTTTGCCAAAGATTCAAGAGATTTAATGTTTGCATTTTCAGAGAGAATCATTGGCCAGCCTTCCCCATCTGCTGCCAATCAGCCAGAATCTGAGCCAATCACAGAAGAGGGTAATTGGTCTACATACAGCTCACCTGCCTTAGACACAGGTGAATGGGACACAGCCAAAGGTGATCTTGATGATTGCTTTTTAGGTGATTGGGATAATAATATATGTGTTTCTTCTACGCAAGTTAATAAAGAACCATTTCTTGCTCCTGGTCAGTCTGAAGGGGGTGAGAGTGTTTGCTTGGAAGAGATTAGACGGCAGAATAAATCCTCAAATCCCCAGTGCTCCTCAGGAATTAGTGGCTTTGGGCCTACGGTTACAGGAGAGAAAGCTAATATAGCATCATCACAGTGTAGTACGGTGATGTCCTCTGGAGCCAGCGGTCTTCCTGCAAAAGGAATGAAGCAGATGGACATTGGTCTGTTTTTTGGTTTGAAGCCCAAAGTAGAAAAAGAAATGTTGCCGTTAAAGAGCCAGAACCTGAATGAAGTTACAGCCCCCGTTCCTGGTAAAAAGCCAGTGCAGCGGAAGAGGAAAGCTCAGGGGTCTGTAGGAGACACAGATTCTGTGATTGCGAATCCTCCTAACCCGGGGGCAGCCGGAAGTCAGAAAAGGTGGGGGAAGAAGTCCTGGCAAAATTCCACTGGAGAGGAAGGGAAAGGAAGGGCGCAGTGTCCCTTCTACAAGAAAATACCCGGTAAGGTGGGACTATTAGAATATTTAAGGCCCTGTTGTCTCTATCTAGTTTTATTTCAGTGTTTTGCCCCATACTAAGACACAGAGCTATGTATTGTACTAACAGATAATCACAGTCCTGAAACCCTTCCGCACCCAAAGATTAAAGGGACGGTATCACCTAATGATTGGGTTTTTTACTGTGCATGTAGATGCTAAAATCAAAAACACTGAAAATTATCTGTACATTGTGTTGACAAAACTGCAAACAAATACCTAAATTAGGAGAAAAATGTGTCTGTGGAGTCTCCTGCTTATGACATCACCTGTGGCAAATTACCTGGTTTTCAATGGGAAATGTGTGATTTGCATATCAAGCCACAGGTGATGTCATAAGCAGGAGACTCCACAGACATTTAAAAAAAACATTTTTCTCCTAATTTAGGCATTTGCTTGCAATTATACATTCACACGATAAACAATGGTTTTTTTTTTTTTTTAGGTGATACAGTGCCTTTTTAACTATTGCCATGTTTTGAATTGCACATATCTGAGCAGTAAAAAATAAAGAAAAAGAAAAGATGTGATGTGATTGTGTTTTTTTATTTTTAATGGTCATTGAACCACATCTGTATTGTTTTAAACATACAAATGGCTGCACACTTATAACTTCTGTTTTAAGTGACTGCTCTCCACGCTAGCCTGATGCATGTTATGTAAGTTTGCACATTTCTTGGGCATGTATAACTTTTTATGTTAACCAGCAGTATGTCTAATTAATGTGTTTAGAGGGAACCCAGTTACTTAATCAATGAGGTTCCTATGAGATCCCTTCCATGATTGGTTGGTTCTCTGGACACATATTAAACTTTCTATTCTCTGGGGCAGTGTATAAAAGTCGTGTGTTTTTAGGAAATGTTGCCAATACGGCAGCCATAATTGTATACGTAGCTTGTAGCTTTTCTCAGACTAAGTATGTTTAAAATACAATACTGTAAAGCCATGATTAAAGGGGGGTTTAAGCAGGGATCAACAAACCCTGGGTACCATGGGACTAGGAAATGAGCGACAGCTGAATGTGGTCTGTATGAAGGGCTGGACCAGAAGTGACCCCCAGAAGTGGGGAGGGGGGGCACTGAAATATGTCCCTTTTTAAAAAAGAAAAAAACAATTAAAAATTACAAATCTGCAGGTTTGTGATTCTCTTTGCCAAGTTGTGGTGTTTTGCCTCCTAAAAACTAAATTTTTAAATATTTTATCCAGCCATTTCCGTATAACTGGGTGGAGGGGATGGGATGCAATGGTTGCAGGGGCTTATCTGCCCGTGAGTAATAGGCGTGCGCCAGACTGGCAGCACACCAACACTGAATTTGGCATTAGTCACTCACTCTGTTGCCGATTTGACCAGTATTAAAAGTATATTTTTGTACACTTTTTGTGCTGGTCAAATTGGCAGCAGAGTGAATGAATGATGCCAAATTTTTTGCTGCCGTCGGCCTCTTGCATCTTGCATCTATTTTTCTTGTGTATTTTCGAGGTTTGTCTGCTGTCTGTTTAGAACACACAAACCCTGGAAACACAGTGCAGGGTGGCGGGTGCTAGGTGTGCGGCACACTTATGGAGGGTACGCACCAGGATGGTTGTTTATAATGCTCCTGTTTTATTAATTCCTGACTATTTATTTATTTTTTGCCTGTAATTGTGACTCTGCCAACCAGTTTCTTTATTTTTTTTAATTAATATTATTAATGAGAAGCTCTGGTGCAAATAACAGCAGAGCAAGCTGGAGACCGCCACACATTAGCGCACACGTGTAATTTCTGTTTGCACCATGTTTATACATTTCCCCCCCCCCCCCCACCACCCCCAATAAATCTTTGATCTCTTCTCTTGGTAGGGACTGGTTTCACAGTGGATGCTTTCCGGTATGGACAAATAGAAGGTTGTTCTGCGTATTTCCTGACCCATTTTCACTCTGATCATTATGGGGGCCTAACGAAGAAATTCCGCTACCCCATTTACTGCAATAAGGTAAAGTACTTTTTATTCCAAACTATAATTCTTGTGAATGGTCAATAAAACCTTTTAGTGTAAACGTGCACCACTTCATATAAAAGCCAGGGGGAGCTATTCACTGTGAGATGAACATTCCACACTACACATGGTACATTGACAAACCTGGTCTCATCACTGACTGACATCTCCATCATCCCGGCCTGTGTTTCCTTTTTCAGATCACTGCGAATCTGGTGCAAAGCAAGCTACGCGTGGAGAAAGAGTTTATAAACGTGTTACCTATGGAAACCGAATGTATGGTGGACAACATCAAAGTGGTTCTTCTCGATGCCAACCAGTATGGGACTTTCTTAAACTTTACCTGCATGTGGGAAACCTTGTTCTTTCTATGTCTGTCTCATACCTACATAAAAGGGGCACTGTGACATGGGGGCATTAACTTTTGCATATTCCACTTTTTTACAACAACATTTATATATTGCAAAAACTTCTTAAAACATGCCTTGAACACTTTTTTTTTTTCCTTTCCCTTTGGCAGCCTTTCTCCCTCCTGCAAAAAGAAATGTCCGCAGTATTACAGAAGTGAACTGGGTGTGGGGAACTTACTATTTATTCTGCATGCAAACACTGGTTTTATTCGAGCATAGAAATTTTTTTAAAAAGTGCCTGCTTTTTAAAACCTGCGCCACTAAATGGAAGAAAAATAGAAATTTGGTGGAAGTTGGCCTTTTTTAAAAAGCGGATATATATAAGTATATGAAAGGGCATTTGTGTAACCTGAAGACCTGCGGGTATTTAGAACTCCCGAATAAGTGCCATTTATTGGGCAAAACAAATGGGATAATTTTTTTTCCAACTCTGCTTTGGCCTTAAGTTTGCAATTCCCTTCTCCATTCTTTTTTCTTTCATGAATAAAGCCCTATATTATCCTGTACTCTTCTCTTTTTCTTCTAGTTGCCCCGGTGCGGCTTTGCTTCTGTTTATTCTTCCTACTGGGACCACCATATTGCACACGGGGGATTTCCGCGCAGATCCTTCCATGGAGAAATACCCAGCTCTGATTGGTCGGAAGATTCATTCTCTTTATCTAGATACCACGTAAGAAATTTTTTAATGATTTTTTTTTTTTTTTAAACACTTTCCAGCCATTGATGATTTGCTGACTGTTTCTGACATCCTGTCTCTAAGGAGAATAAACTATAGTTATTTAAGAGAGACCTTTTGGGAAAAGACACTGTGCACAAAGTCACATCAGACTGAATGGTAGGCATGATTAAACATTCAAATATTTAGGGTGTAGTTTAGAATAGTGAAAAGCTCACACTGCACGACCTCTGTTTGTCTCAAACTTGCAGTATGTGCCAGCACAACTCATTTCTTTAAAAAAAAAACTAAAATAGAGGTGAAAATCTTTCCCCTTCTCGCACCCTTCCCAAATAAGTGTAAAAAAAATCTAATTCAGGTGCATAATGTGCTAGGATGTGTGTGTGTGTATATTAAAAAAAAAATTGTTTTTATGAATAGGATCACTGCTGTTACATATGCACCTCCTTTACAGATTGTCCTCTAAGATATTAACACTGTGACCCCCTTCAGCAGCTGGAGCAGTGTTTTTTAATTTTTTTTAATTTAATTTTTTCTTGTTTTGTTTTGTTAATGAGAAGTTTTTGGTTTGGTGTCAGGAGGGTTGTCTGGTAACGTGATAGGAGACAGTATGTAGTTTTAAGACTGGGACTGAAGATCAAATAAGAGGGGGGAGGGGGGATATCAATTCTGATCCACAGAAGCGTGTTTGACTTTGGTTTTTATATGTAGTATTGGGCAAAGCTTGTAGATCGCTAACCAGGAGAGAGATTACTGCTTGTCTCATCTGTACCATTAATGAAGAATGTTGGTTTTCATCTTCTAGATCAGGGTTAGGCAGCCTATAGCACTCCAGATGCTGTGAACTACATCTCCCTTGATGCTCTTACAGCTGTAATGCTAGCAAAGCATCAAGGGAGATGTAGTCCACAGCATCTGGAGTGCTGAAGGTGGCCTAGCCCTGATCTAGATTAATTTATTGTACTGGTCACGCTAATGAAGTCTATTTTACTTTTATCAACTGCTTTCCTTGTAATATTTATTTTAAATTATGTAAAATATGCATTTGCAAATGGTGTGCAAGTTTATTAATGCAGGAATATGAAAGTGCTCTTTTGGGGGGGGGGGGCGCAGACCTTCAATACAGGTTGACTATTGCATATAAAGTGGTTTAAGATTGAGATGTTCTAATATGCAGAGCTGCCTAGCTTCCAATAATTCACTGTGAAAGAGCTGCCCCTCAGTGTTGCAGATGGATTAAGCCATCAAACTCTAGAAACCTCACCAGATAGTTAATGCAAATTGAGGCTGAGGAGGTAGTGCGGAAAGAACTCATTTGGCTTTAAATCTACTTAATGGGTAAGCACAGCAGTGCCGGAGGCTGGCTCTATCTCCTGCATTTAACATTATTTAAAGGATGGGTTGTCTTCTAACGAATCCATCCCCTCAATATTTCTGGACATTTGTAGATAACGGGCATTGTCAGGTCCCTGCATTATCATCTTGTTCTGTGTGTGTTTTCATCCCCCCGACCGTTTCCCTTCAGTGCTGACGTGACCTAATACTATAACTAGGCATTGGATTCAAGGCGTATCTTTGGGTTTTTTGTGTGCAAATGGAGGCTCTGCTGTTGCTAAAACAAAATGTTCATTATTCATTTCTCAAATCGGAAAGCGCTCATATCTTGTGTCCTTTTTTTTTTTTTTTGGGATGGAACAGTTGGATGTATTTAGAACAAGAAACAAATATTTTACTTGCAGACATGTAATTTATAAAACATTTACGTAGTTTTATGGAGCTACATGATCTGTATCGCATACTAAACAGAGATCCCCAAAAAGCTGGGGGGAGGTTATGATAAACACATACTGTCCCCCAAGAGGGGCGGTTTAAATATTGCGTGTAAAATGAAGGTAGCTCTTCTGGTGTATGGCTTGTTTCGCTTGCGGTAAACTTTGAATTCTGTGCACTATATGCTTTGCCAAAAATCTGTCTGTCCTTCCCTCTTTCAGCTACTGCAGTCCAGAATACACGTTCCCTCCCCAGCAGGAAGCCATCCAGTTTGCCGTGAACACAGCGTTTGAAATGGTTACACTGTATCCTCGCACGCTGGTCGTTTGCGGCACTTACTCTGTTGGAAAGGAGAAGGTCTTCCTGGGTATTTAATCTTCATTACTATATGGCTCCTCTCTTGATGAAACCGTTGTATGTCGGAGGGAGGCATTGGCAGTAGAAACGGGGAAATGGTGGTCTTACTTGGGGTATTGGACACAGTACCGGAGACATCTCCAGAATCATCATAGAAAGCCTGAAAGTTCTCTGCTTGGAATATTTAAATCCACAAAGAGAATCAATATGCTATTGTAGAGTATATTTAAATCAAGTAAATATATTGGAAGGAAAAAGTAATGTTCAAAAGTATTGGATGCATGGAATATCCTTCTAGCAGGTGAGGTACAGGTTATTCGTGATTACATACATGCTTCAAGAAGGTATGAGAATTGCGGTAGAGATACAGGTAGACTAGATGGGCCAAATGTTTGATCTGCCAAATCATTCTATGTACTTCCTGCCTAATTCTGTGGAGTGATGGACTGTGCTCTATAGTGCAGCTATTCTATAATCACAGGTCCTTTGATGGCTTCTCAAAAGCTCACTTCTCTTTGGGCAGATTTGGTGAAGTCCTTATTGATAACTGTGGGAAACACCAGGAGAAATGGCTGGTATATGCAATTACTTTATTTTATTTTCCCCCTTGAGATAAAGTGCTTGCCCTGTGTTGTCCCTTTTCTCTTTGTGCAGCTATTGCTGATGTATTAGGGTGTAAGGTCAGCATGTCTCAGGACAAATACAAAACCATGCTGTGCCTTGAATCGGACGAAATCCGCTCCCTTGTCACCACTGACTGGCACAGCACCTCACTCCATGTCCTGCCAATGATGACTGTTAATTTTAAGGTAGGTTTGGTTTCTCAGATGTCATTTAATCCCTTGAGTGCCAGCCACGTAAGACTCCATCTGGGCATTCTGAAGGTGGTCCACAGTGTGGGCTGACGTTGATGGGATTGTTTGTTTGCATGCGAATAAATTGCACCTTTTTGCATATTTTGCATGACCCCCATAAGTGCCTCTATTTCTGTTTGGACTCCTATAAAAGTGGCTGGAGCCATGATAATTGTGTCTGTAGTTAGAAGGAAAGTGAATACATATTTATATATTGCAAGATGCACTCTTAAAAGGCGAAAAAAAATTGGGAATTCCCAAACCTTTCCATTTTCTGAGACCGCTAAACACAAACACCGCAGAAGTGTCAAAACGGCCCTTGTCACAAAGAGCAAGACCTGGTCAAAACAGTCAGGCTTATGAAGGGGATTAAATTCAGGAGAAGTATTAGCTTTGAAAAACCTATATTGTCACAGGATGTAAAATCCCCTTCAAGTCTTCTAGAAATTATATGGAGAAACTCGGCTTTTAAAGTAGGAGTTGCTCAAAGCAAGAGATCTCCTCCTGGGTAAACTTTAGCTTTGTGTCCTGGCCATTCATGGTGTAGCTCAAGCAATGCTTACCTCCCGTAACATAGAACTTATACAATTTTTTTTATTTTCATTTTTGTCAAATTTTTTATTTTATGATCTAAATTACTCCTTAGTGCCAGAGATATCCGCTGTGCCATATATCCACTATCACTGCTTTTATGGTTTTAATCTTGTGACTTCTTTTTCTCTGTTTGACAGGGGTTATATAGTCACCTGAATAAGTTTTCTGGGAAATATGATCGCGTTTTAGCTTTCAAACCAACAGGATGGACCTATTCCGACCAGTGTAATTCAGTGGCGGACATCAAACCAGAGGTCCGGGGAAAAGTCACCCTTTACGGTATGTGCATAGACTTCTATTACAGTATGTTAGTATTTATCTTACCTTTAGGATATCTGTTAACCACAATTTCTGAGCTCCAAGGAAAGACGGACAGAGGGATTTGGGTGCAAATTAGGGACCCCTGGGAGGTATGAAGGGGGCACACAAATCTAAACTTGGAAACAAAAACTGTTTCTCTTTAATTTTTATATAGAGAAGTTTTGGTTACATGAATTAGACAAAACTTAATAAAGCTCACGTCAAGGAATGCAGACCGGTTGTTTTACATATATCATACTGTATAGCCCAGGGGGAGGCAACCCTCGGCACTCCAGATGTTTTGGACTAATCTACCACAATGCTTTTTACAGATGCTGTCAAAGCATTAAGGGGAATGTAGTCCACAACATGTGGAGTGCCGAGGGTTTCCTACTTCTGACATTTACACTGTAGCATGCTCACAGCTGTTTGATAGGCATCGTTTTATCATTTTACACCTGTATTATTTGAGCCTGTATCAAGCTTAGCTCACCGCCATTTTTTTATTCTAAACTTCTTGTGCTTATTTTTTTTTTCTTTTCATTCTTCCTTCTCTGGTTTTAGGGATTCCATACAGTGAACACAGCAGCTACTTGGAAATGAAACGTTTTGTTCAGTGGTGTAGGCCACAAAAGATCATCCCCACCGTAAATATTGGGAATCCGAACTCCCGCTCAACCATGGAAAAATATTTCAGGGAATGGAATCTAGACCATGCAAAACCGTGATCGTCCTGCTAATATAGCTGCCTGGGGGGGGGGGGGGGGGGGGGGAGAGGTTTAGCCAAAGGCCTGTCCTGTTTAGTATAACCTAAACTGCGCCAGCCAATGGATTATGTGCAATATACAGAATCTCTACATGCTGCGTCTTATCCTACAGTTAACTGGGGAAATTCACCAGGAATTCCAGTTATTGTATGGATTCTCAAACGTATTTATTCATGTATGCGTGGGATTGTTACCTAACATGACTGATCTATACCATTTGATCCAAACCCTCATTTTTTTTTTTTTTTTTTTTTTTTAAATCTCTCTTAAAAAATTGATAGCTGCCCTAGATCAGGCCATGTGAACATTTCTTTATAATCCCTAAATCTTTTGTATCTGTGACTTTATTTTTTTTTTTTATTTTTTTCCCATATTCTGTGTAATTTCATAACTTTTTTTAAATGTATAACTTATTAACCAAATAATGCGGTTTTTATGTATTGCTGTATATCTGTGTTGGAGGCCTTGTTGCCTGCATTATATCTGTAGTGTGAATGTAGAATTGAATATAGGTAGTGTTAGGAGGACAACTAATTTCAATGGAAAAAATAAAATAAATTTTTAAAGCTTTCAATTTGCTTTTTGGCATCTCCTGTAAATGGCTTCCTCTTGCGGCACCATATGCAAATTACACATCCGCCATTGCAGTTTAATTTGCATATAATGCCAAACATTCTAGACCTTTGTTTCTCTTAAAGGGGCCTTATCTAAACATTTGTTTTCCTGGATATGTAGAAGACTAAAAATGATCTATAGATTGTGTTAGTAAAACAGTGACAGTTAGCAAACCAATGACTAAATGAGAAAAATGTGTTTTAAATGTCTGTGGGGGTCTCCTGCTTATGATGTCACCTGTAGCACGGTATATGCAAATTACATTTCCCATTGAAAAGTAGTTAATTTGCATATCGGGCTACAGGTGATGTCATAAACAGGAGACTCCACAGACATAATTAAAACGCATTCTTCTCCCAGTTTAAGCATTTGTTTGCAATTTTGCTAACGCAATAGATCATTTTCAGTCATTTTGGAATCCTCTGGCCACGCTGGTTTGAGTCCTGTGGCAGAAACACTAGATAAGTTCTGAGGTCAGGAGAGAGGTACATTCACATCCTTTTTTTTTATTTTTTTCCCTGGGTATATTACTTTTTGCCCAAGATCCAGGGGATTTTGGTTATATGCAGAGTTCATGTTGCGGACCTCCTTAAAGAGACAGGCCTGGGTGCAATGCACCTCCTGCATCCTGGGTTGAATAGATTTTTACAGATAATGCATTAACCCACTGAGCTATCTCCCCCTCTTCCTAGGCTGTTACTCTTTTAAATGATATATTCCTTTGATTTAGAATACACTAATGTGCTAATATATAGGTATTAATCTTTATAGGGGCCAAAGGTGCAGTAAGATTACCTATATAAAGCACATGATTACTCGATTTAATGGTTCTTGGTTTTATCTTCCTAGGGATGATAAAGGGCAGACTCCAAGCTGTTTTTTATTATTTTTTTATTACTTGTACCCAAAGTATTTCCTCCTCAACCACACCCTTTTGGTAAGGACTTGACTGTTAGGGACAATGAAAATAGTCACAGATGAGCCCAAAACAATGGTCCTGGATCGTTAGAGAGTCGGTGGGGTTCTCAGCTCCCATTCTGGAGATCTCCTGTACTTTATTCTATAGATATAATGCACAGGATCACTGCGGCAGAAATGGACTTTGATTTGCAGCTTTAATACCATTTACGCTAATCTCACTTTCTTTTTCATGCTACCTTCCAAGGTGCTGCTGTCTGCACCAGATAGAGGGAATTAAACTGGAAGTATTGCTCAAACAAATGTTCCTAGTGAGCTGAGGTTTGGCTAGGGGTACAGATATACATTGGGGGGACCTTTTTAAAGGGACCTTATCTAAATATTGTTTTTACTGGGCATGTGGAAGACTAAAAAGGATCTATAGATTGTGTTAGTAAAACTGCAAACAAATGACTAAATGAGAAAACTGTCTGTGGATTCTCCTGCTTATGATGTCACCCGTAGCACGGTATATGCAAATTACATTTCCCATTGAAAAGCAGTTCATTTGCATATCAGGCTACAGGTGATGTCATAAACAGGAGACTCCACAGACATAATTAAAACACATTCTTCTCCCAGTTTAAACATTTGTTTGCCATTTTTGCTAACACAATAGCTCATTTTCAGTCATTTTGGAATCCTCTGCATGCAAAGTTAGAGCAATGTTTGGGTTATACAGTCCCTATTAATCTATACATTTGCTTGACATCCAGCTTAACCTATTGTTCATCAATGTAGAACACTAACCGCAGACAACAGTGGTGAGTTTGCTTTACCTGCGCTGGTTCCAAACGTTCGAGTCACTGTTTCATCAGTAATTCCCATTTATATATCCTGCCTCCTAGCCCCCTCCCCCCGTGTTACAGACTATTTTATATTCATACTGCAGTGTTTTGATGACTGAGTTGATTTTTTATGTTTGTACAATGTATGTATTTGTACAAAAGGCTTAGATTAGCTGAATCTACTTATTAAAAATAAAATGTAATTTAAAAGTAAATTCAATCTTTTTTTTTTTTTTCCTCTTTCTTTTCAGTCTGTTTTTATTGAATTGTGAACACAAAATAGAACGGTCTAATAAGTTTGCATATAAAGACGTGTAGTCCAGGCTGCAGTTCCAGCAAGTGACTACATTCCTGTAGATGGCGCTGTTGTGTAATCTTTTCTCTGGGTATGTTTCTCATGCTGATCATTTGTGTTCATCGTACTCTGTCTACATGTTGTATTGTATATTGTATTGAGTGGCTGTGCTGGTTTGAAATGCTAGATAAGTTCTGAAGTCAGGAGAGAGGTACATTCACATCCATTTTTTTCCCCCTGAGGATATTACTTTTTGCCCAAGATCCAGGGGATTTTGGTTATATGCAGAGTTCATGTTGCGGACCTCCTTAAAGAGACAGGCCTGGGTGCAATGCACCTGCTCCATCCTGGGTTGAATAGATTTTTACAGATAATGCATTAACCCACTGAGCTATCTCTCCCTCTTCCTAGGCTGTTACTCTTTTAAATTATATATTCCTTTGATTTAGAAAGCATTGGCATGTGCTAATATATAGGTATTAATCTTTATAGGGGCCAAAGGTGCAGTAAGATTACCTATATAAAGCACATGATTACTCGATTTAATGGTTCTTGGTTTTATCTTCCTAGGGATGATAAAGGGCAGACTCCAAGCTGATTTTTATTTAAGTTTTTATTACTTGTACCCAAAGTATTCCCTCCTCAACCACACCCTTTTGGTAAGGACTTGACTGCGAGTGACAATGAAAATAGTCAGACGACCACAAAACAATGGTCCTGGATCGTTCGAGTCGGTGGGGTTCTCATCTCCCATTCTGGAGATCGCCTGTACTTATTCTATAGTTATAATGCACAGGATCACTGCGGCAGAAATGGACTTTGATTTGCAGCTTTAATACCACTTACGCTAAACTTACTTTCTTTTTCATGCCACCTTCCAAGGTGCTGCTGTCTGCACCAGATAGAGGGAATTAAACTGGAAGTATTGCTCAAAAAATGTTCCTAGTGAGCTGAGGTTTGGCTAGGGGTATAGATATACATTGGGGTACAATGCCTTTTATTATTCTAACAAGCAACATCTACTTTTCTGGAGCCATTTGTGAAGAAAGCGGTTGCAGAAATGGACTTTTATTTATTTTTCTTCCCCCCCCCCCCCTTGTCATCTGTAAATCTCACAAAGACCAGAGTGTTAATCCTGACCCCTAGATCAATCCTGCAAACATGTTTCAATGTATTTTACATGATTTTATTAATGTTGGAAAGACCTTTCCATACAGATTTGCATTCTACATACACAGTATATTTATACAAAATCAGAACTCTGTACAGCAATCTCTTTACAAAAGAAAGAACAAAAAGCATTACAACTGTACAGTAAGTAATGTGCGTATATGGCAACTGGCCCGAGATTGAACGGGTTTCAGAAAGGATTCAAATGATTGACCCCTGAAATGGGTTACTACTCCAGATCTCTAAATCTGACTCCTGACTGTAATAATACTTCACATCATATTCACTTTCAGTGGAGTGGCTGTGGAGGAGTAATCACACACTCATTGGCATGGATAGATTTGCTTTCCCCATTACCTAAAATATACATTAGTATCCTTTTGGTGAGGGTTAGGCCAAAATACATGGGTGTGTCTGGCTAAAGTGGAATGGGCATTCATGCATCTTAACAAATTGGTCTGTCATCTCCATGTGATTGGCTGAGACACACGTGCCATGGGCTCCATATTTAATGGTGGAACTATATATTTAATGACTTGTATAATTTATACCTCTGCCATTTTACTTATATAACTAACAACTATACAAAAACACACAAAATATTTACAGTGAACATTATATATAATACATACATAAGTACGTACATAAACAGAGAAACTCTGTACAGAACCAGTGCTACATGACAATGCACATAACATAAAGGCTGGCGGATTTCTACACCCATTGGACTTTTCCCAATGTAATAAACATCAAAGCATCACATAAATACAACTGAAATTGTCAGGCAGAAGTCAATTCAATTTCTAAGTGACTGTTCTCGGCTCGGCTCCTATATCAGCATCAACACACGAAAGCCCAATCGTTTTTAAAAAGTCACGTTAATGACTGCTGGCTGGAATGGCAGTCGGGGAGGCGATAGGACAGGTGAAGATGGTCAGTTTCTCTTTCCATCCTGTATAATTAAAACATTCTTCCTGTGGGTTTCTAAAAAAAAAAAATCAGAAATAGAAATGAAAAATTAGAGAACTAGCTGTGTTCCTGTGAGCCACCAAGCTTCTTTTACTTAAAGATCAGCTCATCCTTTTAAAAATTAAAAAAAACAAAACACCTTTTTGGAGAGACCACAACATGAGATTTTGCATCATACAACGTTACAAGCTGGTAATCTATCGCACCAAGACACAGAGATCTAGTATCCGGGGCAAAGTTCTAAATGTGATGTAATCAGCAGTAACGTTCCATTGGTTTCTATGGTAACTGGACCACTTTTAGACATAACCCCTCTTGGCAGTGCAGATCGTCATACCATTGGGACGAATGGTACCTGCAGGGGTGCAATGTGTTCCGGAAAAAATGAAATGTATTGGGGTGAGTTTATGAGGATGAATAAGTATTTTAATTCTACCCTCGACTAATACACTCCCCTTTACAGAGTGCACGGAGGTAAGCTGATTGTTCCACATTGAGAGGCGGATCTCCGCAACAATGTAAAAAAATAAATAAATGCAATTCAACTTTGCAGCTTCTTTTTAACCCTTACCTTGGATTTACAACTCACGAAGTGTCACAATCGCATTCTTCAACGTGGAAAATGTCAGCCTTTGGGTCGCGATTGACTGTCAGCCTCACCTGGGAACAAAGAAATACAAGGTAACGCTCTCTTCCCTCATCCATCCATGAGATGTACTTTCTTGGATTTAATTTCTATTTTATTTTTCTTTTGGAGACTGGACAACTAAGTTTGTAAAAACAAAATAAATATGTTTGTGATGAACCGTCACTGCCCATCTGGGACTTTTTTTTTGCGATATTTCAGTTTCCCCCTCCAACCCCCACCGCGCCTTCTCTAGAAGAGTTTATTCCCTTGTATCATTCCGTTCCTCAGAATCCTACCTCAGCGACTGTTTGCTAAATACACTGATAGTTTGTGAGCTCTAAGAAAGGTCAACCCTGAGGCTTGAACTAGTTCTACACATGGTGTATTAACCCACCGAGCTAATTCTCTACCGGTTCCAACTCACCTCACTTCCTATGGAGTTGGATAACAACTGGGAAAACTGTGTGGACGATTGTAATCTGATTTCATTTATTGCATCAATGTGGTCTCCATGATTAAACCGGCATCCGATTGCTTTGGGCCCCATCCATTTGGATACACTATAAAAATTAACGTCACCACAGTGTTAAGTTAGGAATCTCCAGTGCATTGCTAAATTGCACTACAATATAATGCATTAAATCCCCCCACAGCACTTCTGACACGGCGCCCCCCCCCCCCCCTTTCCAAATTAGACCCTTTGTCCGAGCCTGTGGTTCCCAAACCAGTCCGGACTCTTCCCCCCCCCCCCAACAATCCAGGATTTAGGGATACCCAGTGTTGGTACAAAAAACCCAAGTTTAGAATCTATTACTTGCTGGATAGAGTAAGTTTCTCTCCACAATGCCTTGTACCAAACCAACCCAGCCTCAAAGCATCACAGTGCCCTCTAGTTTCTCCTTTTTGCAGTGTAGTCCCCTCTATCTGACTGTCTGCAAACCTCTCTCCCCGGACATCACAGTACCCCTGCTCCTCTCTCCTTCAGCATCATAGTGCCCTCTCGTCCTCCTCCCTGCCTCACAGTACCAACAGCCCACTCTGCCCCAGCATCACATTGCCCAATCCAATAGTACGCAGGTTCAACAAACTATATATACACCAAACTTACATACCATAAATACTCTCCAATTTCTTGTGTTGCTAAATACTGCACATGGTCTTTTGGAAGAGTAATCTTTAATGTCACCAAATCTTCTGGGTTTCTCTTTTCACTGGAAAAAAAAAAAAAGATATTGCGTTAGTAAGCATTTACATTTCATACAGTATTACATCAGGCCAGGTTCACTTCTTATAATAGTGCACATGTAGAGAAGTTCAAACACAGATGTCTTTTCTCACCTATTTTTATGTTTGCTGCGAGCTGCCATTGCTGTGTATTTTGCGGTCAGTGACCACAGTTTGAATTCCAGCTGTATTCCGATTGGCTTAGAACTCCAAGTAGCCAATCGGAATGCTACTTTCATATCAAATATGTACAAGCCTCTCACTGCCACATCCTAGTTAAAGGACTGTCTGCAAAATATGCAGTTAAGTTTAATTGAAACATTACATCAAGTGTAGGCAGTGAAAAAAAAAAAATTGGTTTAATGAAAGAATATAAATAAAATATCTTATTGAGCATTCTTTCCTTGAATAGTTCTATCAGGGGGGCGGACATCTTGGGTCAGATATTCATTAACTGACCCATGATTTGAAACAATGACTGCACTTGATGAAATCTTTCCCAACACTTGTCCTTTAATTACTTTCTTAGAAATACAGAGCAGTAAAAAGAAACATTACAAATATCCTTATTTTATGAGCATATGTTGATTCCGGCTCTTTCCGTGTGACATGGAGTGTTGTTTTGCATGATTATGTCTTTGTTTTCTGCATTTCTGTATCAATTTTACCAGTAATGTAGGAGCATAACATATCTGTGCTATAGACACTTACAATTTCATTTTCATTAGATATGTCTTCTTCAGTCTGCTGCCATTCTTTTTTCTGGCGTTGTAGTCACTGTCTTTTGGCTTCGAGGGATTTATCTGCTTGCTCGGCTCAGTCTTCTCTGTTGAGACGCTGGAACACAATATATAAGAGTTTAACCCACGTTCCCCCGCATGCCAGGGGTGCATTGTCAAAACCCTTTCTTCCTTAGGAAGTGTACACGAGATGCGGAGCATTAAAATTGGTCAGCGCTGTTATGGCACACACCATACAACGTCCTATGCGAAC
Source organism: Pelodytes ibericus (assembly GCA_036172795.1). NCBI lineage: Eukaryota > Metazoa > Chordata > Amphibia > Anura > Pelodytidae > Pelodytes > Pelodytes ibericus. The sequence goes on from CM069867.1 coordinate 66,776,707, forward strand.
AGGACAAAAATTGTGCTCTGCATTATCTGCAATCCGCTCGTCAACAAGATCGGGAGCGGACATCGCAGACGCCGGTAATTCAGTGGATGATCAGTCCCACAGGACGCTGCCGGGGCTCTGACCAGTGGCATCAAAAAGGATGCTGAGCACCCCAGCATATAAAAAAAAAAAAAAAAAGTATTAATGTATTTGTAGCCTTGGCCAAAAGGTAAAACCCACAGTGCTGGCATACAGACACAGACACGCACAGCGTGCAGTCACCCAACGCGTTTCATGCCAATCAGACATTTTAGTCGTAGGGCACTGTCTGTGATCTGGCCCAGTATTATTATTATTTTTTGCTGAAACGCTTCTATGCTTTAGATTAGTTTAGAAAATGGGGATGATCAGATATGAAGGACACTGCTTTATCCATTCTCTTTCTTAGCGGAATGGTCATGATGTCATCGGATCGACTCAATGGCGCTCCTACATATTAGGAAGCCAATGTTGCGTGAAAGATAATAAGGCCTGTTCCTGGGTATGCCTACCCCATAATAACTTCTACTTGTGGTTGCCAGGTCGGCCATTTTTTTCCCTCTGGGTCTCACAAAATGTTATATTGCTCCCCTGCAATATTTCAAATTATTATGTGTTCACAAAGAAATCATCTAATTAATTAATTAATTAATTAATTAATCAAGAGGCGTACAAATGGGATCCCATGCTAAATTAAGTGAAATGCTCCCTCTGGACACGTAGGAATTCTCCATACAGCATGTTGAAATTATATGGGGGGGGGGGGGGGGGGGGTTATTCATAAAACTAAATTTTCACAGAATGTTTCTGCTGTTTGAATCGATTTTTTAGAATTTTTCCGGGGAGCTGAGTTTTATAACTAACCCGCAATGTGCCCAGGAAAAAAAAAAAAAAAAGAACATGGCCTCATCTGGCATCATCTGTGAAAAAGGGATTACAGAACAGATTCTTGGATGCAGCACATTACAATGGAATGCTCTCCGGTGCATGGAGCTAGTCATCCAAATCCTCTGATCTTTGTGCTAGCAGAAGGAAGGTAGATGTGCGGACTATTTGTTTCCCCAAGATACATTTTACCCTGCTCAACTGGTTGCACCAGTCCCAAGTAAGGACGTCTGTTTGTTTTTCCATCATTATAACCTTCATTTTAGTAGACGACGCAGCCTTTCTTGAGGCCCCCTAAGGTCTAACTGGGAACCAGACTTTCCCTCTATGATGGAAGAACCAGTGACCATGAATACACCATGGCGGCATGAACCGGGGTAGGGGGGGGGGAAGCTGGTTTGTTGACCCCCAAATCAGGTCAACCTTTTGTCCCGATCACATTGGAGCGGTTCCAAATTTTCCTTCAAAAATATATATATATTTTTTTTTTTTTAAATGACCTTAACAATAAAAAGTCCACATCTGAGAAATTTCACAAGTTTCATGTAATGCTATAGTCGCCTCTTTTCCCCCCCAAGAGACATGCAACAGTATGGAATATTACAATCTTTACCATGATGTCATATCCATATAGACGTTATCACACTCCAAGTCACTGGCTGGATCACTGGATGGGTCACTAGACTCATGCAGGTCGGCAGACTCCGTCGACAGATTTTGACTCTGGAGCTAGAGTAAAAAAAAAGTTTATTAATCACTTTTTGGGGGGTGGGGAGTATTATTCCCTATTCTCACAGTGTTTTGTTCCTTTCTAATATCATCCGGGAGGAGGTTACTCACTAGAGAAAGAAAGAAGGTCTAATGGGGACACAGCTTCACGAATAAGTGCTCTATAGTGCGAAACGCGTCAAGCTGTGGATGCTTTGCTAATTAACTTGGATGCATGTGCCTTGCTGAGGTTACACTAATGTTTGGTAGGATTATGGGAAAGACAGATAGAAGGGAGATAATTATAGGGCGGGGGAAGATTAAAGCCAGACCATTCTCCTACCGACATACAAAGAATATCTACGACTGTAAGAAAAATAAAAGGAGCAGGAAGTGAAGCGAGTACAAACAAGCCCAAAAGAAGAAGCTAAATTTAAGACAATGGGCCCGATTCAAATCCAACTTATCTTTGGTTTTCAACTCAAATCTTGATATAGTAGCCTATGGGATTCAATGACATGAGATAAATTAACTCAGGTCATTGAATAGACCCCAATAAAAGCTAAAGAAAGAATAGGAGGTCCAATAAGCGATGGGTTTGGGGTCACTATGTTGCTCTCCCTGCCTCCCCCGCATAGGGAAATAATGAGAAAGTTATAATTTACCAGATTTACCCTTCTTGGCACATCATATGTCTCTTCACCACTTCCTATGTCACTGTCATAATCAGGTTCAGGGAAGGTCGGTGAACTGTGCTGGAAGAAAAGGGAGAAACTGTATAAAATGCAGTGCTGGTGTCTAATGTTTGCACCAGCATCATCGGCGATTCATTTAAAAAGGTTCTCAGATTCTCCATCGTTTTACCAATTTTTATACTGTGAATGTGGAGAATTTTTTTTTAAAAAAATAATGAAAAATATATACATACATTGTATTAAGAGAAGAGAAAAATATGTTTTAAATGTGTCTTCTGTTTATGACATCACCTGTGTTTTGATATGCAAATTACACAATTATTGAAAAGCAGGTCATTTGCATATCAACCCACAGGTGATGTCATAAACAGGAGACAAACACAATTTATAGATCTCTCCCCCCCCCCCCCCCCTCTCTATGTTCACAGTAGACAGAGCTGTGGAAATGAGCAAGTGAACTAGACAGCTAGACATTGCATTGAGACTTGGGGAAAGGCATAATCAATTCTTACCATGTAGACTTTTTGCATCAATGCACTGAGAGGCTCTTTGTCACTTTCCAGGTCACTGTCCTCGTCTGGTGTAGGAATGCCCTGACAATGGCTGAAACCAAACTTGCCCTGTGAGGAAATGAGAACCAGTTAGAATTACTCCTGTGGCTTTCACATCCAAACCAAGGTGATCAGGTCAGTCTGTATGCTTCAGACGAAAGTAAGGGTTAAAATGGCACATACTTTTACAAAACATGCCATTTTGCCCCTATAAAAGCTTATTTAGTGTCACTTTCCCATAGTTGCAAACACCGGCCATGTTTGCAGGGACACGTATTTGTTCCACATGCTGCAGAAAGAGCATGCAAAGTGCAGCCTGTCAGTATGTAGGATGGATATACACACAGGCACAATCCAAGTAATTAATCAGGGTGGAGATCTCATAGGACCTACCATGATTAATTAATTGGATTTTGCCTGTGCGTATATCCATCCTACATACTGCCAGGCTTCACTTTGCATGCTCTTTCTGCAGCATGTGGAACAAATATTTGTCCCTGGAACCATGGCCGATGTTGGCAACTATGCTTTCATACGGTGGGAAATATACATTGAGGGCTTTTAGAGATTCATTATTTTCATCCAGTGGTAAAGATAGCAAGTGCCAAGTTCACCACTGATGGGGTAGGTTAGGTGTGAGAAAGGACCAAGGCCATGAATTAATATATCCAGCACATGTGTAAGGAGATTTTCCTGGATGGCCCCCCCATGATTTCCAGACACCCCTCCCCTCCCACCTGGGGGGCAGCATCAGTGGGGTTTGATTCTCAAGGTTGCAGGTGAGGTGAATGTATCATCTTACTAACTATGCCTTGTGCAGGGCCCAACCTGGTAAGTTTCTCTTGCTAGAAGACAATGTGTAGTTAAATGTTCCACTGATTTAACAATGCATCATGCAGGGCCACCTTTGTTCTTCTTGCAGGAGAAACTCACCTGGATCACCCTGCACAATGTATATTTTAGCTGGTGAGTAGAACTGCCCACTTGCAAATTATACCTTGATCATATGGGTAATAATAATAATTATATGGAATGTATCGGAAAGCATAAGGTGACCCTACTCCCCATTAACTCAGGGAACACACCCCTTATTTTCATTTGCATAATACAAGAAGCCACTCCCCCTCACCTGTGAAGTTGGACTATATTTGTTGAAGATGCAAGGTAAGGTGTTGTGACATTGCATTGTCGCTCGGTTTGTGTAGTCACTCTATAAAACAGACACAGCAGGTAAGATCAAAGAGAAATAGTATGTTTCATCTAACAAATGCAACCTCTCCCCATTCTCATAGTAGCCAACGTCGGCCATGTTCCCAGGTACACATATTTGTTCCACATGCTGCAGAAAGAGCATGCAAAGTGCAGCCCGGCAGTATGTAGGATGGATATACGCACAGACACAATCCAATTAAATAATCATGGTAGGTCCTATGAGATCTCCACCCTAATGAATTAATTGGATTGTGTCTGTGCGTAAATCCATCCTACATACTGCCATGCTGCACTTTGCATGGTCTTCCTGCAGCATGTGAAACAAATATGTGTACCTGGAAACGTGGCCAATGTTGGCAACTATGCAATGTAATAATTATCAACATGTAATTCAGAAAGCCCCATTCCTATTACTCACAGCACTGGCTAGCCTAAAATCTGGCCCTGTGGTCTAGAACTCTCATGATGCTCAGCCAGTGATACGACTGGCTGAGTGCACCCTGGTAGTTATAGCCCACAGCAGCTGTCTCTGGTTAGCAGTTGCATGACTGGAGTCTCTGATTGCCATATATATATATATATATATATTTTTTTTTTTTATTTTTTTATTTCCGTACAGTCAAACCCTAAATAAAGCAAAGTAAAATCCCAGGACTTGCCTGCCTCTTTGTTGCTGTGCCACAATGCTCCCGGTAGGTGTATGAGTGGGAGGAGCATGCTGAGTCTGTAAGGGCCCGCTGTCTGTCCTCTGGCTGTACAAGACACAGCAGAGTTCAAAGAGTTACAATCAGTTGTTCTTGTATCATTCATTAGACCAAAATAAGCAGAATACTGGTCAAACACAGTACTGACGGCTAACTTGGCACTGCAGCTGCTTGGGTAACCACATATCCTATGATTCTCCATCATCTGCAGTACCAAGGTTAGCCATCACAGCCCTGCAGCTAACCTTGGACAGCTGTGTAGGTGTGAAAGAACCTCCAGCATGTTCTCAAGTGGAGCCATCCAAAGGACTAAATCAAAGATTGAACCAGCAGTGCTAGGTGGGGCTAACTATAAATAGAAAGGCTAACTATTTGGTTTGCAATCCAACACTGCTTGCAAACAACGAAGGACTTGTATTCTGTTAAAGAGACTGTATCACCCGAATATTGTATTTACTGTGCATGTAGAGCATAACAAATTATTGAAAATGATCTATACATTATATTAGCAAAACTGCAAACAAATGTATAAATTAGGAGAACAATGTGTTTTAAATGTGTCATGTGGAGTCTCCTGCTTATGACATCACCTATGGCACGGTATGCAAATTACACAATTCCCCTTGAAAAGCAGTTCATTTGCATACCGTGCCACTAATGATGTCATAAGCAGGGGACTCCACAGATGCATTTAAAACCCATTTTCTCCTAATTTAGGCATTTGCTGGCAGTTTTGCCAATACAACGCATAGATCATATCCAATATTGTTTTATGCTCTACTTGCGCAGTAAAACAATATTCAAGGAATACAGTCCCTTTAAGGCCAAGTATGTTTCATAAAAGGCAAATAGTCACCATAAATGTACATTTCCTTATTTATTTTTAAACAGTGATTTACATGGGGCCCTGTAACACTTTCCTGTTGTACTGATGCCAATTTATATAACATCTCACTTTGTTTCCGCACATTGTATATTTAGTTTCTGGTGTTATAAATAATACCATTTTTCAGATTTGAAGCCTCTCACCTCAGTTGTTTTATTGTCAGAGTAAGGATGGTTACTAGGGTACGAGTCGGGTCTTTTATCGGACTGTGAGGGGAAAAAACAAACAAGCAAACTGGTTAGATGAGAAAGAAATAGTAAACTTGCTTGTGAGGTCTGAAAAAGTGACCCCAGTCTAACAAATAAACACCTGATCACACTGAGATTTTGGAATTACAGAGTAGAATCTCATAGTTGCCAACATCGGCCATGTTTCCAGGGACACATATTTGTTCCACAGGCTGCAGAAAGAGCATGCAAAGTGCAGCCTGGCAGTATGTAGAATGTATATACGCACAGACACAATCCACTTTGCCAGTAGGTGTTAAAGCACACTTCTGGTGCTTCAAACATTTTCCCTCCCCCACCGTTCAGCAACCTTTAGCTCCTTCCAATTAATCGGGGTGAAGGGGGCATGTAAGGGACGTGGTGGGGGTATTAAATGAGGGTGATGGTGGCATGTAATGGGGGTGAAGGGGAATTAAGTGTGTGTGTGCAATGTGGGTGATGGTCCATGTAATGGGGCATTTAGTGGGTGTGCAACGTGGGTGATGGGGCATGTTGTGAGTGTGCAACGTAGGTGATGGGGCATGTCGTAGGTGTGCAATGTGGGTGGGGGAGGTGCGTTGAATTTTGTCTGCCTAGGGCAGCACAAAGCCAAGATACACCACTGTTTATAGGCCCAATATGTTTCAAATAAGAATGAAGCCAATTGGATCTTTACTTACATTAGCTAAATCAGGTGACCTGTTCAGAAACCCTGGATGCAAAATCTTAGGTCCGTGTCTATCCTAAAATCAACAAAGAGATAGTAAGCCAAAAACGTTTTAAACATAGTTTGCCCATCATGGTTCTAACCGTGCTCAGACCAGACCCCCTGCCTGCATGACAACAGATCATTTCAATATCTTTTTATTCTATATCTTTATATTTATTCATTATACGGAGGAATCGTATCTCTCTCAAAGTATTGTTATTTTTTGTTATTTGGAAGATTTCTTTAAAATATCTTACAGTGCTTCTGCTGTTGTCGATCCAGGCATCACATATGCATCTGTACCAGTCCTCGATCTCACTCCTGTACAAGAGGAGACAAAAATCATATTTATAAATAATACTGAGCATTTAGTGTAGCATTGCTGTTACTAAAAAAAAATAATGAAATAATACATGTATCTTTTTAACAAATGAAAGTATGCATTGTGCAGGGACAAACCTGGTCAATTTCCCCTCACCATGTATGTCCCTGCACAATGTATAGCTCAATTGGAGAGATTAAATGTTCATCTCACCTCAATTCACCTAATCTCACCTCAACTCACCTTTAAGTGAATAACCCCCACAGAGTATAATTTAACCTTTTAAGGTAAAATGTGCAAGACTGTCTTTCTGTACTTTGTCCTTAATATATAGCGGTAACAAGCATAACAGCAAAGAGACAACGTCTCACGCGTTTTACCTTGAAATTCTTTATCAGTCTACGATTACGCCTTAGTTTCCAGGTGAAACGCGTGAGACACTGTCTCTCTGCTGTTAAGCTTTTATTTACCTCTATATAATAAAGCCAAATTGATTTTTTTTTTTTTTTCGACAACTCTGTACTCGGTTCTTTTCTAATTGAATTTCAATCGTTTGGCCAATGTAGCCGCGTTGGAAAAATTCTACCCATGAAGAAAGGCCTGAGTTTGCCACAATGGAACACCAGGCCGGGTTGAATCAGAATGCCTGTATAGCCAAGGTATTTACTTACTCATTCTCATTGACGAGGTACAAATCCCGTTTCTCCAGTCTGATGCAGATTATATTCCGCAGGGAGGTGTTGATGATACGCATGATGGCGCTACTTTTCTCCAGAACTTCGGATCCTCTATTAACGGCTTTGATGCTGCAAAACAAACACAACAGCGACGATATAAAACATACAAACAAAAAAAAACCCATTGGTTTCCTGTATAATAAAGCACTTGCCTAAACTAAGGAACAACCGTGTCTGAAACTCTCCTCACTCTACCAGCGGGGAGTTTAAAGCATGGCACAAACTTGCGTCTCTTAGAATCTTGGGTGAGATGAATGAGATCTGACCCAGGATGTCTGCCCCCTGATAGAGCTATACAGAGTAGAGATGTAATATCCATCAGGGGCAAACATGTCTGTGTGCTGATTAACCCCATCCCGACAATGGACGCGCCTGACACGTCCTGCGGTGAAACGAGCTGTTTCACTCTTTTTGGTTTTTGCCCCATAACGCGCAAATAAATTCAGAAAAACATGGAAACATGCAAATTTCTGAACTCTGGACAACATTTAGAAACTATTTAGACTTTTTTAACGATTGTATTTGTGTAAATTATATTTTTAGGTCAAAGTTATTTTATGATTTTTTTTTTGTAGTAAATTATATGATATGATGAACATAATGGTATCTAATGAGAGCCCTTCTTATGAAGATAAAAACAACATATCATTTGTGTGGGTACAGTATGTGAGAGAGAAGAAAATTACAGCTAAACACAAACACCCCACATGAAGACATATATAAACACAATAATGTAAAGATAATAATAAAAAAAGTTCTTACTAGTTCACCCCCATTTTTTTCAAAATATATGTATAAGAAGTATTTCCCCCAGTTGACTTTTATGTACTTTACTTACTTATTGATATTGATACTTTTCTTCGGTTCTTCTGACTGTTTGTCACTTTCGTAGTAGTTGAGAAAGAGCTCGTTGTCAGGGGTTTTTGTTAGTCTAAAGAGTCTTTCCTTCCATGAAGACTAAAAACACAAGAAACGGGGTTCTAATTATCACAAAAATACAGTCAATACAACACTGTAACGCTTGGAGTCCATGATGCTTCAATCAGCATTTACCATGTATTAAATGGCATCTCTTGAACAGGTTCACTGTAAGTGTAAGTTAAGAGATTTGAGATATTTTAGTTTGTTGCCGTGTTAGGATTTTTAGCTGTCATCTGATTGGTTACTTTGGGTTATCACCCAGAATTAATCTTGATTAAAATGTCTGACAAAGAGGAAATTATATCCAGCATTCAGTGACTATGGCGTCTATAAAAAAAAACTTAAGCAAAGTCCTGAGTGTAAGGTCGGTGTCTGGGCAGAGTCCTGAGTGTAAGGTCGGTGTCTGGGCAGAGTCCCGAGTGTAAGGTCTGTGTTGGGGAAAAGTCCTTAGGGCACATCTAATTATTGGGGAAAAGTCCTAAGCGCACATCTAGTTATTGGGGAAAAGTCCTGAGCGCACATCTAGTTATTGGGGAAAAGTCCTGAGTGCACATCGAGGTGTTGGGGAAAAGTCCTGAGCACACATCGAGGTATTGGGGAAAAGTCCTGAGCGCACATCGAGGTGTTGGGGAAAAGTCCTGAGCTCAAATCTAGGTGTTGGGGAAAAGTCCTGAGAGCACATCGAGGTGTTGGGGAAAAGTCCTGAGAGCACATCGAGGTGTTGGGGAAAAGTCCTGAACGCACATCGAGGTGTTGGGGAAAAGTCCTGAGCGCACATCGAGGTATTGGGGAAAAGTCCTGAACGCACATCGAGGTATTGGGGAAAAGTCCTGAACGCACATCGAGGTGTTGGGGAAAAGTCCTGAGCGCACATCGAGGTGTTGGGGAAAAGTCCTGAACGCACATCGAGGTGTTGGGGAAAAGTCCTGAACGCACATCGAGGTGTTGGGGAAAAGTCCTGAACGCACATCGAGGTGTTGGGGAAAAGTCCTGAACGCACATCGAGGTGTTGGGGAAAAGTCCTGAGAGCACATCGAGGTGTTGAGGAAAAGTCCTGAACGCACATCGAGGTGTTGGGGAAAAGTCCTGAGAGCACATCGAGGTGTTGAGGAAAAGTCCTGAGAGCACATCGAGGTGTTGAGGAAAAGTCCTGAGAGCACATCGAGGTGTTGAGGAAAAGTCCTGAGAGCACATTGAGGTGTTGGGGAAAAGTCCTGAGCTCACATCGAGGTGTTGGGGAAAAGTCCTGAGCTCACATCGAGGTGTTGGGGAAAGTCCTGGACATAATAATGTTTTACTTTTCTTTTCGCCCAGTGGGTGAGCTCTTGCAAATATTATTATGTCCAGGCTGGCTCAGTGGAATACAATCATTTTTTTCAAAGAGCCTCTTGTTATGGTCTGTGTTTGTTTTTGGAGGGGGGGTTGGCCCTGGCTAGTACAATGTATATAATGATCTTTATGTTACACAGGTGACAGATTGTCTTTATTTACCAGGCTAATAGTAAAGTACATCCTGGGTGCATAACATATGACATGAATTTACCCGGTTTCCGATGATGTACTGCGGTGGGGACTTCACAAGGAGTCCGCTCTTGATTACGTATCCAGCTGCAAACATTAACCAACACCGTGTTAGAAGGATAAAAGCATTATTATAACTCCAGCCCTTCCAAGACCCTGTGACTGTACCAACTGGCTAATCTGCAACATATCACCCCCCCCCCCCCCCCCCCGGCATTGAAGTGGGTAAGTGTGATCATTTCTGGTGTTAATTTCAAATATACTCGTATCTAACCTTTGATTTAACCCTTCATTACCCGCACCCCTGCAGGTTGAAAAGTTTGCTAAACTTGCTAATAAGACTTTGCTCTCTATTAAAAATGCTGGTTCTGGGGCATCATGCGCTTTACATTTAGGGGTCTACTCTAGATAGAGAGAATTGCAGGGAATTAAGACGGGAATTTCAGACTTATCTGACATTAGTCGGATCCCACTTGGGGTGTTTTTTTTTTTTAAAGTTTAGAAATAGTTTAACTCCAATGATGAATTTCCACTGTACCTGATTGTGAAGATCTACGTTTTCCAAACATTCTCAGTTGTCCTCTGAAAAGGTAAAATATTATCCATTAAAATACTGTACTTTTTACAGGCTGCCTTGCTGTATGTACAAGTCATATGCATAGCTGCCAACATCAGCCATGTTTCCAGGGACACATATTTGTTCCACATGCTGCAGAAAGAGCATGCAAATTGCAGCCCGGCAGTATGTAGGATGGATAGACGCACAGACACAATCCAATTAATTAATCAGGGTGGAGATCTCATAGGACCTGCCATGATTAATTAATTGGATTGTGTCTCTGTGTATATCCATCCTACATACTGCCGGGCTGCACTTTGCATGTTCTTTCTGCAGCATGTGGAACAAATATGTTGATCATTGATCATCTCCTCGCTCACACTCAGCCCCTGGCAACATGGAGGATGTAGAACACAGAAACATATAACTTTAAATACATCCTGAGAGCCTTTTGGAAAAAAAACTTGTTTTTAGTAATACATTTACATGCCTTTGAGCTCACCTAACCGGTTTCTTGTGCTTTGAATGAATTATTTATCCATCTTGCACCTGACGGATTCATAGTTGTCCACATCGGCCATGTTTCCAGGGACACATATCCGTTCCACATGCTGCAGAAAGAGCATGCAAAGTGCAGCCCGGCAGTATGTAGGATGGATATACGCACAGACACAATCCAATTAATTAATCATGGTAGGTCCTATAAGATCTCCACCCTGATTAATTAATTGGATTGTGTCTGTGTGTATATGCATCCTAGATACTGCCGGGCTGCACTTTGCATGCTCTTTCTGCAGCATGTGGAACAAATATGTGTCCCTGGAAACATGGCCGATGTTGGCAACTATGCAGATTAGGTGGCAGCATTTTATCTTGAATCAGTTATATGTAGTTACTGAGAAATGTATAGTTGCAGCCTGCTAAACACAGTATATAAACTAGCAAATGTTCATAATCTGCTAATCATTAAGCCTTGACCTTGGTCTTCTCTGGACTGTTGCTGTGGCCATCATACAGCATGCAGGTTTATCAGTAACGCTTTGTAAGCTGGTGCAGTGAAATATAAATACTCTTCCATGGTTAACATTAAACCTAAACAGCAAACCAGACACTGTGTAGTACAGAGGTTACAGACACAGTTCTACCACTGATAGGGCGTGAAAATCTATAGCTCAGGCTGTCTCCTAGTTATGACATCACCATGTGCACAATCTTATGACATCACTCCACATATCTACAGACCAACAGGTCTAAAAGCTACTAGATATATTGCAAAACAGTTTACATTTCATGCTCTACTCAATAAAGAGAGACTTGTAGGGAAATTAAATGAGAATTTAAAACTGAACTTCCAAAGTAGTTGGAAAAATGTTCCCGTGTAGCTACATTGGAGAATTTTTTTCCAACTCCAAAGTTACTTTGGCCAAAAAAAGTTGACATTTCCCAGTAATTCCCTCCTATTGAGAAGACCTTTTACTATTTTAAAAGTCTGGGGGGAATTGAGCGCACACGAGATTGGAATCAAACCCCAGCTCAAAATCTGTGCAAGTACTAGACACGTTAATACTGGAACCAAGAATCACAAATCAGGGAATGTCTCCAAAATCTGAGGTGGTTGTGGAGCTTCGGCAATGAATTGTATTCCAGATTATACGAGTTTAGCTGACCCTGATTCTGATTATAAAATTTCCTGGAAACCACGAATACGACCGCTTGTAAAAAACAAACAAACTATTTACAGTTACGAAATCCCTACTCGATCTTCTTCAATGCAAAGATAGTCTATGTAAGAAAGTTGGCAAACGGCAAGCTCAGGACACATTGGAACACACAGCAAGGAGCTCTCCGACTTTTAAATAACTCTTTGAGCTAGGGTGACCACGTTTTTTTGGAAAATAAATACCGGCCCTCTACAGACTTAACTTTGACCTCAACCAATTCTTTACCGGCTGGGTGACAACCCTACTTGCATTGAAGGATCTAAACGTGGATTCGTTACCAAAGAAACCATCCGAATTCTCCTACATTTTAGACCACGTTGCTCCAGAACTGACTTTTAGAACTACATTCAAACACATCTGCATGGGGGTCTAAAACGTAGGACAATTCCCATGGTTGCAAAGCAAATGGAATAACAAGGAGAATACCAACGCAAGTGGGAAAAGCTTTCGACCTACAAACATATGGTACAAGAACAGTCCACCAGAAACATGTTTGGGGGAGCAAAGGATTTATTCTCACGTGGCTTGTTTTTTTGTTTTGTTTGTTTTTTAATAAATACATTGGCCGTCACAGACTAAATTCCTGAAGCTGAGAGAGATCACAAGAAAGACCTGTTTTTCTTACGAGCTATTTCCTTGTTGAAAAGCAGACAATAGAATTCAGATGTAAAATGTGTTATGTAAAAATAATTTAGGTTTATGGGTGAGTTCAATGGCATTTATACTCCAGAATTATTTAACTATTTTTTTTATTTCTTATAATAATTTTTTTGTTGTTTTTTTTTTTTTTTTTTTTTTTTTTAAACAGTTTACAAAAATGGTGATTTGCAGATGAGATGAAATATTCATTGCACAGGGACAAAACCTGGTAAAACCTGAGCTGTAAGTCCTAGTTAAATCTTTATAACCTCTATTTATAACAATTAAATGTTAATATTCACATTCTATAGAGCCAACATAGTTATGGGACTATTAAACATTAAGTAAATACTGAAAAAAAGTATGTTTAAACATCAGGTTCCTATAGAAAAAGAACACAGACATATGCACGGATATAGATATATAGTCTGTGCATATGTTTGCGTTCTTTTTCTATAGGAAACTGATAATTTTGATCCAGTTTAAAAAAAGAGCACGTTTTTGTTTGAATATAAAAAAGTATGGTAAATATAAAAGAAACCCTTATATTTCTTGCTTTCTTTTCTGTTTTTTTTTACCATGTTATATACTAAAAAAAGCACAACTTTAAAAAATTAAACAGCAAAGTGATCTGCCAGCTATAGTGGTAATGAGAATAAAGATGGAACGCTATATTAAATTTAAAGAACAAAGTAAAAACATAAAAGTTTAGCATTCCTGTTAATCGTATTTAACTGACCTCAGGTGTAAAATAACAAAAACAATGAAATATTTTCCTGAACCCTAAATATCACATATACTCAATAAAGAGAGAAGTGCAGGGAACTGAGACCCGAATTTCAAACTTTAGGTCAAAGTCGGGAAAAATTCTCCAATTCAGCTGCATTTGGAGAATTTTTCCAACTCGGCTACGTTGGCCTAACGTTTGCCATTCCCATTTTAATTCCCGGCAATACTCTCTTTATTGAATAGACCCTTCTATGTCTAGATACAGAATAACTCAATATCGGAGAAGATAGATTTATGCGTAACTTTCTAATATTGTACTAAATCTATGGCATCAGAATACTAATAGATTGTATCCTTTGCTAGGTTATTGCAGGTGTTATCTGACCGCAGGCCGGTGACCAGATGGATATTCGATTTCTGTATAGCATGTTTACTTACCAGTAGATCCTGACATATGAAGATCTGCAGGTAAATCACAGAGGAAAGGTGTCGCTTGCTAACTGTACTCCAGAGAAATTGTCAGTGAGCTTTATTGGCTCTACCTGCTTTATTTGTACTGGGCTAGACCTTGTAATCTGATCTTTCAGGAATTTCCCTCAGCATTACTCCTTACACAGAGATCGGGGATTTTTAGTCTGTGTAGAACGTGTTGGGGAAAAACCTAAGTGCCTAGAAAAGTGGGGAAAATAGCAGTTATTTGTAAAAATAAATAAAAAAAATAAACATTTAGCACACTTCCTTATATATTTAACCCTCTGGGGCTGTAAGCGTGAAGCACAGTGCCCTATATACTTGTGGTCTGACCTCATAAACATTTACTGCCATCTCACCTTGAATCCATCCAGCCAGGCTAAACAGGGGGCATATATTTACATTGAAAATTATTTCACCGGTGGCTTTTAAAATCAGTGATATTTCAATAAGGAGGGCCTTGGAGAGATCATAATAATGTCTATTACATTATATATATATTTGTTTTAATATAAGAAGAGTTGAGTAAAAACAATTAACGAGACAGGTCTTTACATTTTTATGACACCACATTTGTCTAAAAATATGTATTTGACACTGTAAGTGAAGCTTCGCCCTTAACAACCAAGTCATAACAATGAAATAAATACCTGAGTTGAAAAAAGTCGTCCATATAAAAAAAAAAAATCCTTGACTGTGTTTACCTCTACCACTTCCACTGGAAGGCTATTCCATACATCTACTACCCTCTCAGTAAAGTAATACTTCCTGATATTACTTTTGAATCGTTGCCCCTCTAATTTAAGACTATGTCCTCTCCTCCTTTACTGTGTTGGTTTTCTTTATGTATTTAAATGTTTGAAGCTAGACAGCTCGAACAGGGCTAATGAAAGTAAATGTCAATGAAAAAAAAACACCATGAGATGATAACTCAAAAACCAACATTAATTATAGTGATTCCCTAAGTGAAATATACAAAATAGTAAAGAAAAAAAAAATCTAAATTAAACAATAAATGTCAGTTTTCAATTAGTGACAGCTCAGCAAGGCTCAACACTATACAGGGAGTGCAGAATTATTAGGCAGGTTGTATTTTTGAGGATTAATTTTATTATTGAACAACAACGATGTTCTCAATGAACCCAAAAAACTCATTAATATCAAAGCTGAATATTTTTGGAAGTAGTTTTTAGTTTGTTTTTAGTTTTAGCTATTTTAGGGGGATATCTGTGTGTGCAGGTGACTATTACTGTGCATAATTATTAGGCAACTTGACAAAAAACAAATATATACCCATTTCAATTATTTCTTTTTACCAGTGAAACCAATATAACATCTCAACATTCACAAATGTACATTTCTGACATTCAAAAACAAAACAAAAACAAATCAGTGACCAATATAGCCACCTTTCTTTGCAAGGACACTCAAAAGCCTGCCATCCATGGATTCTGTCAGTGTTTTGATCTGTTCACCATCAACATTGCGTGCAGCAGCAACCGCAGCCTCCCAGACACTGTTCAGAGAGGTGTACTGTTTTCCCTCCTTGTAAATCTCACATTTGATGATGGACCACAGGTTCTCAATGGGGTTCAGATCAGGTGAACAAGGAGGCCATGTCATTAGATTTTCTTATTTTATACCCTTTCTTGCCAGCCACGCTGTGGAGTACTTGGACGCGTGTGATGGAGCATTGTCCTGCATGAAAATCATGTTTTTCTTGAAGGATGCAGACTTCTTCCTGTACCACTGCTTGAAGAAGGTGTCTTCCAGGAACTGGCAGTAGGACTGGGAGTTGAGCTTGACTCCATCCTCAACCCGAAAATGCCCCACAAGCTCATCTTTGATGATACCAGCCCAAACCAGTACTCCACCTTCACCGTGCTGGCGTCTGAGTCGGACTGGAGCTCTCTGCCTTTTACCAATCCAGCCACGGGCCCATCCATCTGGCCCATCAAGACTCACTCTCATTTCATCAGTCCATAAAACCTTAGAAAAATCAGTCTTGAGATATTTCTTGGCCCAGTCTTGACGTTTCAGCTTGTGTGTCTTGTTCAGTGGTGGTCGTCTTTCATCCTTTCTTACCTTGGCCAAGTCTCTGAGTATTGCACACCTTGTGCTTTTGGGCACTCCAGTGATGTTGCAGCTCTGAAATATGGCCAAACTGGTGGCAAGTGGCATCGTGGCAGCTGCACGCTTGACTTTTCTCAGTTCATGGGCAGTTATTTTGCGCCTTGGTTTTTCCACACGCTTCTGGCGACCCTGTTGACTATTTTGAATGAAACGCTTGATTGTTCGATGATCACGCTTCAGAAGCTTTGCTATTTTAAGAGTGCTGCATCCCTCTGCAAGATATCTCACTATTTTTGACTTTTCTGAGCCTGTCAAGTCCTTCTTTTGACCCATTTTGCCAGAGGAAAGGAAGTTGCCTAATAATTATGCACACCTGATATAGGGTGTTGATGTCATTAGACCACACCCCTTCTCATTACAGAGATGCACATCTCCTAATATGCTTAATTGGTAGTAGGCTTTCGAGCCTATACAGCTTGGAGTAAGACAACATGCATAAAGAGGATGATGTGGTCAAAATACTAATTTGCCTAATAATTCTGCACTCCCTGTAGAGCAGGGGCGTCCAACATAATTTGGGATTGGGAACAACTTTGATATTATATCAACCTTCTACATAAACCATAATGCTAGAGTAAGAGTCAATGGCTGCCTGTCACAACACATAAACATTCACAATGTGACCAGGCAGGGATGCCCACTTTCTCCACTGCTTACTGTTTTTACATTAGAGGCTTTCCTCCATGCCATCATACAAAACACATCATCAAGTATTACCTAGGTCAATGACTTTTTTTGTAGTCTCAAACCCCAAATTCATAACATAGTACAAGAATTTGCACAATGCAATCAGGTAGCCAACCTGAACATAAACTATAAAAAGTCATACATTTGAAATAGCTCCATCCGTAACCAAGAGGTTGCAAGAGAGGTGCCCTAGAGTGCTTACTTATCTGTCAGGGAAACTCTCAGATGACCCACTCAGGATTTATCACTACATTTCTAAAACAAATCAAGAAAGACTTAGACTTATAATCTACTAGAGAACGGGGCATTGTGCAAATTCTTGTACTATGTTATGATTTTTGGGTTGGCGTATGTAATTATTTTATGATGTGTTTCTGCTGTCAGAGTTTTGTATTATGGCATGGAGGAAAGCCTCTAACGTAAGAATAGAAAGAAGCCTGCCTGGTCACATTGTGTTATTTATGTGTTGTGACAGGCAGCCAAAGTAGCCTTATGGTTTATGTAGAAGGCTGATATAATCTCAAATTTGGTCCCAATCCCAATTTGCATAGGTCTGAGAACATAAATGACCAATCCTTTCAGTCAAACACCTTTTCAGTGTGCCTATATCCAGAGACAATATTCCAAATTTGAGTGTTATTATGTTTGGCATCATGTGAGGGCATGAAACCAGATTGTCTATGATGTATGAGGGGCATGATCTATCCATGAGATCATGTCGATGTCTGATCTGATGTGTAAGCCTTGGTATTACTGGGTAATAAAAAAAAGTGAGTCTAGAATAGGTTTTATGTGGGTGTGAGAAGAAGGTGTAATCCTTCGTTTTAGGATGGAAGGCTCTCCAGCTATCATACAGCAGATTAAAGCCTTCTTAACTTTTCTAATGTCACAATATCAGAGCAGGGATCCACCTGATGAAGTGTCAATTCTTTGTTGTAGCATCGTATTCAGGTCTCCCCTGAAGAGTGTAGTTCCCTCCCTGAACCCCTCCCGATGGGACAACACTGACTCCAGTACATTTATTACCCAAATGCTTGCCGTTTGGCTAATAAACATTAGCAAATGTAAAACCGTCTTTTCCAATCATTCCTCTGATAACAATTTATCTTCCCTTTGCGTAAGGAACCAACTCGATCAGTTTGAACTACTCTGGACATGAGGATGTCTACACTTTTAGTTTTGCTGTGGAGATTTGAGATAATAAAACTAGCTGGCAATCTATTATTTTTTTAGTTTTGTTATTTGATCTGATGGATTAAGTAGATTTTCTGGATGAAGTTCTGGACGTGCGGAGTTCATACAGAAGCCTTGACCTTCTCTCTGTGGCATTCAGACCCTTTTGCAAGAAGGATAGTGATGGTGAGTTGTTGACAATGTTGGCTTGCCATAATGCCCTTGCACAGCAAAAAAAAACCTCAGGTGGTAAGTCTATGAAAACACTGGTCCTACCAGAAATCTGGAGTAAACGGGAATGAAGGGAGTGGAAAATAAATAGAGAAAAGGGAAAGGAACAGGGTAGTAAGAGACATACCAAATTAAAAGTAGCAATTTATTGAAGAGTAACTTTAACAGGTATATAATACCAACAAACTCCACACAACTTTGAGTAATTGACCGTGAGGTCCAAATGGGATGAAGAGGAGGAGCTGGAATTAGTCCGCATCACCCTTCTCATCAGGGAACAATTTTGCAATGCCACCAGACAGACAGTCCCACCGACTGTTGACAAGCCCAGCCAGCTTCAATGTTTGAATGGGAACACCAGGACGAAGCGTTCCCACTTATCCCCTCCCCAGAAACATCCAAATAAACATAGATATCATCTGATTTGTAGGGCAGTCAAATAAAATTCAGTACAGATTGTCTGATCATTTGGTTTCTTTTTTTTTTTTTTTAATATGTCATTTTATGGACACAAATATTTACTCAAGACAACTACTGGATTTGCACTGCCATCTCTGCTATTGATGAAATTAATTTAAGTGACTGCATTAAAGAAGATGGGGACAGCAGTAGGTTTTATGAACATCTTTGGGTGAATTGCCGGTGCGTTCAGGTGAGGTGGGCAGTTTGCCCTGCTCGAAAAGGCTAGTTGGCCATGGATAATGCTTCATTAAAGTACATTTTGGGTTTTTTCAGTTTCCTGAAGGGAGTTGAGCTACGATGAGCTGTTAATCTCTGGACGTCCTATGCGGTCCTGCAAGCTTTTGGGCCCTGCAAATCAGGAGGGCGTAGATCGTCCTACAGAGGGGAAGCGGTTAATTAACAGCTTTGTGGCATTGGCAGATCATTAGCACAAATTTGAAATAGTCTATTCCTCTCTTAACAACCTACTTTCATTATCTTTATCTCCTTGGCTTCATGATGCACACACAGACACAACTTCCAGCCTCCTCAACCCCAGCACCCTCTACTGTTCAATGTCCGCCCTCCCTTCCCACATCCCACAATCCATCCCCCAGGTCAATATTAAAAATTGTTTGGTGACTTGATCTTTCAATCAATAACTTGACACCCTCCCCCTTCTATACACAATCATTAGCAGTATATTTAGTTGGCTCCCTCACTAAAATCACCTGTCTCCAGCCACTTTCATTCTCTATGCGGCTGTGGTCGGGGGACTTACAATGCACCCACCTCGATTACTCATCTATTAACCTTTGGTGTGACTCACTCAGCTTTCACAGTTCCCCAATATCTTCCATTGCCACATTTTATTTTTTTCTCCTTATGTTTTTCATGTTCTCCATTCCCTCTAGATCAGGGGTCTCCAAACTTTTCAGTAGGAGGTCCACATTGTACATTTTGCACATTTTCGCTGGCCAAAGAATTTACATTGTTAAAATGCAACTTTTTTTATGTAATAAAAAGATTATTGAAATCCATTTCTTGTTTTTAATTCCTTTCTCTGCCCTCACATTGCACCCCAGTACCCAGATTGCACTCACAGTACTCAGCCCCAGCACCTAGATATGCCCATTAATATGTCAAAACCCGTATGCCCATTAATATGCCACAGTCAGTATGCCCATTAATATGCCACTCTTTGCCCATTAATATTCCACAGTCAGTATGCCCATTAATATGCCACAGTCAGTATGCCCATTAATATTCCACAGTCAGTATGCCCATTAATATTCCACAGTCAGTATGCCCATTAATATGCCACTTTGTCCATTGACATGCCACAGCCAGTATGCCCATAAATATGCCATGCTTTTCCCATTAATATGCCGCAGCCAGTATGCCCAATAAAATGCCACAGTCAGGACGCCCAACAGTATGCCACAGCAAGTATGCCCATTAATATGCCACTACGTCCATTAAAATGCCACTGTCAGTATGCCCATTAATATGCCAGAGTCAGTATGCCCAATAATATGCTACAGCCAGTATGCCCAATAATATGCCACTGCCAGTTTTCCCAGTAATATGCCACAGCCAGTATGGCCAATAATATGCCACAGCAAATATGCCCATGAAAATGCCACAGCCAGTATGTCCATTAATATGCTACTGCATGTTTCCATCCTTCTCACCTCTTCCCCAGTACTTACCTTTTCGAGAGACAGCAGCCTTCCATGCTGACTCTCTCGCGCTCCCTGTGCACTAATCTGATGGTCACGTGACCCTGGCGCTCTGACATCAGATCAGTGAGCACAGGAGAGGCAGCATGGAAGCACGTGTGTGGATTGCACAAACACCATGCTACCTTCTCGCGCGGAGATGCTGGTGAGGGGAGATCCCCCAGCCAGCCATTCTGCTAGCACATGTTTTTAAAAAAAAAAGTTTTTTTAGAGGGCCGGGGGCCACCCCCTGACAGAGACCAGATCTGGCCCATGGGC
Source organism: Pelodytes ibericus (assembly GCA_036172795.1). NCBI lineage: Eukaryota > Metazoa > Chordata > Amphibia > Anura > Pelodytidae > Pelodytes > Pelodytes ibericus. The sequence goes on from CM069867.1 coordinate 66,797,566, forward strand.
CGTAGTTTGGAGACCCTTGCTCTAGATGGTAAACTTGCGAGCAGGACTCTCTATTCCCTTATGTTTTAGTGTGAATGTGTTTGTTTAACTTTGTGTATAACTCCCTTTTTATGCTCTGTAACAAGCACTATTAAAATTGTTGGTGCTATTTAAATAAGTGGGTGGGGTTTATTCAAAGTGGGTGGGGTTTCACTAATCCCTTGTGGTGTGTATGCATGTCTGTGTAATTCCAAGTGTGATTGGACTGGAATGTGATTGTCTGCTTCCTTCTTGTATCAATGTTTTTGACAAAGGATCCAGTTTAATTTCAGAGTAATAAAGTGATTAATACATTTTTTTTAATGACTCCCAAATTACAGTAACAGGTAAATTTCTCAATAACCCAGAAAGTAAATACGCCACAGGATAAAGTAATAACAAATCATTCTAAACACAGTCTGCAATAGCAGAGTAACAGGAAGAAGCCTTATTACTGACTCCTTCCATTTGTAAACTCATTTTAAACAGCCAGCGTCAGAATTAGATGGACTGTATCCTCTAAACATGGTATTTACTGTGAATGTAGAGAATAAAAAATGATTGAAAATGATCTATACATTGTATTAGCAGAAATGCAAGCAAATGCCTAAAAAATATGTTTTAATTATGTCTGTGGGGTCTCCTTTCTATGACATCACCTTTGCCTTAATATGCAAATCAGGAATGTGTAATTTGCATCTTAAGCCACAGGTGATGTCATAAGCAGGAAACCCCCCCAGACACATTTAAAACATTTTTCTCCTCCTGATTTAGGCATTTGTTTGCAGTTTTGCTAACACTAGGTATAGTTAATTTTCATTCTCTAATTTTTTAATTCTCTGCACGATAAAAACCAATGTTTAGGTGATACAATCTCTGTAATACCACTCACAAGGTGTGACGTACAAGGAAAGTGTCTTATTACCCAGAGCTTGCTCCAATACAATAACACTTTCAATTTTCTGAAATTTGGCTACTTAGTTACTCCTATTTTGGCCCTAAATCCATGGGATTCCCCTTACTCAAACAAGTTTGGACCTCGCAGGCATTCTGAAGATCCGTGGCAAGGTATTTTTTCATGTCCACATCCATAGTGATGAAGGTTACAATGCATATTCTTTCAGTAGGCGTGCCACGTAGTGGATCCCACAGAACCACGTTGATTAGTTCATTGATTTCCTTTTAGTCACATATGACTTCTACATACTGCAAGTCGGCCTGCTGTAGTTATATGTGGCAACCATTTCTTTCAGTAGAAGGTTTCTCTGTTACGAGGGCTTTTCTACCCTATCTGTGTAGATTAATGATTAATATGAGCCTTGCGTTCAGTCAGGAATGATCTTAAGCCCATGTTTTACTGTTGTGTGATTGGCATATAATAAAAGACTGTGCAGGATGAACTTTGCTTTCTAAGAACAAGGGGATAAAGTGCGATTCACTGGTACTGTGTCCAATCCATAATCATTAAACTGGCACAGTGACGACATCTCAGTCAATAGTCTACTGAAGTCACAAACACACACTCACTATACATTTAATTCCAACAGTAACAGAACTCCAAATAGTTTTCAAGAGACGACGTCATCTTGTTTGTTTTTCTCACTTTTGCCCCAAAAAGTTTGCTTTGCATTTCCCCCCAGCCCCCAGCCCCCCCCCCCCCCCCCCTTCTGTATTCTTATGAGGTTACTTTGATTTGGGTTCACATTTCTTGTAAATCATATACCTAGGAAGGGGTGTCCACCATCATTCTGCAGTGGGCCACATTCATGTTTCATTGAAAGAAAATGTATTATATATACATACATACGTGTGCATATGTGTGCATGTGTGTGTGTGTGTGTGTGTATATATATATATATATATATATATATATATATATATATATATATATATATATACAGTAATGTGCAGTGTGTGATTGTATCACAAATTCCTCAGCAATAAAACAGCACTATAACTCTCATTAAATGCACACACATTCATATGTGTATACGTACATGCACACAGTCACACACACATTCCCACGTGCATACACAAATTTACAGTTACACTTCCATACACAGGCACACTTCCACACACACAGTTAAACTTACATTCACACACAGTTACACTAACATACACACACTCTCAAACACACATATAGAAAGTCACATGTAGACACACTCACACATTCGCACTTACACACACAGTCACACTTATACACACACACACACACACTCTCTCATATACACACATAGAGTCACGCTTACACACACAGTCAGACTTGCATAGTCAGACTTGTGTTTAGCTGTAATTTTGCTACTTTTCATTTAAAGTACCCACACATATTATATATTGGTTTTATCAACATAAGAAGGGTTTTCTTTAGATATGATAATTTTCACCATATCACATAATTTGCTATAAAAAAAAATAAAATAAACAAACACACCACTTTTTCTATCTACGACTTTGGCTAAAATTCTTTTATACAATTACCAACATTGAAAGACCCCATATACATTGTTTCTACTATTTTGTCCTTAGTTTAGAAATATGCCATGTTTTTTTTTTTTTTTTGTGATTACTCCATGGGCTAATTGTGGTATCTTTGGCAAACAAATTTTGGTGTTGCTCAATGCCTCGACATTGAGGCATTACAGCAACACCGTTTGAGAGGTGAATGCAATTTAAACACACAATGTAGATATACGTCCATATGCGCCAACTGCCGGGAAATGCAGGAGGCAAATATAATTTTATATAAATATATTTTTAATGATTAATATTTTTACAAAAGTATTAACAGCACTCACATGACCCGTCCAACTCTCCTTCCTTTGAAGGATCAAATTCGCCAAGACAAACTTATTCCAAATTCATCGGAAATTGACGACTTTAGGCCACAACTGTCCATACTGGGTGGTTGGATTGTAGACATCATAGTTATTTTCTTAACTGTGCATTGAAGTCAGAGGTGAATTATGGTGAATGCAGTATCAGATGTGGAGAATGAGAAATGTATACTGATTCATTCTTAACATTCTGGGTCAAACTGTGTGAAAAATGCTCTATGTTTGTAATCTGTAGAGAAAGTTGCACCACAGGTTTTATAAAATGGAGCAGTGAACTCTGTTATTTAAAATGCCTGAAGGAATAAGTATGGGATCTTATTTCAGTGTCAGAATACTATGCAAATTACCTGGAAAGCCGTTAGTTTGCATATGTATGTGGTTGCCGTGTTCCTCGTTTGCCAGACATTTCGGGTCTGGACTGCCCTGATGGGTGGGACCAGCCGGCTATGCTAGTGGAGACATCTCCACTGTAATGGTTCAAATGAGCAAAAAATACCCAAAACATTGATGCCCCTCCACATCCTACAGGGCTGGTTTTTGTCGCACTGTCCATTCTCGATCTGAGATGTGGCTCCCGTTATGTTTTTCTCTACTTTGACCTTAAGTTTCAGGTTCCCTTGTTAGTTCCCTCTTTCGTCAATAAAGTCCATAATTAAGCCAGGTTTTGGCACCAACACAACTGGTGGATATTTAATGGGTCTGTGGAGGACAATTTGACGATGTTCCATGGAACCTCCACTTCATTTTGCCCTGGGTCAAACAATGGGAAAAATACTCTATGTTTGTAATCTGTAGAGAAAATTACACCACAGGTTATTTAAAATGGAGCAGTGAACTCTGTGAAGGAATAAGTATGGGATCTTATTTCAGTGTCAGGGGGTGAGGTCAGAAACAAGAGACACCGCAGACACTTTTATAAAACATTTGTCTCTTAATTAGAGTTGAGCGGACACCTAGATGTTCGGGTTCAGCCAAACTTCGGAAAAAAGTCCGGGTTCGGGCTCGAACTTGACCCCGAACTTGACCCTGAACTCGAACCCCATTGAAGTCAATGGGGACACAAACTTTTGGCCACTAAAATGCCTCTAAAAAAGTCCTGGAAAGGGCTAGAGGGCTGAAAAATTAAGTAAAATGTGGGTGAGTGTCCCCATTCATACGAATAGGTCAATTGACCTATTCGTATGGATGGGGACTCTATTTCGGTTTATAGAATAGCAATAGCATTACATTCTATTTCGGTTTATAGAAAGCCAATAGTATTGCATGTATTCCATAAGCCGAAAGTCCATAACCCGAAAGACATTCGGTTTATAGACTTCCGGTTTATAGAATACATGTAATGCTATTGCTATTCTATAAACCGAAAGTCTATAAACCGAATGTCTTTCGGTTTATAGACTTTTGGCTTATGGAATACATGCAATACTATTGGCTTTCTATAAACCGAAATAGAGTCCCCATTCATACGAATTTGTTATGAATGGGGACTCTATTTCGGTTTATAGAAAGCCAATGTAATCGCCGAACCCCGAACTCCCACACGAACATACAGTGGAATGTTCGTGTTCGGGTCCCGGGTCCAAGGTACGAACCCGAACAGTGCGGTTCGAGTTCGCTCAACACTACTCTTAATCTATGCATTTGCTTGCACTTCTGCTAACCCAATGCAAAGGTCAACTCTCTACATTGCAATGTTTTTGGTCCCAGGATCCTTTTAATGGTTCAGTAGCAAAGTAAGTACAGTAAATCTGGAAATCATTTTCAATGTTCCGATTTTGCACAAACACCAAGGTTCCTGTAAATTTACTACAACCGAAAGGAAGCTTATTTCCAGGTATTTGTTTTCGGATTGTGCCCAGAGCCTGCACGCTGCCAGAGGAACATTATTTCCAATAAGATTTCATTGCAATGATTGAACATTCATGAAAAAGTTCTGTTAGCCAACTTCGACCCAGGCAAAAAAGGGTTAATCATTGGACGCTCTCCCCTGCTCACTGTTCCCACGGCCAAAATAAATGTACCCTTTTGCACAGGTCTCATTGATGCGTGAAAAGGAACAGGTACACACACAATAATGATTAATAATTTACTTTTGGATCATTGTAAGTATGGTCACTTTGCGTAAAGTCCGGTGTCTATTACAGGTGAAATAATGCATGTGATTGGTAGCAGCTGGCTGGGGCAATACTGATTGGGGTCACACATAGCAATTCATAGACCCCAATAACCTCAAATAGATAATTCAAGGGGCAGCGCCTAGATCAGTGACGGAGGCCGTTTTGGAACTTGAGTGCCCAGTCTTTTTCGGGAAGTCAAGATGAAGCTATACAGGTGCCCTCTCTCATTTCAGCCATTTTGCTTCCCATCAATATCAGCCGCCCTGCTCATTGTTGCTCTCCTTCCCTTCCTAGAATTTTTCTTACACCAATAAGTCGGCAGCCTATGATCAGAACATTTACTGGATGCTCCATAACGGTAGACACAGAGGTCTGAGGGCCACTTGTGGGACTTTATCTCTTTTAAAAATATGTTGTGAGTCCAATATTTATATTAAAATATTCTCATAATTATACTGGACTGCATAATAATGATATGTATTTGTATTTGTTGGCCTTTGCATGGATACCTGCTTAGAGGATCTACCACAACTAGAGGACACAGTCTAAAATTAGAGGGGCAATGATTTAAAAGTAATATCAGGAAGTATTAATTTACTGAGAGGGTAGTGGATGTATGGAATAGTCTTCCAGTAGAAGTGGTAGAGGTTAATACAGTGAAGGAGTTTAAGCATGCGTGGGATAGGCACAAGGCTATCCTAGATATAAGATAAGGCCAGGGACTAATGAAAGTATTACTTTACTGAGAGGGTAGTGGATGCATGGAATAGTCTTCCAGTAGAAGTGGTAGAGGTTAATACAGTGAAGGAGTTTAAGCATGCATGGGATAGGTATAAGGCTATCCTAGATATAAGATAAGGCCAGGGACTAATGAAAGTATTACTTTACTGAGAGGGTAGTGGATGCATGGAATAGTCTTCCAGTAGAAGTGGTAGAGGTTAATACAGTGATGGAGTTTAAGCATGCGTTGGATAGGCACAAGGCTATCATAGATATAAGATAAGGAACTGGGGACTAATAAAAGTATTACTTTACTGAGAGGGTAGTGGACACATGGAATAGTCTTCCAGCAGAAGTGGTAGAGGTGAACACAGTGAAGGAGTTTAAGCATGCATGGGATAGGCACAAGGCTAACCTAGATATAAGATAAGGCCAGGGACTAATGAAAGTATTACTTTACTGAGAGGGTAGTGGATGCATGGAATAGTCTTCCAGTAGAAGTGGTAGAGGTTAATACAGTGAAGGAGTTTAAGCATGCATGGGATAGGTATAAGGCTATCCTAGCTATAAGATAAGGCCAGGGACTAATGAAAGTATTACTTTACTGAGAGGGTAGTGGGTGCATGGAATAGCCTTCCAGTAGAAGTGGTAGAGGTTAATACAGTGAAGCAGTTTAAGCATGCGTGGGATAGACACAAGGCTATCCTAGATATAAGATAAGGCCAGGGACTAATGAAAGTATTACTTTACTGAGAGGGTAGTGGGTGCATGGAATAGCCTTCCAGTAGAAGTGGTAGAGGTTAATACAGTGAAGCAGTTTAAGCATGCGTGGGATAGGTATAAGGCTATCCTAGATATAAGATAGGGAACTGGGGACTAATAAAAGTATTTAGAAAATTGGGCAGACTAGATGGACCGAATGGTTCTTCTCTGCCGACACATTCTATGTTTCTATGATTTGTTTATATTTATTTCAGTTATTCTTACTAATTAGGGTAATGTTCCACTCCATCCTTGAGTTGCACTTCATTTTTAAGCCCTGAAGGACAGGAGCTTTTAGGAGATTTTTTTGTTTAAGTGTAATAATTTCTCATATAAACTATATATTATTTTTTTAACCAAATGTATGGCTTTCTCTTGATGCCGCATTTATCCTTCGGAAGCAGAAGTGAAATATATTTTTTTTCATTAACCACACCCTCTTTTTACTTATATTACTTGCTAGGACCGCTATCGGTTGTTAAGGGGTTAAGCCACTGAGAGCTTACATATTAATATTAGAATTGAAGTTGTGACATCTCTTGCAACATTGTTCACTTTCCAATGGACTTTATTGTTTTCTGCTTTGACCCTTAAACCTCTTATAACAGAAGCTCAAGATGCTCTTAGCGATATTACTCAAGTACCAACATTATTTACAGGATCACTTCACATTACATTACTTGCTTTCACCGTGAGGTTGAAGAGCCCGATACTTTTAAATGTTGTTTCTCAACTGGTGGGTGCTGACCCACAAATGGGTTGCGATCTGGAGTGGCATGGGGCATGGATGTGTGCAAAAAGTCTAGAGTTTGATTGATGGAAAGGACCGATGACCGCCTGTAGCTAAGAAGCCTGCCAAGGAACGGATTGGCGTTTTTTTCACCCATAGTGCCGCTGATATCTCTTCCGGTAAGCCAACTAGGATTAAGGTATAGCCGAGTATCACTGGAGTATCACCGTTTACTTTAGGAATAAAATTTCAAAATTTGCCTGAGATGGGCCACTTGAAATTTCGGCTTGAGTGTGCAATGTAATCTTTGTGGCAGTGGCTTCCCAACTCTGGTCCAGCTGGAGAGAAGAGATAGGAACAAAATGGACGCTCACACACAACTACAGAGTTGTTTTATCTACCATCATCCCAGACTTTGAGACACTTGTTAGGTGCAAAAAGCTTCCCCATCTATCTTTCTGATTAGTTCTAACTAATCTCATGTGTTTACATTTTGTCTTATTTCATTGGGTTTTTAGCTCAATGGCACTTTCATGTTAATTTGCACTGTATATACATTGTGGACTAAAGTGCAAATTGCTTTGTGGAATAAATTATAATGTTTCAGAAATTAAATCATTTTTGAGGTCGTGACTATGACCAGGAACAAACATGACTCCTGAGATTAGACAACAAAATATGTGATGTTTAATTGGAAGGTTGCATCAAGTGTTCAATTTAAAAAAAAAAAAAGCTTTAATGAAAGAATACAAATTAAGCAGCTGACTAAGGACTCTCTACTCTGTGTAGCTCTATCAGGAGGCTGACATCTTGGTTAAGATGGGTCAGATCTTCCTTCATCTGACCCAAGATTCTAAACAACATGTCCGCCTCCTGATAGAACTGTACAGAACAAAGAGGGTTCAATAAGGTAGTTTAATATGTAAATTACTTATTTACCTGGGCTGAAGACGAGGAACAAGGGTATCACTCATAATCTGGGGAAACCCCCGTAATATCAAATAACAGTAAATGGGGTGGGGGAGGGGAGATAATAACCCCCTATCACTGTGGGTACATTTATTAACAGTCCAGGGACCTTGAACAATCTGTGGCCCATACATCTTAAGGGTGCTGGGAGCCATTATGCAGGATTCAGCCCTGTTATATTAACGAGGGTCTGGTAAGCTATTACGCAGGCTCCCTGCCCCAGTAATATTATGGCTCCGGCTCCATCAATAATATCAGGGGCAAGTGCTACTTGCCATGGCCCCCCGTATGTATAATCTGCGCCGGGAGCAGCAGCAGCTACTGGCAAGCACTAATCTCAACCTCAACTTTCATTGAATGATCTTTGGTGCAATTTATTACAGTAAAAAATAATTAAATATCCATGACATTTCAATGGAACAATCGTGCACAATATTTCAACCACATTAAAAACCCCACATAAATCAATTCCACTTAGTAAATCAACATCCTTTAATAGTAAGTGCGGTAAATCAGTGGAGCTTTTCCCGTAAAAAAAAAAAAGAGAAACAAACAAACACCCGTAAGTAGACTCTGACCAAAAAAATGTATGTGAAAAGAAAACAACCTGTGTCCTTTCCCCTCAAACACAAACAAAAACAGAAATAAACAAATAGGCGTCACGCAGAAAAAAATAATAGTGTGAAAAAGATAAATAAACAAACGTAAAACTTATCTTAAAGTATGTTCAGTCTGTGTGGAAAAATTAACTTTCACTCAAATGTCAACATATAAATAAAAAAAAGAGAAAGCACTTGAAGAAGCCACCTGATTGGCGAAACTTCGTCGTGCGTCATAGGAGTGGTCAAGTAATGTTATACACTGGAGAGGGGAACAAGGAAGTCCCTACCCAAGTTCCCGGAGCATGCCTGGTTTACCGAACGGAAGTACTGATCTTTGTATTTCTGATCTGGTCAAATTAAATATCCTGATTATTTTCTGTACATGAAATAAATTGCACAATAAGGGGCCACAAATAAAAGATTGTTTTACAGTATTATACTATACTAGAGTTTTATACTGCGAAGGAATAACATAATTTGGGGTTGGAGGATACCCATTTAAAGGAAAGGCCAATAGGGAAGGCCTTTTACTTACTGGTACAATAGAGAGGGCCAATAGGGAGGGCCTTTTACTTACTGGTACAATAGAGAGGGCCAATAGGGAGGGCCTTTTACTTACTGGTACAATAGAGAGGGCCAATAGGGAGGGCCTTTTACTTACTGGTACAATAGAGAGGGCCAATAGGGAGGGCCTTTTACTTACTGGTACAAGAGAGAGTGCCAATAGGGAAGGCCTTTTTCTTACTGGTACAATAGAGAGGGCCAATAGGGAGGGCCTTTTACTTACTGGTACAATAGAGAGGGCCAATAGGGAGGGCCTTTTACTTACTGGTACAATAGAGAGGGCCAATAGGGAGGGCCTTTTACTTACTGGTACGTTAGAGAGGGCCAATAGGGAGGGCCTTTTACTTACTGGTACAATAGAGAGGGCCAATAGGGAGGGCCTTTTACTTACTGGTACAATAGAGAGGGCCAATAGGGAGGGCCTTTTTCTTACTGGTACAATAGAGAGGGCCAATAGGGAGGGCCTTTTACTTACTGGTACAATAGAGAGGGCCAATAGGGAGGGACATTTACTTACTGGTACAATAGTGAGGGCCAATAGGGAGGGCCTTTTACTTACTGGTACAAGAGAGAGTGCCAATAGGGAGGGCCTTTTACTTACTGGTACAATAGAGAGGGCCAATAGGGAGGGCCTTTTACTTACTGGTACAATAGAGAGGGCCAATAGGGAGGGACATTTACTTACTGGTACAATAGAGAGGGCCAATAGGGAGGGACATTTACTTACTGGTACAATAGTGAGGGCCAATAGGGAGGGCCTTTTACTTACTGGTACAATAGAGAGGGCCAATAGGGAGGGCCTTTTACTTACTGGTACAATAGAGAGGGCCAATAGGGAGGGCCTTTTACTTACTGGTACAATAGTGAGGGCCAATAGGGAGGGCCTTTTTCTTACTGGTACAATAGAGAGGGCCAATAGGGAGGGCCTTTTACTTACTGGTACAATAGAGAGGGCCAATAGGGAGGGACATTTACTTACTGGTACAATAGTGAGGGCCAATAGGGAGGGCCTTTTACTTACTGGTACGTTAGAGAGGGCCAATAGGGAGGGCCTTTTACTTACTGGTACAATAGAGAGTGCCAATAGGGAGGGCCTTTTACTTACTGGTACAATAGAGAGGGCCAATAGGGAGGGCCTTTTACTTACTGGTACAATAGAGAGGGCCAATAGGGAGGGCCTTTTACTTACTGGTACAATAGAGAGGGCCAATAGGGAGGGCCTTTTACTTACTGGTACAATAGAGAGGGCCAATAGGGAGGGCCTTTTACTTACTGGTACAATAGAGAGGGCCAATAGGGAGGGCCTTTTACTTACTGGTACAATAGAGAGGGCAAATAGGGAGGGCCTTTTACTTACTGGTACAATAGAGAGGGCCAATAGGGAGGGCCTTTTACTTACTGGTACAATAGAGAGGGCCAATAGGGAGGGCCTTTTTCTTACTGGTACAATAGAGAGGGCCAATAGGGAGGGCCTTTTACTTACTGGTACAATAGAGAGGGCCAATAGGGAGGGCCTTTTACTTACTGGTACAATAGAGAGGGCCAATAGGGAGGGCCTTTTACTTACTGGTACAATAGAGAGGGCCAATAGGGAGGGCCTTTTACTTACTGGTACAATAGAGAGGGCCAATAGGGAGGGACATTTACTTACTGGTACAATAGAGAGGGCCAATAGGGAGGGCCTTTTTCTTACTGGTACAATAGAGAGGGCCAATAGGGAGGGCCTTTTACTTACTGGTACAATAGAGAGGGCCAATAGGGAGGGCCTTTTTCTTACTGGTACAATAGAGAGGGCCAATAGGGAGGGCCTTTTTCTTACTGGTACAATAGAGAGGGCCAATAGGGAGGGCCTTTTACTTACTGGTACAATAGAGAGGGCCAATAGGGAGGGCCTTTTACTTACTGGTACAATAGAGAGGGCCAATAGGGAGGGCCTTTTTCTTACTGGTACAATAGAGAGTGCCAATAGGGAGGGCCTTTTACTTACTGGTACAATAGAGAGGGCCAATAGGAAGGGCCTTTTAATTACCGGTACAATTTTTGACATATATAAAAATATACTTCATGTGCCTTTAAGGGGTTAAAAGTACCTGATATTTAGGCTCTATTTAAAAATAACTCTGGCCTGCATTAAAAAAAAAAAAAAAAAAAAAAAGTTATTTTTAAAACTTGTGGCATTTTTAAGGTTACATTTTTTCTTCATCTTTAAAGTTGTCCAACTAGTTCCTCTTCACCCCATGCTAAGAGTCTTTGTCTTGGGTCCAAAAGTATTTGAAGCACAATTAAAAAAAAATTAAATAAACATATTATTTTCACGCACTGCGTCGTTACAATCATACGCCCTCTTTTACTGTGATTTTTCCACCCTTTTTCTTCTCCTGAATATTTCTTGCAACTTTGCTAAAGGTTTGGACGTAGGTGCAGCAACATGTTTATAATTCAGGTAGATTGTATAGATGTTTATTCTATGCAGGTAATTTAGACAGGGTGGGGGACTGGGCAAGCAAGAGGCAAATGAGGTTCAATATAGACAAATGTAAAGTTATGCATAATGGGAAAAATATTAACAATGTAACCTATACTATAATTCTGAGGGACAGTCCTAAAAGTGGACCAACAAAAATATGCTAACTCTATTGGTGCTCAAGCTTGGCGCCACCAGGGGTCCTCAAATCTAATAAAGGTTCCGATGCTCGGCACCCGTCTGGAGCCACATTTCATCCTTTCTCATAGCAAAATTATCCCGTCCGAATCCTTTCCGATGCTTCTGTTTCCGAACAGGCCCAAAAAGCAGACCCTGAATGAGGGGTCACTTCACCACACGACAGCTCGTCGTGGGAGATTTCATCTCGGGACATTTCATCGCGGGACATTTCATCGCTAAAGGTAAGTTTATTTTACTATTGGGGTTAAGGGTGGTTAGAATTAGGGTTTAGGGGGTTAGAATAAGTTTTTAGGGTTCGGGGTTAATTTTAGTATTAGGGTTCAGGGGGTTAATTTTAGTATTAGGAGTCGGGGGTTAGTATTAGGGTTTAGGGGGTTAGTATTAGGGTTCGGGGGATCGTATTAGGGTTTAGGGGGTTAGTATTAGTGTTCGGGGGTTAGTATTAGGGTTTAGGGGGTTAATCTTAGTATTAGGGGTCGGGGGTTAGTATTAGGGTTTAGGGGGTTAGTATTAGGGGTCGGGGGTTAGTATTTGGGTTTAGGGGGTTCATTTTAGTATTGGGTTTTGGGGTTAATTTTAGTATTGGGTTTTGGGGTTAATTTAAGTATTGGGGTTAGGGGGGCACTTTGGGGGGAATCATTTATTAGGGGGGGGTAATTTTCGTTTTACTTTTACATTTGTAAGAGCTGACAGTTCAGCGCTGAACTGTCAGCTCTTACATAGCATCGTCTGCGATCAAACGGCCGCGTTATTCTTCATTGCTGACAGTTCAGCGTTCTAACTGCCGCACTGAACTGTCAGCTATGAAGCCGCGGCGAAGAAGAGTCCTAGACCCCTGAATGAAGGGATATTAGGTGGCCGCATTTTAGAGATTTGTGAGGTTCGGAAGAAGTCGACCCTTACGTGTTGTAATAATTCTCTCTGGAAACTCACGTCATCTAGATTACCTGCTTGCATGTGAAAGGGCATTTGAGTTAAACCCTCATGACCCAACAAGGGACTCAATATTTTTTGAGACTATCCGGTATTACTGGAAGTACAAACGAGACTGAACTTCCAGGAAAATTTTGCTTCTGTTTATATCTAGTACCAACATACTTAGCCCAGTACTAACATACGTATCCAGACACCTCTAATCGAGGCTGTTGAGTAGTGTTGTATATGTTTTTAATGTGGAGACTGCATTCCAGGCTGAAACCTTGGTTTGGGGTCTGGACCTAATTCATTTGAATTAAGTAGTAGAAAAGAAGATATTGGTAGGATAGGGAGTCACACAAACATCCCCGAAGGCCACACCTGGCCCTTGGGCTGCTAGTTGGACATTAATGAGTTAGACAACTGGGGAAATTACTTTTAGAAGTGCGTGATCTGTTGCCAGCTGAGCTCTACCTGCAGGAGAACCTCGCCAGGATGGTCCCTGCACCATGTATAGTGAGATCAGTGAGATGGAATGTCCAGCTCACTTGCACCTCACCTTTTTACTGAATAGACCCCAGGATATAAAAGCCTCTGTACAATGGATCACGTCAGAAAACAGACGGAACGCGAGGTGAAGGGGAATTTCAGACAATGAGATGTCATCAGAGAGAAGTGTTTTATAAGCAGATTAGTAAGAAAGCTCCTCCTTGCAGAGGGATTAAGACATATATTCTTGTAATGTGCACCATTACAAGGATTGTTTGGCTTCTTGTTCTGCTTTGGCTCCTGTTTGCTGTATAGCATAAGAGATGCCACTAAAAGCTTAGCCGTGGTCGACCATCAATCAGCACAGGGCATACTGATCTCATCCCATCTTGATCCCATGACAGGCACCATGGGAGATTTATTGGAACCCCCAGATGCTGTTGGCTATCCACTCTTGACTTCTTCCAATGCATTGTTCCCTTGAATTCCATTGATGTACAAAGGTAATTTTGGAGCAAAGTTCTAAAAGTGATGTAAGCAGGAACAGTCCATTGGTTCCCATGGCGATTGGATCACTTTTAGAACTTGTCACCACAATTAACCTTTTAAATATATATATATATATATATATATATATATATATATATATATATATATAGATAGATATGTATCTAACCCCCATTGTGCTCACATGATCTCGGAAACCAAGCAGAGTTGGGTTTGGTGAGTACCGGTGCAGAAAGTTGACCGGTGTCACAAAATGGATTTGGAGATCCACTGTGACAGGGGTTCTCGGAGGGGCCTGAGGGCCAAACAACTCCACATATATTACGGCCCCTGGCTTATGTGCTATAACTCTATACTTTAATATTGTTATTTAGTCAGATTCTGTTAGTATATTGGTTTATATGTAATGCATAATTCTGTGAGGAGATCACTCTGAAACATTACAATGTGTCACAGAGGAGTCAGTGACAATAATTGATAGTTTACTCCAACATCCATTGTTCTGTGTTAATTGAATTTACTGTTAAACTGATTATGATGTGGTTTTCTGTATCGGTAGCAATGCTGGTTAATTGCTGTTTGGTTTCTGTTGTGTTGTATGTTAATATGTGGGTTGAGTTAAGTTAACTAGATTATGTCTGTATATTAGGCTCTGTTTTCTGTTCCAATAAACTTGTTGTTCATTCTTGCTGTACCTAACTGCTAGGGGTCATGTCTGCTATTTGGGTAAAAAAAACAAGGTTCCAGAAAGACTTGCTGGGTGGAGGCTGAGCTTTAATCGGGGGCTAAGGAGGTAATTTCACACAACAGACAGAGGTGCTACGGGCCTTGGTTAGCTGTGCCGTTACAACAGGGAACCCAGGTAGCTGTGTAATTAGTTTCCAACCAGGAATGGCCTTATGGGGATATAGCTTAAATAGTTGTATTTTGGTTGTGTGAACATCACTTACGAGACAGATCTATTGTAACTGTTTATTTTCCACTCTGTTCTGCTGTTATTTTAGCTGTGATCCAGTGCTCTCCAGTCTGGTGGCTTTTTTTTCAATCAGGAACAAGGTCTCACATACAGTTTCTTCAGTATGGGAATTTTTAACAAAATGCTAAAAACCTATATAGTATTTCAGCTGTTGACACTATTCATGTTTACTGTAGATATTATTTCTGCAGTGATGTGTATTTTTAAGGCCAGTTCCTCCAAATACTAGACAGAATATAAGCTGATTATTAATGTGAATTTGTCAGGTTCCTGGGACAGTCGGAGACATGCTTACAGGTTCCTGGATTTGTAGGGTTCCTGAGACAGTCGGAGACATGCTTACCAGTTCCTGAATTTGTCAGGTTCCTGGGACAGTCGGAGACATGCTTACAGGTTCCTGGATTTGTAGGGTTCCTGAGACAGTCGGAGACATGCTTACCAGTTCCTGAATTTGTCAGGTTCCTGGGACAGTCGGAGACATGCTTACAGGTTCCTGGATTTGTAGGGTTCCTGAGACAGTCGGAGACATGTTTACCAGTTCCTGAATTTGTCAGGTTCCTGGGACAGTCGGAGACATGCTTACAGGTTCCTGGATTTGTAGGGTTCCTGAGACAGTCGGAGACATGCTTACTAGTTCCTGAATTTGTAGGGTTCTTGGTACAGTTGGTGGACATGCTTACCAGTTCCTCAATTTGTCAGGTTCCTGTTACAGTCGGAGGCATGCTTACAGGTTCCTGAGACAGTCGGAGGCATGCTTACAGGTCCCTGAATTTGTAGGGTTCTTGGTACAGTTGGAGGCATGCTTACCGGTTTGTGAATTTGTCAGGTTCCTGAGACAGTCGGAGGCATGCTTACCAGTTCCTGAATTTGTCAGGTTCCTAGGACAGTTGAAGGCATGCTTACCAGTTCCTCAATTTGTCAGGTTCCTGAGACAGTCGGAGGCATGCTTACAGGTTCCTGAGACAGTCGGAGGCATGCTTACCAGTTCCTCAATTTGTCAGGTTCCTGAGACAGTCGGAGGCATGCTTACAGGTTCCTGAGACAGTCGGAGGCATGCTTACAGGTCCCTGAATTTGTAGGGTTCATGGTACAGTTGAAGGCATGCTTACCAGTTCCTGAATTTGTCAGGTTCCTGGGACAGTTGGAGGCATGCTTACCAGTTCCTGAATTTGTCAGGTTCCTAGGACAGTTGAAGGCATGCTTACCAGTTCCTGAATTTGTCAGGTTCCTGGGACAGTTGAAGGCATGCTTACCAGTTCCTGAATTTGTCAGGTTCCTGGGACAGTTGGAGGCATGCTTACCAGTTCCTGAATTTGTAGGGTTCTTGGTACAGTTGGAGGCATGCTTACCAGTTCCTGAATTTGTAGGGTTCTTGGTACAGTTGGAGGCATGCTTACCAGTTCCAGAATTTGTCAGGTTCCTGGGTCAGTTGGAGGCATGCTTACCAGTTCCTGAATTTGTCAGGTTCCTGGGACAGTTGGAGGCATGCTTACCAGTTCCTGAATTTGTAGGGTTCTTGGTACAGTGGGAGGCATGCTTACCAGTTCCTGAATTTGTAGGGTTCTTGGTACAGTTGGAGGCATGCTTACCAGTTCCAGAATTTGTCAGGTTCCTGGGACAGTTGGAGGCATGCTTACCAGTTCCTGAATTTGTAGGGTTCTTGGTACAGTTGGAGGCATGCTTACCAGTTCCTGAATTTGTCAGGTTCCTGGGACAGTTGGAGGCATGCTTACCAGTTCCTGAATTTGTCAGGTTCCTGGGACAGTTGGAGGCATGCTTACCAGTTCCTGAATTTGTCAGGTTCCTGGGACAGTTGGAGGCATGCTTACCAGTTCCTGAATTTGTAGGGTTCCTGGGACAGTTGAAGGCATGCTTACCAGTTCCTCAATTTGTCAGGTTCCTGAGACAGTCGGAGGCATGCTTACAGGTTCCTGAGACAGTCGGAGGCATGCTTACCAGTTCCTCAATTTGTCAGGTTCCTGAGACAGTCGGAGGCATGCTTACAGGTTCCTGAGACAGTCGGAGGCATGCTTACAGGTCCCTGAATTTGTAGGGTTCTTGGTACAGTTGAAGGCATGCTTACCAGTTCCTGAATTTGTCAGGTTCCTGGGACAGTTGGAGGCATGCTTACCAGTTCCTGAATTTGTCAGGTTCCTAGGACAGTTGAAGGCATGCTTACCAGTTCCTGAATTTGTCAGGTTCCTGGGACAGTTGAAGGCATGCTTACCAGTTCCTGAATTTGTCAGGTTCCTGGGACAGTTGGAGGCATGCTTACCAGTTCCTGAATTTGTAGGGTTCTTGGTACAGTTGGAGGCATGCTTACCAGTTCCTGAATTTGTAGGGTTCTTGGTACAGTTGGAGGCATGCTTACCAGTTCCAGAATTTGTCAGGTTCCTGGGTCAGTTGGAGGCATGCTTACCAGTTCCTGAATTTGTCAGGTTCCTGGGACAGTTGGAGGCATGCTTACCAGTTCCTGAATTTGTATGGTTCTTGGTACAGTTGGAGGCATGCTTACCAGTTCCTGAATTTGTAGGGTTCTTGGTACAGTTGGAGGCATGCTTACCAGTTCCAGAATTTGTCAGGTTCCTGGGACAGTTGGAGGCATGCTTACCAGTTCCTGAATTTGTAGGGTTCTTGGTACAGTTGGAGGCATGCTTACCAGTTCCTGAATTTGTCAGGTTCCTGGGACAGTTGGAGGCATGCTTACCAGTTCCTGAATTTGTCAGGTTCCTGGGACAGTTGAAGGCATGCTTACCAGTTCCTGAATTTGTCAGGTTCCTGGGACAGTTGGAGGCATGCTTACCAGTTCCTGAATTTGTAGGGTTCTTGGTACAGTTGGAGGCATGCTTACCAGTTCCTGAATTTGTAGGGTTCTTGGTACAGTTGGAGGCATGCTTACCAGTTCCAGAATTTGTCAGGTTCCTGGGTCAGTTGGAGGCATGCTTACCAGTTCCTGAATTTGTCAGGTTCCTGGGACAGTTGGAGGCATGCTTACCAGTTCCTGAATTTGTATGGTTCTTGGTACAGTTGGAGGCATGCTTACCAGTTCCTGAATTTGTAGGGTTCTTGGTACAGTTGGAGGCATGCTTACCAGTTCCAGAATTTGTCAGGTTCCTGGGACAGTTGGAGGCATGCTTACCAGTTCCTGAATTTGTAGGGTTCTTGGTACAGTTGGAGGCATGCTTACCAGTTCCTGAATTTGTCAGGTTCCTGGGACAGTTGGAGGCATGCTTACCAGTTCCTGAATTTGTCAGGTTCCTGGGACAGTTGGAGGCATGCTTACCAGTTCCTGAATTTGTCAGGTTCCTGGGACAGTTGGAGGCATGCTTACCAGTTCCTGAATTTGTAGGGTTCTTGGTACAGTTGGAGGCATGCTTACCGGTTCCTGAATTTGTAGGGTTCTTGGTACAGTTGGAGGCATGCTTACCAGTTCCTGAATTCCTAGTTTCTGATCTTGTAAGGTAGGGAGTTATTTTTGTTTTTCTTAGGCAAGTGTGGACTTGTGACTAATCTACCACCTTCCTAAACCTGAGCCGGCCACACGCTGCCAAATTCCAACCCATATCTACTCCGTTACACCCACGGTACCAATCCTCTATGTACGAACTATAAAGACCGTGCCAGGGAATTTTGTATCTTGGAGATATACTGGGAACTACAACAGAAAAGGTACCAGAGAACTTCGAACTAATTGTTATTCTCCTTGAAGAAAAAGTATTTTAATCCGTTAAGATGGGCAGTGCTAATGCAATGTAGTTTCTTTTGTTACGGGAATAAAATAATTATGGTTGATAACTGTTTCTTGCCTGCCTGCTTGCACGATTTAATAAACCAAACAAGGAAACAGATTACCTTTATTTATTTGACTCCACATCCCTCCGCCCTCCCAAGTCCACACAAAACAGTTGGTACACAACCAAATCTGCTGCCAAATCCAAATTAGACTTTGGCTAGAGGCACAAATAGGTTTACATAATGATCTGGGATGTGGATTGGTTATATGTCCAAATTTAAGGGGACATCAGTGATAAAGACATTGGTTTAATTCTTTGATTAATGAAGGGCATACCAGTCTTTCTCTGGTGTTAAGAACGTAGACAGGATTAACAATTCCCCTAAATTGAGGAATATTTAAACGCTTATAGTTACAAAGGGAACACATGAAAACTATTGAGATTCCATTCGACACGTTCACATTTTTTAGTATGCTAACCTCGTCTTCCAAATTCAGGACAAATGGATGACTTTAAAATACCCTGTCCCGGTGAGTTGGCGGCAGTTGTTTTTAGGAATTTGGTTTTGGCCTCTTTTATGGGACCCAAAAACTTGGTCTTGAAAGTCTGCAATCACACTCTGTTAGCCAACAAATGGTATAGTTTTACATGTTTCATGTTACTACAAAAAATTAACCTTGGGTACCGATCAAAAGTTAAACATAATAGAACAATGAAAGACACAAATCACTCTCCCAGATTATTGTTATATTAAACCCGCTAGTGCCTAACGGCCAGGTTATGCTCCAAAGATGGCAGAATGATAAGCTGGGGACAATTAGAATTAGCAATATACAAGCACACATTTTATTTAGATACTTAATATTCTTTTGTATTGTTCAGTATTTCAGTTACTTTCTGCCTGTATATCATATATTCCAGGAAGGGTACACTGAACCCACCTTGAAGCCAGTTTTACTCAAGCTAATGGCACTCATTTTATCCAACCCAGGAGGATGGACAGTGAGTCCTGCGGATTGAAGAGATTTCCCAGTTGGTGCATTAACCTTCCGAGCCAACACTCTAGCTGCCTAAATCATACCTGGGTTTGCTCCGAGGCTAGAGGTGTGAGAGCCAATCTGTGATCTGTTGTGTATACAGGACTGGGTAACCCTGGATGCTGCAGGAAGAGGCAGTAAATCACAAAGAAAGACAAAACAAAACAGCAGAAACGGAGGCAGAACCCAGTGTTTTCACATGGCAAAGTTTGCTATGCAATACGGAGGTACTTCACAAGCATTGAGGCAGCAGCAAAAACAAGGACTTCTAGCACTGGATATTAACTACTGCTTTTATGAAATGAGCCTGGTAGGAGATCAGGGAAGATAGATCTCCAAACTTGTGCTCCCCTACACGGAGCCTTCTTTGGAGCAGAGCAAAGAGGGTTTTGCACCTTATCAAGGTGAGCACAGCAGTCGTTCCCCTGGTACCTTCCATTTATTTTTACCATCTCAGTAGCTCCCTGCAGTCACACAGCCCATGATACATTAAGTACTGACCAATCCAGAAACTACTGCATCCTTGCAGAGAGGGATCAATTAAGCCAGTCAGGGAGGAAATCTTTTCTCTCACCTGTGATTGGTTGTGTTGAAGCCAGCAGAGTAAGCTCCACTCTTAGATGATTGACCAGCCCACTAGGAGAGTATATGTGTGCTCCATTAACATTACAAATGGCCCCGCCCCCACGGTCTACCTGCACGCACAATTGCTCGATGGTTGGCACTGCAGCTGTGATAGACCACATTTTCCAGGATACTTCAAAGGACATATAGCCAGTAATGTATCTTCCACAAGGCACTTGCCTAGGGGGGCATGGTTCCAGAGGGCGGCACTTTGCCAGAGGGTGTTAGAGCACACTTCTGGTGCGTCAAAATATTTTTGCTCCCTCCCCCACCGTTCATTAATGTTTAGCTCCTTCCAATTCAATCGGGGTGATGGGGGCATGTAATGGACGTGGTGGGGGTATGTAATGTGGGTGATGGTAGCATTTAATGTAATGGGGTGATTGGGCATTTAATGTGTGCAATGTGAGTGATGGGGCATGTAATGGAATGATGGGGCATGTCGTGGGTGTGCAATGTAGGTGATGGGGCATATCATAGGTGTGCAACGTGGGTGGGGGGTGCCCGGATTTTGTCTGCCTAGGGCAGCACAAAACCAAGGTACACCACTGCATAAAGCCCACAGCTGGACTGCATATAGTTATCCACCACCGGCTTTCAGCAATGCTGGATGAGAATGGGGGAGACGAAAGGATCGGCAGGATGACCGGGAAGAAATACTGTCAAAAAGGTAATATTGAAGTATTGTTTTTACCATTAATTTCCCTTTTCTTTGAAGACATCAAGTGACTCAGAGCAATGTGTAAAGACTCGCTCAATGATCACGTATAATTACATACTTATTTTATTAGTTACTTTATTACACAGTGAATGATCCACAACATAATCAGCAGGAAAGCACATTTTGATGACGCAGTTGGAAGATGTAGTGTTTGAAAGCACCAGGCGTTATTTATTCATTAAAAAAAAATCATTCCAGGGGCAACGTTCTAAAGGTGGAGTAGTCACCATGGGAACCAATGGAATGTTCCGGTGCTTTAGACAACTTCTAGAACTTTGGCCCAGAACCCGACTTTTGAAAAAAAAAAAAAACCCACCTCCACTGTGTCTTGCGTTGCTGTATATTGCGAAGCATGAGGTAGGCAGTCTGGTTTCGATTGTCCCAGCTGGAATTCAGAACAAGCCTTTCTGCTAAAAACAAATGTGGTCCCTATACAATTTTAAAATCAGTCTAAATCTTTTATCAACCAGGGATTTAAAAAGCTATTTGGAAAGCATAACTGATATAAACAAAAACACAAAAAAAAAAAAAAAAAAAAAGAGAGAGCTGTAAATAGGTGAAAAACAAAGAAACTTTACTCCCGCCCATGTTGTGATGTCGTAGAAGCCAGCCACATTTATAGATAGGAAAGCAGTTAATTTGAATATGAGGTCAGGTATAATCTGCATATGGGATCTGGTTGACGATGTTCCACAAAATAGTTGTCAGTCTGGACTTTTATATCTTACGGATACTACTAGCGTCATTTGTAGAGTGAGGTTTTTTTGTTATTGTTTTACAGTTTACAAAAAAAATTCTGAAACGTGTAACACTCACCCTTAAACTTCTGCCCTAACGGAAAGGCAGCTGTCCCATTTAATCTCTAAGTCATTAGCTTCCCTTTTTTGGATCAGTAAGTGTTCTCCACAAGAAACATATATATAGATAGCCAACTCTAAATCATGTATCAGCATATACAAAAGCGAATCCTCCTTGATCCGACACGGATCTTCCATGAACCCAACTTCATCCTCCGGTGCCCCTATTCTCCAGGACAATAGGGGGGGACCGAAGAATGTACAGTGTGTGTGTGTGTGTGTGTGTAACAGCTCTTCTGCAGCATGCACAGGTGCCTGTTGGGAAGTACTAAAATATGCATAGGGGACATGTCCCAAACAGAAAAGGAATGGGGATTACGAGAGGCCGTTGGCAGATTTGATGCAATGTCTGTTTTTAAAAATTCTCTCTTTTTCGGGTTACAGACAATACAACAAGTACGTGCCTCTGTTTTTTTTTTTTAAATGATACCAGCTTGGCCCCCGAATGAGCCACAAGAGGAACAATTTAGAAATACAGTTCTTTGGTCAGCATTGACACCACACACGGGATTTGCTTCTTCTCGCTGAAGCGCGGATCGTCAGACCAGGATTCGTAGCTGGTGGCCACCATGTAGTTGACCCTGGTGAGAATCTGCATGATCTCCAGTTCTTTCCCGTGTTCGTTGAGGATGCTGCAAAGGGCCTGCACGAACCAGGAACCTCTGCCGGGATTCCGCCATGAATAATAACCTAAAAAAAAAAAAACAACAAAAAAAACAGTCCTTGTTTTGATCACTTACGCCAATCCTAGAGTAGGGAGCGGAGATGATGCACAATGGCTGCTATGGGGTAATAGCAAAAGGTTCCTTCAAGAGTCATGACATATCCATCACTGCCAATTATTAATCTGCACACGATTCAAGGCAGTTAAGACCGAGAAATGAGGAATTGTACAGGCGTTGGTGCAATAAACCGTACAGCGTATATATTTCAATGACTGGGTACACAACATTAAAGACCTTCTTACAACATCAGACTCTACACACCTGAATCTCTGTATGCCTTATTCTCATAGAGTAGGGCTCATCCTGCTAAGATTTCTTATAAGATACAAAATCCAGCCATTCCTCACCTATGTAGTAATAAATCTCCCCCTCTGTCTTTAATCTAGCTATGCTATTTGGAAGGAGGAAAAATAAAATGGGGGGGGTCGGGGATGATGGGGGGGGATAATACAAAAAGCCAGTTAAAAAGAGAAGTTTAGACAGCAGGTGCTGGACTGACCATTAAGGCCAACTAGGAAATTGCCCCGGCCACTAGGAAGTATTAATGGAAAGCATTGTGGGCTATCTTCTGTATAAATCAGGTTATCTGACTTTTTCAAACTAAAAGCAAAAAGGTTATTTTTAAGAAATCCTTCTGGGAATATGGAGACAGCACTGTTTAGAGTACTTTTCTAATGTTAAGAGCTATTTGATCCCTCTTGTAGACAGAGAGGAACTCTGCTCACTGCTCCTGTAGTGAGAAACACTTTGAGATTATGTTAGCAAGTTATATTATATCTCAATGGGAACATAAAGTGGGTTATGAATACGAGCTGCAATAATAACGAGCTATTTCTTTCTCTCAGTGAGAGCATGCTATAAAATCGGAATAAACTGAAACAGCAGATAAATAATAGATTTTATTATTACCCAACATAATGGCACACATTTATCAACCTCAGGAAGATAAAAAGGCTGTTTTGACCCTAATGGGATTTGAACCCGAGACCCTATGATATGAATAGGTACTGCCAACTTAAACAGTGAATAAAAAGAATAAACAATGGTTAAAAATGATCTATACATTATGTTAGCAGAATTGCAAATAAATGCCTAAAATAATTGAAATGTATGTTTTAGATGTGTCTGTGGTGTCGCCTGCTTAAGACATCACCTTGTGGCTTGATATTACACATTTCCCAATGAACATTAATTTGCAGTTCAAGCCACAGGTGATGTCATAGACCGGAGACATCACAGACAACTTTAAGACTTTTCTGAACAGTGGGCGTCACATGTTAATTTAACAGAGGGAACCGAAAAAAGGAGAGCCATGGCAGAAAAGAAAAAAGGGGTTAAAATGAGGAATGGGGACAAAAAAAAAAAGCGAAAAAAAAATGGGAGGGCACACGGACATCTTTAACAGGGCTTAAGAAGGGACAGTCAGGCTCCAAAAATGTTCCCATCAATGATACAGATTCATTGTTAATTGAATAATTAAACCTAAATGGCATAGCACTCTTTCTCTGGCATTAAGGATTACATTTCCCTTAAATGAACTCATTTTTACGGAATAAGCCGTGTTTATGTGACAGTGTCCCTGTAAGAATCATTTACATTGGCACCAGTCCCTGAACAATGGGGAATTTGTAGTAGACTGGCAATAGCTTTGTGATGCGGTCACAAACAATACCTGGAACAGTGGAATAAGCAAACAAGAAATCCGCCTCCACTGGGATCTTGTATCTGGGATTTGCGTCCGTTTCCAGTGAGTCGTTGGCAGGTCCGGAGTCTGTCTGGATTCCTTCATCAAACTCCGAGCCCCTGCAAGCCTGAGTCAGAGAAAAACAGACCATTAATACATGAGGCTACGGAGCCAATACCTGCTACGGGTAAAACAAGAATAACAAAGGATCATTCTGAATACAAAAAACAATATATGTAAGACATTTACAGTGACAGACAGTGTGATAATTAATCAGTCTTAAAGGGACAAACTCCCTTTGGTGCTAGATAAAGATCACTGCTTGTATAGTGCACAGGCTTTTATCCCTGTGTGATTTGATGCAGGCATTCTGTATAAATAACATTTTTAATATTTGACTCAAGCCCTCCCCAGTGATTACTCTGCATGTTTACTGCAGGTGTTGCAGCACTTATTATATAGACACTGAGGATATAAAGATTTGTTAAATATAGTCACTTCCTGTACTCCTGGAATAGAATACATTGTGTGGACTGTGATAAACTTGCTCTTGTACACAGTAGGATCTCTTAACAGTGCAACACGTTATTATTATTATTATTATTTTAAATTTACTTTTACTCAGCTAGGTTGGGCAGTCCTGGTTTCTTGCAAACTGCTGTAGTTTCACAATTTCATCTAGCTGTAAGTATTTTGTATTTTAAGCAATGCAAAATGTAAAACATGCATTTTATACATTAACATTTGCAAGATGTATTTTGGGCACCAGACAGCTCCTTTAAGTAATAAACAAATCTTGTCTCCCCTGGAGAGTGATTCGCACACAGCGATATATGCAAATACCTCTCCTGCATCTGGGAACAGTCAGAGGGATCCACAGAGCACTCTTGAGCACCACCCTACGTTCAAATATGTCACTCTCTGATTAATTTTATATCAAATTGTTATACGATACGGTATTTCTTTTACAATAAAATATATTGAGCTTGGGGTGCAATTTTTTAAATTGAACTTGCAAATATTCCAGAGATTTGGCATGCAGTAAAAGGTAGGCATGCTTAATGCAGGCTCCCCAAGCAAGCACCAAAAACCACATAATTCAAGGGAAATACCCACTAATGAATCGTTCCTAGAAGTAATGCATATAAACACTGTTTCACATTGCGGTTTCTTTCCTTTCCTCCCAAGCACCATTTGTTAGATAAAAGAATAGATTTTTAGAAACTATAAAAGCAACAAATGTATAATGTATCTGCCAAGTGTTCAACTGTACGGAGGAGATTGTCACTTTGGAGGCTTAGTCGTTGTTTTCCTCGTCTTATACATCACCAAAGAAGCACAATATAAAAGCTGCACATGTGCAACTGTATGTACATGCGCAAAAAAAGATACAGAACAGCACAATAAATATTACTTAAAGGGCCGGTATCACCTGAATTTTGTTTTACTGTGCATGTAGAGCATCAAAAAAATTAGTGAAAATGATCTATATACATTGAGTTACCAAAACTGGGGAAAATGTGTTCTAAATGTGTCTGTGGAGTGCTTATGACATCACCTGTGACTTAATATGCAAATGAACGGCTTTTCAATGGGAAATATCTCATTTGCATACCGTGCCACAGGTGATGTCATAAGCAGGAGTCTACACAGACACATATAAAACCCATTTCTCTCCTAGTTTAGGCATTTGCTGGCAGTTTTGCTAATACAATGTACAGATCATGTTCAAATAATTTTTTATGCTTTAAAAACAATGTCCCTTTAATCTATGGTCAAAATCAGTGCCGGGGGAACCAAAATTTACCATGAGGATTACGTATAGCATCAAGCACGATAAAGACATGCAGCCTTAAAAAAATGTACTATTCAAACCATTCTATCAAATTGTTAGAAAAATATATGGGGGTCAATTATATTTTCATGCGAGTAGCTTTTTATATGAAGTAGCACACTAAAAAAAAATAGTTGAAAAAAAAAAAGTTATGCGTTTGTCTATTTCCTCTGCTGCTATGATAAAATAGGCACATTTTTTGTGACAATATGAAGTGAATTCATAAACAAGGATATAGTTGACGGGGAAAAAAAAAAATGTTGTGGCCACAAAGCCAGAATGCTACCAGAAAATCCCATGCGTTTTACAGTAATACGGTCAGCTGTAAAAACAAAACAAGCAATCTGGTCTGTGGCTGCATACTTCAAATTCATTCCACGCGTCAGCTGGTTTAACCCTAATCAGTAACTTGGGTTATAGCTGGACATATAGACCGATCAGACCACCTGTCTGATATTGTGTAGGTCTAGAGCAGCCCTGACCCATCGAGGCATGGACTCCACTAGACCTCTGGAGGTGTGCTGGGGTAACTGGCACCAAGACGTTAGCAGCAGATCCTTTAAGTCCTGTAAGTTGCGAGGTGGGGCCTCCATGGATCGGACTTGTTTGTCCAGCACATCCCACAGATGCTCGATTGGATTGAGATCTAAGGAATTTGGAGGCCAAGTCAACACCTTGAACTCGTTGTTGTGTTCCTCAAACCATTCCTGAACCATTTTTGCTTTGTGGCAGGGCACATTATGCACATGAATTGGCAGGACCAAAGGGTTCCTGGCAGAACATTGCCCAAAGCATCACACTGCCTCTGGCGGATTTGGCTGATCGGTGTATATATACACACACGGAGTCGCACAGAATGATCACAGTCACAGTATATATCTCAATGTACAGTGGGAGCAGGGGAGTTGGATGGAATTTCCTACATAATTGAATGGTTTAAAATTACCTGAATGAAGAACAGCTTGGGCTTCCCAACAAGACTTCTACATTTGTCCCCGCGGAAGAGGGTCGTTAAGGTTTTTATTGCCATTGACCCGTCCGTGCCATAAATCAGGCCTTCCTCTCCGTGACTGAGTAGGACGCACGCAAAACATGCGCTATCATTATGGTTTTGTTGAGCCACTGAAAAGAGAGAAAAGACATTTAGCATGTTACATGGCATTTTTGCTTCATTTACATTAACGCTGTACAGCAACCCCAACCCAAACACCACCAGCACACAGTGAACGTGTAATGTAATCCACCAGGACACAGCGATCGTGTAATGTAATCCACCGACACCACTAGCACACAGCGATCGTGTAATGTAATCCACCAACACCACCAGCACACAGCGATCGTGTAATGTAATCCACCAGTACACAGCGAACGTGTAATGTAATCCACCAGCACACAGCGATCGTGTAATGTAATCCACCAGTACACAGCGAACGTGTAATGTAATCCACCAGCACACAGCGATCGTGCAATGTAATCCACTGACACCACCAGCACACAGCGATCGTGTAATGTAATCCACCGACACCACCCAGCGATCGTGTAATGTAATCCACCAGTACACAGCGATCGTGTAATGTAATCCACCAGTACACAGCGATCGTGTAATGTAATCCACCAGTACACAGCAATCGTGTAATGTAATCCACCAGTACACAGCAATCGTGTAATGTAATCCACCAGTACACAGCGAACGTGTAATGTAATCCACCAGCACACAGCGAACGTGTAATGTAATCCACCAGCACACAGCGATCGTGTAATGTAATCCACTGACACCACCAGCACACAGCGATCGTGTAATGTAATCCACCGACACCACCCAGCGATCGTGTAATGTAATCCACCAGTACACAGCGATCGTGTAATGTAATCCACCAGTACACAGCAATCGTGTAATGTAATCCACCAGTACACAGCAATCGTGTAATGTAATCCACCAGTACACAGCAAACGTGTAATGTAATCCACCAGTACACAGCAATTGTGTAATGTTATCCATCAGTACACAGCAATCGTGTAATGTTATCCACCAGTACACAGCAATCGTGTAATGTTATCCACCAGTACACAGCAATCGTGTAATGTTATCCACCAGTACACAGCAATCGTGTAATGTTATCCACCAGTACACAGCAATCGTGTAATGTAATCCACCAGTACACAGCAATCGTTTAATGTAATCCACCAGTACACAGCAATCATGTAATGTAATCCACCGACACCACACAGCGATCGTGTAATGTAATCCACCGACACCACACAGCGATCGTGTAATGTAATCCACCGACACCACACAGCGATCGTGTAATGTAATCCACCGACACCACTCAGCGATCGTGTAATGTAATCCAACGACACCACTCAGCGTTTGTGTAATGTAATCCACCGACACCAACATGACACAGCGATCGTGTAATGTAATCCACCGACACCAACAGGACACAGCGATCGTGTCACGTAATCCACCAGCACACAGCAAATGTGTAATGTACTCCACCAACACACACTGATTATATAACGGAATCCACCAACACACATTGATTATATAATGTAATCCACCAGCACACGCTGATTACATAATGTAATCCACCAGCACATACTAATTATATAATGTAATCCACCAACACACGCCGATTATATAATGTAATCCACCAGCACACACCGATTATATAATGTAATCCACCAGCACACACCGATTATATAATGTAATCCATCAGCACACGCTGATTACATAATGTAATCCACCAGCACACGCCGATTATATAATGTAATCCACCAGCACACGCCGATTATATAATGTAATCCACCAGCACACACCGATTATATAATGTAATCCACCAGCACACACCGACTATATAATGTAATCCACCAGCACAAACCAATTATATAATGTAATCCACCAGCACACGCCGATTATATAATGTAATCCACCAGCACACACCAATTATATAATGTAATCCACCAGCACACACCAATTATATAATGTAATCCACCAGCACACACCAATTATATAATGTAATCCACCAGCACACACTGATTATATAATGTAATCCACCAGCACACACCAATTATATAATGTGATCCACCAGCACACACCAATTATATAATGTAATCCACCAGCACACACTGATTATATAATGTAATCCACCAGCACACACTGATTATATAATGTAATCCACCAGCACACACTGATTATATAATGTAATCCACCAGCACACACCGATTATATAATGTAATCCACCAACACCAGCACACACCGACTATATAATGTAATCCACTAACACCAGCACACACCGACTATATAAAACATACCGGTAATTCACCAACACCAGCACACACTGATTATATAATGTAATCCACCAGCATCAGCACACACCGACTATATAATGTAATCCACCAGCACACACCGATTATATAATGTAATCCACCAGCATCAACACACACTGACTATATAATGTAATCCACCAGCACACGCTGATTATATAATGTAATCCACAAGCACACACTGATTATATAATGTAATCCACCAACACCAGCACACACTGATTATATAATGTAATCCACCAGCACACACCGATTATATAATGTAATCCACCAGCACACGCTGATTATATAATGTAATCCACCAGCACACGCCGATTATATAATGTAATCCCCCAGCACACAGTGATTATATAATGTAATCCCCCAGCACACAGTGATTATATAATGTAATCCACCAACACCAGCACACGCTGATTATATAATGTAATCCACCAGTACACAGCGAACGTGTAATGTAATCCACCAGCACACAGCGAACGTGTAATGTAATCCACCAGCACACAGCGATCGTGTAATGTAATCCACTGACACCACCAGCACACAGCGATCGTGTAATGTAATCCACCGACATCACCCAGCGATCGTGTAATGTAATCCACCAGTACACAGCGATCGTGTAATGTAATCCACCAGTACACAGCAATCGTGTAATGTAATCCACCAGTACACAGCAATCGTGTAATGTAATCCACCAGTACACAGCAAACGTGTAATGTAATCCACCAGTACACAGCAATTGTGTAATGTTATCCATCAGTACACAGCAATCGTGTAATGTTATCCACCAGTACACAGCAATCGTGTAATGTTATCCACCAGTACACAGCAATCGTGTAATGTTATCCACCAGTACACAGCAATCGTGTAATGTAATCCACCAGTACACAGCAATCGTGTAATGTAATCCACCAGTACACAGCAATCGTTTAATGTAATCCACCAGTACACAGCAATCATGTAATGTAATCCACCGACACCACACAGCGATCGTGTAATGTAATCCACCGACACCACACAGCGATCGTGTAATGTAATCCACCGACACCACACAGCGATCGTGTAATGTAATCCACCGACACCACTCAGCGATCGTGTAATGTAATCCAACGACACCACTCAGCGTTTGTGTAATGTAATCCACCGACACCAACATGACACAGCGATCGTGTAATGTAATCCACCGACACCAACAGGACACAGCGATCGTGTCACGTAATCCACCAGCACACAGCAAATGTGTAATGTACTCCACCAACACACACTGATTATATAACGGAATCCACCAACACACATTGATTATATAATGTAATCCACCATCACACGCTGATTACATAATGTAATCCACCAGCACATACTAATTATATAATGTAATCCACCAACACACGCCGATTATATAATGTAATCCACCAGCACACACCGATTATATAATGTAATCCACCAGCACACACCGATTATATAATGTAATCCATCAGCACACGCTGATTACATAATGTAATCCACCAGCACACGCCGATTATATAATGTAATCCACCAGCACACGCCGATTATATAATGTAATCCACCAGCACACACCGATTATATAATGTAATCCACCAGCACACACCGACTATATAATGTAATCCACCAGCACAAACCAATTATATAATGTAATCCACCAGCACACGCCGATTATATAATGTAATCCACCAGCACACACCAATTATATAATGTAATCCACCAGCACACACCAATTATATAATGTAATCCACCAGCACACACCAATTATATAATGTAATCCACCAGCACACACTGATTATATAATGTAATCCACCAGCACACACCAATTATATAATGTGATCCACCAGCACACACCAATTATATAATGTAATCCACCAGCACACACTGATTATATAATGTAATCCACCAGCACACACTGATTATATAATGTAATCCACCAGCACACACTGATTATATAATGTAATCCACCAGCACACACTGATTATATAATGTAATCCACCAGCACACACTGATTATATAATGTAATCCACCAGCACACACCAATTATATAATGTAATCCACCAGCACACACTGATTATATAATGTAATCCACCAGCACACACTGATTATATAATGTAATCCACCAGCACACACTGATTATATAATGTAATCCACCAGCACACACTGATTATATAATGTAATCCACCAGCACACACTGATTATATAATGTAATCCACCAGCACACACTGATTATATAATGTAATCCACCAGCACACACTGATTATATAATGTAATCCACCAGCACACACCAATTATATAATGTAATCCACCAGCACACACTGATTATATAATGTAATCCACCAGCACACACCAATTATATAATGTGATCCACCAGCACACACCAATTATATAATGTAATCCACCAGCACACACTGATTATATAATGTAATCCACCAGCACACACTGATTATATAATGTAATCCACCAGCACACACTGATTATATAATGTAATCCACCAGCACACAC
Organism: Pelodytes ibericus; assembly: GCA_036172795.1. NCBI lineage: Eukaryota > Metazoa > Chordata > Amphibia > Anura > Pelodytidae > Pelodytes > Pelodytes ibericus. The sequence goes on from CM069867.1 coordinate 66,829,476, forward strand.
TGATTATATAATGTAATCCACCAGCACACACTGATTATATAATGTAATCCACCAGCACACACCGATTATATAATGTAATCCACCAACACCAGCACACACCGACTATATAATGTAATCCACTAACACCAGCACACACCGACTATATAAAACATACCGGTAATTCACCAACACCAGCACACACTGATTATATAATGTAATCCACCAGCATCAGCACACACCGACTATATAATGTAATCCACCAGCACACACCGATTATATAATGTAATCCACCAGCATCAGCACACACCGACTATATAATGTAATCCACCAGCACACGCTGATTATATAATGTAATCCACAAGCACACACTGATTATATAATGTAATCCACCAACACCAGCACACACTGATTATATAATGTAATCCACCAGCACACACCGATTATATAATGTAATCCACCAGCACACGCTGATTATATAATGTAATCCACCAGCACACGCCGATTATATAATGTAATCCCCCAGCACACAGTGATTATATAATGTAATCCCCCAGCACACAGTGATTATATAATGTAATCCACCAACACCAGCACACGCTGATTATATAATGTAATCCACCAGCACACGCTGATTATATAATGTAATCCCCCAGCACACAGTGATTATATAATGTAATCCACCAACACCAGCACACGCTGATTATATAATGTAATCCACCAGCACACGCTGATTATATAATGTAATCCCCCAGCACACAGTGATTATATAATGTAATCCACCAACACCAGCACACGCTGATTATATAATGTAATCCACCAGCACACGCTGATTATATAATGTAATCCCCCAGCACACAGTGATTATATAATGTAATCCACCAACACCAGCACACGCTGATTATATAATGTAATCCACCAGCACACGCTGATTATATAATGTAATCCCCCAGCACACAGTGATTATATAATGTAATCCCCCAGCACACAGTGATTATATAATGTAATCCACCAACACCAGCACACGCTGATTATATAATGTAATCCACCAGCACACGCTGATTATATAATGTAATCCCCCAGCACACAGTGATTATATAATGTAATCCACCAACACCAGCACACGCTGATTATATAATGTAATCCACCAGCACACAGTGATTATATAATGTAATCCACCAACACCAGCACACGCTGATTATATAATGTAATCCACCAGCACACGCTGATTATATAATGTAATCCCCCAGCACACAGTGATTATATAATGTAATCCCCCAGCACACAGTGATTATATAATGTAATCCACCAACACCAGCACACATCGACTATATAAAACATACCGGTAATTCACCAACACCAGCACACGCTGATTATATAATGTAATCCACCAGCATCAGCACACACCGACTATATAAAACATACCGGTAATTCACCAACACCAGCACACACTGATTATATAATGTAATCCACCAGCATCAGCACACACCGACTATATAATGTAATCCACTAACACCAGCACACACCGACTATATAAAACATACCGGTAATTCACCAACACCAGCACACGCTGATTACATAATGTAATCCACCAGCACACGCTGATTATATAATGTAATCCACCAGCATCAGCACACACCGACTATATAATGTAATCCACCAGCACACACCGATTATATAATGTAATCCACTAACACCAGCACACACCGACTATATAAAACATACCGGTAATTCACCAACACCAGCACACACCGACTATATAAAACATACCGGTAATTCACCAACACCAGCACACGCTGATTATATAATGTAATCCACCAGCATCAGCACACACCGACTATATAATGTAATCCACCAGCACACACCGATTATATAATGTAATCCACCAGCACACACTGACTATATAATGTAATCCACCAGCACACGCTGATTATATAATGTAATCCCCCAGCACACGCTGATTATATAATGTAATCCCCAGCACACACTGATTATATAATGTAATCCACCAGCACGCGCTGATTACATAATGTAATCCCCCAGCACGCACTGATTACATAATGTAATCCCCCAGCACACACTGATTATATAATGTAATCCACCAGCACACACTGATTATATAATGTAATCCACCAGCACACACTGATTATATAAAACATAATTCACCAACACCAGTACACACCGATTATATAATGTAATCCACCAGTATCAGCACACACCACTGATTGTATCATGTAGTTCACGGATTCCGCTACACAATGATTGTATCGGGCAATTCACGGATTCCTCTACACAATGATTGTATCGGGCAATTCACGGATTCCTCTACACAATGATTGTATCGGGCAATTCACGGATTCCTCTACACAATGATTGTATCGGGCAATTCACGGATTCCTCTACACAATGATTGTATCGGGCAATTCACGGATTCCTCTACACAATGATTGTATCGGGCAATTCACGGATTCCTCTACACAATGATTGTATCGGGCAATGCACGGATTCCTCTACACAATGATTGTATCGGGCAATGCACGGATTCCTCTACACAATGATTGTATCGGGCAATGCACGGATTCCTCTACACAATGATTGTATCGGGCAATGCACGGATTCCTCTACACAATGATTGTATCGGGCAATGCACGGATTCCTCTACACAATGATTGTATCGGGCAATGCACGGATTCCTCTACACAATGATTGTATCGGGCAATGCACGGATTCCTCTACACAATGATTGTATCGGGCAATGCACGGATTCCTCTACACAATGATTGTATCGGGCAATGCACGGATTCCTCTACACAATGATTGTATCAGGCAATGCACGGATTCCTCTACACAATGATTGTATCGGGCAATGCACGGATTCCTCTACACAATGATTGTATCGGGCAATGCACGGATTCCTCTACACAATGATTGTATCGGGCAATGCACGGATTCCTCTACACAATGATTGTATCGTGCAATTCACGGATTCCTCTACACAATGATTGTATCATGCAATTCACGGATTCCTCTACACAATGATTGTATCTTGCAATGCACGGATTCCTCTACACAATGATTGTATCTTGCAATGCACGGATTCCTCTACACAATGATTGTATCGGGCAATGCACGGATTCCTCTACACAATGATTGTATCGGGCAATGCACGGATTCCTCTACACAATGATTGTATCGGGCAATGCACGGATTCCTCTACACAATGATTGTATCGTGCAATGCACGGATTCCTCTACACAATGATTGTATCGTGCAATGCACGGATTCCTCTACACAATGATTGTATCGGGCAATGCACAGATTCCTCTACACAATGATTGTATCAGGCAATGCACAGATTCCTCTGCACAATGATTGTATCGGGCAATGCACAGATTCCTCTACACAATGATTGCAGTTCCATTTAACTTAGAACAAACACTGACGTGTTAATTCATGCCGATAGTAATCAATACATCAAATCCTTTGTAGCTTTGCCGATTCTCACCATTTTGCAGCAGTCTTTCCATTTCTTCACAGCTCCGGTCGTTATACACAGTCACATCGAATCCCAGGCTTTTGAAACAGCGAAACAGATCGCCGGCATCTTTATCCGTGCCATTACGTATGCACATCCCTAAAGAAACATACACAACCTCACAACGGAAGGAGAAAACTACCACGTTTAACGTCTAGAACTTTATATAACACGATCTGAAGATAGTCATGCAGGATGCCCAGGGGGATCCAATGTGTCCAATTTAAATTTCTAGGGTCTCAAAACATCCTACCTTTTTCATGTTGCGAAAGGGGGGTACCCAGCAAGCTCATTAGCCAATAGAGATGCAGGTCACTTGCTCATCGTTGCCTTGGAAGCAAAAAAGGGGTGGAACTTTTCAACATTTCTACCCGCTATATTAAAAACGCCATTCAGCACCGGTCATAGTCATGGATACCTGGCCTAGTTTGTGACCTAGAAAGTCCATGTGATAATGTACCCAGGGAACGCTCCAGTATTAGAATTTACCAATGTAACGCTACAATACTCCACTTCACACAAGCAGACTGTGACCGAGGCTCTCTATTGGCTGCTGACTGATTGCAATGATCATAACAACCAATAGCAAGTTGTGGTCAATGGAGTTCAGCAGAATTAGTGGAGGAGACCTGAGATCTGCTAAACCCCACTTCCCCCCGTTCAAACATTTTATTAGGGAATGTAAACTCTCTGAAATATAAAATGTTAAACCAATATTATTCCTTGGATAATAAAAGTCATAGCAAAAATTAAAAAAAAAAAAGGTCAGGCTCTGTCTATTGTGTGTACCAAGCATTAAACTAGATCATTGTGCTGAATGAAAAGGCACTCTGCAAACTGCAAAGTGTTTGCTTTAGTGAGTAGGAGGGACGGAGAGAGGGAGTTCCTCTCCAAGTGGAAACAATGCCTACCTGTCTTCGCCTCAAAATTCTTGTTGTTTATAATAATACAGCGGCCCAGTCTCCCGTAATTCATCTTGTACTGGAACGAAGGAGCAACAATGCGAAAATTGTTGCTGTCGTTTGGGGGATTTTCCTGTTCATTTTTCTTTTTTCTGCAAAAAATAAAAATAAAAAAAAAATAAAATAAATAGTAGCGCAATGTCTTATTGTATTAGTAGTGTGGAAACCTTGGAATTTTCTTTTAGGCCATAGTGATAACCGGCTGGAAGGTACCAGCATACCTGATAGCATGGTGGGTTTGACCCAGATGTTTCCTCTCCTACGGGTACGCAGGGAACAACATGAAGTTCCACCCACTTCACCATCAAACACAACCCACATTTGGGGCAGCCTGCCACTCCTAGAGGTTGTGGAGGGTTGGATTCTCATCCAAGACTCTAGTCTGCACCAAAGGCAGCGTAACAAGTATTAAACTGTATGGGGTCTACTTACTAAACTTTGGTACATTTAAAAGTATATTGCATATTTTAGGCCAAGAGAGCGAAGCTGGAATAATAGGAGAGTTGGAAAAATTTTCCCACTCTGCTATTTTGGCCTCCATTATGTTTTTTTTTTTTAATGAAAGCTCCACATTTTTAGTTTGGATCACAGAGCTCCAGAGCAAAAAAAAAAAAAAAACTCCCAACAAAACGGTGTTTAAATTGCAGTGAATGTGTTTATATAGAAAGTAAAAAACGTTATTCCAGATGTAAACGCACGACCAAATGGCATGTTCTGGTAAAGCCCCGCCCACATCCTCAATTCAAGCCACTCCCCCAAAAATGAAAGTGTCCCTCTTTGGCCATTTTATCATGTTGGGGGGGTATATGCATATATACGTTATGGAGAAATGACACACACATTCATATATCTAGTTCCATAGCTGGTATTAGTTCCGTGGTTCATTAGTCCACGGTCTAACGGGAAGGTCACATTTCTGCCTTGAGACAAAGAGAAGTAAATAAACCTGACCTCTAATTCTACAGATGTCTGCACGTGACTGGCTTGAACGTAGCACCAACCCATCTGGTTGGCAAGTCATTAAGTTGGCCGTATAATTAGGTCTGGCTTCTTTGCCTTTCTTTAACGAGCTTGATTTTTTGTTTGTTTTTAATTTGTTGCAGTATTCTAATTACCAGGAGAGATAAATCTAAGGCTAAGTAGGTTTTTCTGTTGACAGTCAATATTCTTTAATCTCTTAAAACCCACGGGACGGTCACATAAAAAAAAAAAAAAAAAAAATCCTTTAAAATGTTTAGACTCTCTGCTTTTTAAATTTAAAACGATGTTCAGTCCGGTACTCAGTGCAGAAATCAAGGTAGGGGGGGGAATTAGATGACTCAGTATACGGGGCGGCGTGGCAATATAACTGGAATTGCCACAGTCCTGTATAATAGCTGCACAAAAAAGAGCCTCGTGGGGTAAGATTGTGACTTGAGTAATTGAAATCAGTGATACATCTAGTCATGCTCCCCAGCCGCTGCATAGTTAACCTGGAAAGGGTGCAAGAAGAACCATAAAAAGTTTTTAAAAAAAACAACAACAACCTCACAACAGCTGTCTGGTTTTTAAAGAGACACTACCATTATAGTTATTTTGGTTGGGGGTCCAGGCTGCATCAAAAACACAAACCTATGGTATTTTCCGAAAGGCTGGGGGGGATGGGGGGGCCTATACAAAATTTCTGGGTTGAGCAATAGTCAATGGCAAGGCTTTCACAGATTGATCACTTTGATCTCTGCCATAAGCACAGCGAAAGCGGATGTAAATTCTGGGTTGCACGGGCCTCTCTCCTGATATGCTGCTGATCACGCTGGTCACAAGGGGAAAAAAAGTCATATAAAAATCTGGGCGACATTACACACAAATATTTAAATCAAAAATATAGTTCTCTAGAAAACATGAGCCGTCTATAACCAAAATAACAGTGACCGACTGTCCAACGTAAGGAGAGACAGTTATAGAACATGTAGACGACAAAGCTGTATTAGGATTGGCACACACCCTTTGTGTATCAGGTGAGATTCTGGAGCAAAATTCTAAAAATGGAACAAGTGTCAGAAACATTCTGTGGGTTTCCATGACGATTAGAACCTTGCCCCAGAACCTCTCCCGATAAAGGGCCCCCCCTCTCAGCCATTAAATCTGCCACCTCACGTGCTACGCTTCCCCTGTGCCAGTAGGTACAGATTAGGATTACCTGGGCTCCTCATTAAGAGGCACTCCACTCTGCATCTGAAAAACAGGGCAAGTCTCCCGTGTGTTGGCAAACTTACAACTTGTCTCCAGTAGTGCCAGGAAGCCCACCATGCTCGGAGCTACCGCAGTGAGTGTGGTCTTTAGCAGGCCCAAAGTCCCCCTGAGTCAGCAGTGTGCTGCTAGATTTTTCTACATGACTATTCAGAGCCTCCCATCTCTAACCCGGCTGAGTTTATTCAGGCACCATGCTCCTTTGCTGACAGAGATAAAAAAAAAAAAAAAAAAGCCAGAGGGTCTCCATTCACACTGCGCTACGGGGGGAAACTGATACACTGACATCTTTGTGAACTACCTTACTGCACACAACACAATACAAATGCATACTTTACATCCTTATATAAACTTACACACGCACGCACATGACATGTATGCCTACACGTGTGTGTGGGGAATGAAAGGGATTTACATACTTGCAATTATCTGAACATAGAGTTGCAAGGTCAAAGCCCATACCTTGCTATCCCCAGCAGTACTCAAATGGTTATAATGTGAAGTATCCTGACAAATCCCCGCTTTCTCTGTGTTTAAATGCCCTTTTTTTTTTTTGCTTTACGGACTTGAGATCATTTAATAGAGAGGTTACGTCTGTATAAATAGCTATACGTCTTAGTCAAATTTATACGCAGCTCTGGATACTGTGTAAAAAAATGGCAAGGTTTTTTTTTTTCGTGACACCATTTCTATTAAAAATTAATATTTAATGGTCACCTTTCTTATTCAGAAAAGAAAAAAAAAAGTTGTAATTTTGCAGTTTCTGAACTTTCGTTTTTAAAATTTAATGAATAGAGAAGTGTAATCTAATTTCCCCATAATGTGATGTAAATATTGAGGTAGAGGCGCATCAGACATTTTTATAAGCGGCCCAAGGTTTTTTTTTAATAAATCAATAGAGGCGCTCAGCCCTCCCATAGCAAATAAAAAAGGTTATAATCTGACCACAAATTAAAAAAAAAAAAAAAAAACTGAAATTATCTGAATGAACATTTTTTGTGCACAACTGATCACATATCAAGATGACTCATCCCAATTACGCACCGTATACAATATTCTCTCTCTTCTAAAGATTTGAAAGGCAATGGCGTCTGAACAGACCCTGAACTTTGGTGAACGGGCCAAGGGAATAGCAAATATCAGGCATTAACAGTGGCGTTGGAAAGATGGGATCGTTTGGGAAATTTTTAGAGCTCGACTATTAAATGCGGATTTTTACTATTTCCCCACAAGTCAGTGAAAAGACCGGGCATACTTACAAATAGCAGAGGGGCACCAGCCGTACCACACTGGCAAGGCCTATTAGAGGCCGAAATATCTGTCTGGGGTTGCCATGTTACTCGAGCAGAGAAGGCTTGCCAGGTATGGACCGCCATGATGGGTGGGACCAGTCTGATATGATCATGGGGAGATCTCCTCTGTTACAGTGCAAGTAGGGATTATCCTGTAGGGCAGACTTCGTTGCCCATCTTAGTGGCACTCATTTTGTCTACTTCATTTAAATAAAACCTGCAACCCTTAACAGATTTTACAGTGAGGGCATCAGCCCACTGAGCCCCAGCATCAGAAACACAACCCTGGTGGTCTCCAAGCTACCTTCCCTGTAGTAGCCTAGTGTGTTTGCGCGAGAAAGATTATTTTTCGAAAGACTCAACACCACTTTGCGTCAGGGGGACAGAGAAGAATTATATCGACGGCCATGATCAAAGGGCGTTACAGTTAAATTATGTTAGAAAGGAATAACGGCCAAACAATGGAAATGCTGGGCAGGCCGCTGGGTGCAAATAATTGGAACACCTGACGTGTGCAAAGTTTTTAATGAGATATCTATATATATATATATATTAAAAAAACAAAACAAAAAAAAAACACATTGTGAAATTTTTGTTAAGGCAGAGAGAGACAAAGTGACCTATGTATTTTTAAAACCTGAAATCATTTGCACACACCACTGGATACCTGCCCTGCAGTTAAACTCCCCCACCCCCCCTTCCATAGATATAACGAATCAAATAAACACAAGCAATCCTTAATATCCCAAGCGGCTGGGCCCAGGTAGGTAAAGGAACATCCGACTTAACGGCACATTGCGCAGGGACGAACCAGGACAGCTTCTCCTGCCAGAAGAACTCAACTGACCTGCATAATGCATGTTAAATCTTAAATATTGAGCGAAACCTCCTAACCCGCACCTCATGTATAATGAACAACTCCACTGTGTATTTAGTATGTAAAGTATTTCTATTTAATCCCCGGACAGCTGCCAACAAACCTGCAAGATCTGTCTTTTTTCCAAATCACCTTAAAAAAAAAAAAAAAATACAATGCAGGGGAATTTTTCAGGTGTACTGTATAACAGGAAGGAAACCCGATATTACCTATGCTGGCTCTGTCAGGAATACAAACGTCCTCTTATAGATCCATCATTGTTTTAAGCGTTTTCTTGTTAAAAACTTAAAACAAATAAATAAATAAATAAATAAGCCACACAGACAAAGCCTTTGCCTGGTTTCCCTGCCTGCTCTGGCTTTTGCTGGGTTTAGATACAAATCACGAAAAGGTATTTGTAGTGGCCAAACGAGATCTTTATGCAAAAAGAGGATGGGAATGGACTGTAAAAGGGGTTTATGGTTGATGTTTGCTAATGCAAATTACTAGATTTCCTTTATACTGAAATCTCGATCCAAATAAATTTATAACAATTCAAAAAGCTACACTTGTCTGGCAGGTTCTATCATCCCCCGGGTTATCCCATAGTAACACATTATTGGGAGTGGTGTTGCATGTTGAGACAAAATACAGAAGCTGAAGAGAGGACTTGGGGGGGGGGGGGGGGGTCTCACAAAAGGCGGTGTTCACACACACCCACAGGAGGTTTGCAGACCACCACTCTGCTGTACCATGTTGCACGGTTTGTGTGTAAGATCAGCCCTTGTGCAAGTTCAGTTCACACATTCGGTATATAGTACTGACTTATACAGAGCTGACAAATTGCAAAAGGCTAAAGAGTGAAAATCCCATCTTATTTTGAACCCCAAATTCATCGGCCTCTGTCCTACCTCAGTGTGCCCCTTTTCGTAGAATATTTGAGGTGTAGCACTGAATCGGACAGTAATAATAGGACATCTCTGTAATGTGTATTTAAACTTCATACCTATCCCATGCATGCTTAAACTCCTTCACTGTGTTAACCTATATCACTTCTACTGGCAGGTTATTCCATACATCCACTACCCTCTCAGTAATGTAATACTTTCATTAGTACCTGGCCTTATCTTATATCTAGGATAGCCTTATACCTATCCCATGCATGCTTAAACTCCTTCACTGTATTAACCTTTACCACTTCTACTGGAAGACTATTCTATGCATCCACTACCCTCTCAGTAAAGTAATACTTTCATTAGTCCCTGTCCTTATCTTATATCTAGGATAGCCTTATACCTATCCCATGCATGCTTAAACTCCTTCACTGTATTAACCTCTACCACTTCTGCCAGAAGACTATTCCATGCATCCACTACCCTCTCAGTAAAGTAATACTTTCATTAGTCCCTGGCCTTATCTTATATCTAGGATAGCCTTATACCTATCCCATGCATGCTTAAACTTCTTCACTGTATAAATCTCTACCACTTCTACTGGAAGGCTATTCCATACATCCACTACCCTCTCAGTAAAGTAATACTTTCATTAGTCCCTGGCCTTATCTTATATCTAGGATAGCCTTATACCTATCCCACGCTTGCTTAAACTCCTTCACTGTATTAACCTCTACCACTTCTACTGGAAGACTATTCCATGCATCCACTACCCTCTCAGTAAAGTAATACTTTTATTAGTCCCTGGCCTTATCTTATAGTAGAGGAATAGTAGAGACTATGTAGTAGCTGGGGAGAATTGTACTTGAGGATACATAGGGAGATATAATGGGGCGGGGGGGGGGGGGGGTGACTGATTACAGGGAAAATATTTTGGGGAAGAAAATGTAAATACAATGTTTTTTATTTTATTTTTTTAAATTTAGTTCCATTGTACAGATTGAAATTTAAAATGTGTGTCTTTTAAATTGCTGTACTATACACACTCCCCACAAGGTTTTTTTTTTATAGTATTTTATGGTGATGCCATAACTGATGTGTGCGCTTGTAAAAACAGATAAATATAAAAATAAAAAGTAAAAATAGATCATAGACAGGTGCAGTTGGTGTAATAACGTGGGAAAGATCATATGTTGTGCTTGCCTGCCCCCTGCTGGAATGTTTAGATTACTGCACAGATTGCTAAGAGAACAAGCTTATTTATAAGTACTTTAACCCCTTGGTGACACAAGTTTTTGGCCATATCTTACCCTTTGTGACAGAGGCCGTGATTGTCCTTTTTCTCATTTACTGTACCCACACAAATTATATTTTGGTTTTATCAGCACAAGAAGGGATTTTTTTTTAGATACCATTATTATTTTCATTTTATCATATAATTTACTATATATAAAAAAAAAATAGAAAAATAATATGATGAAATTGTAAAAAAAACACCCTTTTTCTAACTTTTACTTGAAAAATCTTTTAACCTGCTAAATCGAGTCTAATATTTGTCCTGAGTTTAGAAATAGCCAATGTTTTGCTGTAGTTTTGTTTTTTGCAATAACTGAAAATAAAGTATTGCTTTTTCCATAAGCATTTTCTACTACAGTGACCTTTTAACCGCAATCCTAAATCTGACATTAACCCTGAGCAGAATTGGCAAGTCAGGGGCAAATTGGCTTGTCTTAGGGGCAGATTTGTGGGTGTTTTTTTAAACATTTTAAAGTTTGGGGGGTGATTAGAGGGTTGCCAACTAAAGGATCCATCCCGGGTGCCAAATACTCGTAAGTACGACCCTGTAGTCATGTTCTCATTTTACCTTACATGCTGATATCCAGAGAATAATCACTGAAAAGGTGCTATATGCTTTGTATATTATATCACCTTTTGGAGTGAAAAAGTGCACAGCGCACTTTACCTTTGCTCACAGTTTTGCTATACTGGCTGACACACCATAGAGGAGTTGCAGTTGGCCGTGATTAAAGGCTCACACTTTTCGAGGTGTTGCTGAATGCCCCGACATCGAGGAATTACTGCATCAATGCCTGAGCAGTGTTAGCGAACACTGATCACTCACACCGTTCATTCTGCCGCAAGGCATGCTGGGCACATCCTATGTGCCAAAGGTCATGCTGCCATTACAATATGACTTCGGCTTCCAATCCAGATTTTGATGCTGCTTAATGCCTCAACATTGAGGCATTACAGCATCACTGCCTGACCATGCCGGCCACATCCTAGGTCACGAAGGGCATGTCGCGAATGGCATGCTGCCATTCCAATATGGCGTCTGTTTTCGATCCATGGAGCGATCACGGGTCACTTGCTTGGACACCAGATTTCAGTGCTGCTTAATGCCTCAACATCGAGGCATTTCAGTAACACCGCCCGAGCAGTGGAAGTGGATCATTGATTCCACGCTCCGTCCGTTGTTAAGGGGTTAAAGGCTCACTCCAAGCAGATATTAAAATTTGATACCATTTTAATAATAATTATTATTTAAACTTTAATATGCATGAAAAAGTGGATCGTTTTCAAGTCAGAGTGCTCCTTTATTGTCTTTTAAATAAATATTTACCTAGAGAAGATGGATATCCGGTGACTCCTGTCTGGTTTTGCATCCACTGCATCCCCTGCATCGCCATGATTCTCATCCTCCGAAGCCGTGGATGCCGGCTCCTGGGCATCTTGCTGCTCGGCCATCTAGAAAAACAAGAGAAATCGGCTTTGAGAATCAGCCAAAACATAGTGTAATCTCACATAATGGCCAACTGCCCACGCAAAGGATGGCAACCTATTGATCTGAGTGCTAAGTAACATTCAGTCTGGGAGCAGCTGCCCAGCATCCATGCCAGGGGGAAACCTTAGAAGACAGCTGGCCTGGAAACAGATCTTGCCACGGATAACATCCAGCTCCTTTCTATACAGACCGTCACAGGCATTCTGTGTCTAATGCAATACATTTTTGTTTTCTATGCAGGATAAACAAATATGGCACATCATCTAAACATTGCTTCCACTGTGAATGTAGATTACAAACATTTATCTATAACATGTGCTTGTAGAATTCAAAGCAAATTTATTATATTCTTAAACCACCTAGCGGCTCAATATAGTTATAAAAGGGTTTAATCAGGAAAGTTACATTATAACATAGAATGTGTCGGCAGATAAGAACCATTCGGCTGCCCAATTTTCTAAATACTTTTAGTTCCCTATCTTATATCTAGTATAGCCTTATACCTATCCCATGCATGCTTAAACTCCTTCACTGTATTAACCTCTACCACTTCTACTGGAAGACTATTCCATGCATCCACTACCCTCTCAGTAAAGTAATCCTTTCATTAGTCCCTGGCCTTATCTTATATCTAGGATAGCCTTATACCTATCCAACGCATGCTTAAACTCCTTCACTGTATTAACCTCTACCACTTCTACTGGAAGACTATTCCATGCATCCACTACCCTCTCAGTAAAGTAATCCTTTCATTAGTCCCCAGTTCCCTATCTTATAACTAGGATTGCCTTGTGTCAATCCCACGCATGCTTAAACTCCTTCACTGTATTAACCTCTACCACTTCTACTGGAAGGCTATTCCATACATCAACTACCCTCTCAGTAAAGTAATAATTCCCGATATTGCTTTTAAAATCGTTGCCCCTCTAATTTAAGACTATCATTATTTTTATTCTCTACATTCACAGAAAAAAAACAATATTTAGGGGATACAGTCCCTTTAACTCCAGCATATCGTAGGTTTAGCCAGATCTTAGGACTCATATCATGATCCCGCAATCATGTTGGTGCGTGGTAGGGATCGACCGATTATCGGATTAACCGATATTATCGGCCGATATTCACAGTTTCCTAAATTATCGGTATCGGCATCTAACTTTACCGATAATGCCGATAATATTTGAATGAAGCAGTTTTCGCGATCAACGATCGCGAAAACCGCTTTAACAGTGCTGGTCTATTGCCTCGACATCGAGGCAATAGCCAGCACCGATATTTCTATTTTGGGACCCCCACGATCGCCCCACGGAGCGATCGTGGGGAGCCATATTGACGGAGCATGCTGCTCCGTCAATATGGCTAAGTCCTCTGCCGGTCTGAGCTTCGGAAGTGAAAGTAACTTCACTTCCGTCGCTCTGAATATGCTACTTGACTACCCCTAGTTGTGGTTTAGTAGCATTGCAATGGAAAATAATTAAAATACATATTTAATTAAATAAAAATAGGTTATTTAGCTATATTAGCCTATAGGGTTAAAATTAAATATTTTTTAGCATAAGGGATAGGGTTAAAATTAAATTAAAGTTAAAAAATATTAAGGGATATAATAACGATTAGAGTTGGGGTTAAATTTAGTGTTAGGGTTAAATTTTGGGTTCGGGTTGGGGTCAAAAGATCAATATAGGAAAAAACCAAAAAACACTATTTTTGGTTTTTGCCCCATAACTCGCAAAAAAATACCGAAAAATATGGAAACATGCATATTTTTGAACTCGGGACAACATTTAGAAACTATTTAGCCGGGGTCTTTTTTAATGATTTTATTTGTGTAAATTATATTTTAGGTCAAAGTTAGAAAAAGTGGGTTTTTTTAAATTTTTCATCATATTTTATGATTTTTTTGTAGTAAATTATAAGATATGATGAACATAATGGTATCTAATGAAAGCCCTTCTTATGACGATAAAAACAACATATAATTTGTGTGGGTACTGTATGTGAGAAAGCAAAAAATTACAGCTAAACACAAACACCCTAGAAATGTCAAAACAGCCATTGTCACCAAGGGAAAGTCAAGGTGAAAATGTCTTGTCACTAAGGGGTTAATTAAGCTGTTTTGATGCCTTGCTTATATTTACTGTAGTGTCCCTTTGATATAATTGCCTATGTCATTGCTGCTCATTTTACTAAGATTTAATCTAAGTATGGACTATGTGCAATTGAACATTGTTGTTCTTGTTACCTTTTGACTGATATTTATTTAAAAAAAAAAAGTGGTCCAATTTGTTGTATTTGACCATATCACCATTGTTTTGCTGCATTATTTATTTTTATTTAGCAATGAAAAAGATTTACAAAAAAAAGCTAAAACGTTAACAATAAACATGTTCATTTAACAGCAGATTTGTGTAGAAATTGTTTTTTTTCCCAAAAAATTAAAATGCACGAAATATCGGTATAAGTTATCGGCTATCGGCCTGAAAGTTCACAGGTTATCGGTATCGGTATCGGCTCTAAAAAATCAATATCGGTCGATCCCTAGTGCGTGGACCCCAAGCACCGCATTATAGCGGGGGTCTCACCTGTAGATCCTTTGCATGCCAATTCCATTAATTGAGATAAATCGTTCATTTGTACCTGCACGGTACAGGTGCCCGAGTCCCTGTACAAACTAGGAGAGTATGCACGGTTTTCCCCATGGTATAAATTAATTTTACTTAGCCAGCATTTTCCGCGCAATTAACCCTACGAGTGCCAAAGAAGTGCAAAAAGCATCGCAAGGGATTTTTTTTTTTTTTCCTGGCCCTGATTGGGCGCAAGGGACACAGAGGCAGAAACCCCTATGGGTCCCTGCCGAAAGCTCGAAAGACCTCATGACTCTCGGGGAGGCGGGCCCGTACCTGGAAGTGCGGACATGGCGAGATTTTGGTAAACGCAACTGGCGCTCACTTTGACAGCGGGGTCCACAGTGCAGCTCATCGCGAGGCGTTTTTGAGCGCAGTATTTGTGGAACGACGCAAAATGTCCTATGGCGGGGAGGGGTTAACCAGGAAAAGGTGCGTTTAGATATTATGTGGTCATTCATGCCCAGCGTGCACAGGATTATTCCAACTCCCAATTTAACGGTACTCATTGTATCTATCTTAAAACGGTTAGCAAGTGGACCTCATCCTGCTGATCTCCGCAGGATGGGGTAAACAGAACATAAAATGTGAAGTAGCGTCTCATAATAGAGATACTAGATAAAAGGCAAGGAGAGACCTGCTCAGATGAGGAAGAGGTATCCATATTCACAACGCCAGAGAAAGGGTCCCAAGGGGATTTTGTTTGTTTGTTGACAACAGTGATTGAAAAAGCAGAACACTTACAGTGAGCATCCCCATGCACGTCTACAGGAGGCCACTGATCCTCTCCTAAGCGATGCAAGGGGCTCTCATTTTGTGCTGTAGCTACTGATGTCATGGTGGCGCTCGATCAATCCCCAGGAAAAAGCTTGCCGAATGCATTTAAAAGTTGTTTTGCAATAGCTAAAAAATTATTTATTTATTTTTTAAACTTGAATAAATGCATATTTATATTTACTGTATCAACGTGAATATTAATTTATTTGTCCAGGTTTGTTTTCTGGAGTGATCTTTTAAATAAATTATTACTAGAGAGATACACACACACACACACACACACACACACACACACACACACACTACTATTAATAACAACACAGTAAGAGGGAATGACAAGAGGGGACATTTGAGGTAAAGCCAGGGCACATGCAAAATCAGACAGAGTTTCGACAGATATTTCCTGTTAGCTTTGCCTGGAAACAAACAC
Organism: Pelodytes ibericus; assembly: GCA_036172795.1. Lineage (NCBI taxonomy): Eukaryota > Metazoa > Chordata > Amphibia > Anura > Pelodytidae > Pelodytes > Pelodytes ibericus. Next base: position 66,845,835 of record CM069867.1, read on the forward strand.
AGGAAAGTCACCTGCCATACAGTCACAGTAAACCAGCCACAATACAATGTGCTCCGAAGAAATAATTAAAGCGACAGTCACACCCAGCTAGATTTCTGTATGTTGCACATCTCTTACAGGATTTATTTTTACTGTAAAGAGAATTTAAACCCAAAATGTGTGTTTGTGAGACATAAAAAGGCAATTTTCCAGCAAAGGACCACTCAAAAGATATCCCATTATCCCTCCCAAAAATGACTTGGGAGTAATCAGTTTGGTTAGATTCTGCTTAAGCTTTTAAAAGATGCATATGTTGGGCCTGCAACGGCCAAAATAAAGACTGGACGATGTGTCAATGAATGAAAGTGCGATATCAGTCACCCCCGGGTTATGTAATAACTCCCTGGCTACAGACATACAATAAGCAAGCATGCCTATCCTTCCTGTATCTTACATTATAACACATGGCATATAAAGCATATACATATCCCATGTCAGATTACTTCTTGCCTTGACTGATGATTAACTTGTCCCACATAAAGAAACAGAAAGTAACTGAATATAGGGGGAAACAAAGGTAAAACCAGAGCACATATACAGAAATGCTTATTAAAAACAAACAAAAAAGAAAAACAAAACCCCACAACAGATCAGGGCAGCATCAACAAGAAAAAAACTGCAGCTCTGGAGTATTGCTTACAACCAGTAAATGTAGACTAATCAGCATTTATTAAAAGATTAATCAGTGTATCAGTGCCGACACCAATATCTCCAGATATTACATTTACTGTATTAAAAGATTAATCAGTGTATCAGTGCAGACAGCAATATCTCCACATATTACATTTATTAAATGCTTAATCAGTGTATCAGTGCTGACACCAATATCTCCACATATTGCATGTATTCAAAGATTATTCAGCGTAGCAGTGCTGACACCAATATCTCCACATATTGCATGTATTCAAAGATTATTCAGCGTAGCAGTGCTGACACCAATATCTCCACATATTGCATGTATTCAAAGATTATTCAGCGTAGCAGTGCTGACACCAATATCTCCACATATTGCATGTATTCAAAGATTATTCAGCGCAGCAGTGCTGACACCAATATCTCCACATATTGCATGCATTCAAAGATTATTCAGCGTAGCAGTGCTGACACCAATATCTCCACATATTGCATGTATTCAAAGATTATTCAGCGTAGCAGTGCTGACACCAATATCTCCACATATTGCATGTATTAAAAGATTATTCAGCGCAGCAGTGCTGACACCAATATCTCCACATATTGCATGCATTCAAAGATTATTCAGCGTAGCAGTGCTGACACCAATATCTCCACATATTGCATGTATTCAAAGATTATTCAGCGTAGCAGTGCTGACACCAATATCTCCGCATATTGCATGTATTAAAAGATTATTCAGCGTAGCAGTGCTGACACCAATATCTCCACATATTGCATGTATTCAAAGATTATTCAGCGTAGCAGTGCTGACACCAATATCTCCACATATTGCATGTATTAAAAGATTATTCAGCGTAGCAGTGCTGACACCAATATCTCCACATATTGCATGTATTCAAAGATTATTCAGCGTAGCAGTGCTGACACCAATGTCTCCACATATTGCATGTATTAAAAGATTATTCAGCGTAGCAGTGCTGACACCAATATCTCCACATATTGCATGTATTCAAAGATTATTCAGCGTAGCAGTGCTGACACCAATATCTCCACATATTGCATGTATTCAAAGATTATTCAGCGTAGCAGTGCTGACACCAGTCTCTGCTTTTACTTTCTATTTCACTGGCATGTGGTGCAGCAGTTCTGGTCCCTGGGTTACTGGTTCTATTTCACTGGCATGTGGTCCAGCAGTTCTGGTCTCTGGGTTACTGGTTCTATTTCACTGGCCTGTGGTCCAGCAGTTCTGGTCCCTGGGTTACTGGTTCTATTTCACTGGCATGTGGTCCAGCAGTTCTGGTCTCTGGGTTACTGGTTCTATTTCACTGGCATGTGGTCCAGCAGTTCTGGTCTCTGGGTTACTTGTTCTATTTCACTGACCTGTGGTCCAGCAGTTCTGGTCTCTGGGTTACTGGTTCTATATCACTGGCATGTGGTCCAGCAGTTCTGGTCTCTGGGTTACTTGTTCTATTTCACTGACCTGTGGTCCAGCAGTTCTGGTCTCTGGGTTACTGGTTCTATTTCACTGGCCTGTGGTCCAGCAGTTCTGGTCTCTGGGTTACTGGTTCTATTTCACTGGCATGTGGTCCAGCAGTTCTGGTCCCTGGGTTACTGGTTCTATTTCACTGGCATGTGGTCCAGCAGTTCTGGTCTCTGGGTTACTGGTTCTATTTCACTGGCATGTGGTCCAGCAGTTCTGGTCCCTGGGTTACTGGTTCTATTTCACTGGCATGTGGTCCAGCAGTTCTGGTCTCTGGGTTACTTGTTCTATTTCACTGGCATGTGGTCCAGCAGTTCTGGTCTCTGGGTTACTGGTTCTATTTCACTGGCATGTGGTCCAGCAGTTCTGGTCTCTGGGTTACTGGTTCTATTTCACTGGCATGTGGTCCAGCAGTTCTGGTCTCTGGGTTACTTGTTCTATTTCACTGGCCTGTGGTCCAGCAGTTCTGGTCCCTGGGTTACTGGTTCTATATCACTGACCTGTGGTCCAGCAGTTCTGGTCTCTGGGTTACTTGTTCTATTTCACTGGCCTGTGGTCCAGCAGTTCTGGTCCCTGGGTTACTGGTTCTATTTCACTGACCTGTGGTCCAGCAGTTCTGGTCTCTGGGTTACTGGTTCTATATCACTGGCATGTGGTCCAGCAGTTCTGGTCCCTGGGTTACTGGTTCTATTTCACTGGCATGTGGTCCAGCAGTTCTGGTCTCTGGGTTACTGGTTCTATTTCACTGGCCTGTGGTCCAGCAGTTCTGGTCTCTGGGTTACTGGTTCTATATCACTGGCATGTGGTCCAGCAGTTCTGGTCCCTGGGTTACTGGTTCTATATCACTGACCTGTGGTCCAGCAGTTCTGGTCCCTGGGTTACTGGTTCTATTTCACTGGCCTGTGGTCCAGCAGTTCTGGTCTCTGGGTTACTGGTTCTATATCACTGGCATGTGGTCCAGCAGTTCTGGTCCCTGGGTTACTGGTTCTATATCACTGACCTGTGGTCCAGCAGTTCTGGTCCCTGGGTTACTGGTTCTATATCACTGACCTGTGGTCCAGCAGTTCTGGTCCCTGGGTTACTGGTTCTATTTCACTGTCCTGTGGTCCAGCAGTTCTGGTCTCTGGGTTACTTGTTCTATTTCACTGGCCTGTGGTCCAGCAGTTCTGGTCTCTGGGTTACTGGTTCTATTTCACTGGCCTGTGGTCCAGCAGTTCTGGTCTCTGGGTTACTGGTTCTATTTCACTGGCATGTGGTCCAGCAGTTCTGGTCTCTGGGTTACTTGTTCTATTTCACTGGCCTGTGGTCCAGCAGTTCTGGTCTCTGGGTTACTGGTTCTATATCACTGACCTGTGGTCCAGCAGTTCTGGTCTCTGGGTTACTGGTTCTATTTCACTGGCCTGTGGTCCAGCAGTTCTGGTCTCTGGGTTACTTGTTCTATTTCACTGGCATGTGGTCCAGCAGTTCTGGTCCCTGGGTTACTTGTTCTATTTCACTGTCCTGTGGTCCAGCAGTTCTGGTCCCTGGGTTACTGGTTGGGTCTAATGAGTTAATATGGGTCTAATGAGTTAATATGGGTCACAGCAAATTAGGAAACTCTCTCCCTCCCAAATAACCCTGAACCTTTAACCCTTTCACTGCCGGATGGGGGGGGCTAAACAATAACCAAACGTCACCCCTATAGAAATGAACCCTTCCACTGCTGGGAGAAGAGGTGCCCCCCCCCCCCCCCATCCAGCACAGAAAGGGTCAACTATTCCAAGGCCAGGAGTACGAATACCTACGAAAAACGGGGTAAATCCTTAGTAAGAGGGGGGTAAATAGAAAGTTACCGTCAGTCCGGACTGTTTGGGAGCCGCCGCCCTTCAAGGAAGTGCACACATTGAGCAGCCTCCCAGCCCCCCCTGCTCCCTTTATTGGGAGTAACAGGCTCAGTCAGGGGAGAGGCTGAAAGTTTCGTTTTCATGTTAAACCTTTTATTCGCTCAGCAACTTCCTGGCTAGTTTTCCCTCCATAAACTCATAGCTTTACACTGGGGGGCTTTAAAGAGCCAGTATCTGTAGGTTGCCATGGTGACTGCTCCACTTTTGGATCAAACTGCTCACATACAGTGTCCTAGGAGTGGAGCAATCAGCAGGTTCCATGGCTTGTCACAGTAACAACTTTTAGAACTTTGGCAAGAGCGGCCCTCCAGCTGTTTGTGTACTACAACTACCATAATTCCCTGCCATGCTAGAACACTGGTGGGGCATTGTGGGGTTTGTAGTTCTGCAGCAGCTGAAGGGCCACAGTTGGACTTGTCTAAGGGATTAAAAGTAAACAAAAACATAAATGCAGTCACTGAGGTGTGTATAATGGCGATTGCACCTTAATAAAATAAATACCTTTACGAGGCTATCATTGTACTCCTGACATGATATGGCCTCATTAGAGTTAACATTTGCCTTAAATGCTGGTAAATACCAGCAGGCCAGTAAACCTGTGTCTTAAATTAGAGGGGCAACGATTTAGATGTAATATCAGGAAGTATTACTCTACTGAGAGGGTAGTGGATGGATGGAATAGCCTTCCAGCAGAAGTGGTAGAGGTAAACACAGTGAAGGAGTTTAAGCATGCGTGTGATAGACACAAGGCTATCCTAGCTATAAGACTGGGAACGGGGGACTAATAAAAGTACTCAAAAAAAATTGGGCAGACTAGATGGACCGAATGGTTCTTATCTGCCGACACATTCTATGTTTCTATGTTCAATCCAATGTTAAGTCTATGGAGGCAATATCAAGAAGGCTGGTATATGGAAGAAGAGGGGGCAACCTCAGTTATACATTGGAGCATCAAGTTGGGTTATATATATGTATGTATAATGCATTGAGCAGGGGCTAGGGTTGCCACCTGGCCGTTATTTGCTTGTAGAAAAGGTGGCAACCCTAGCAGGGGCTGATTGCACATCATGCCGGGTGAGTGCACAGGCCCACCAGCCAATTCCTTGCCGCCCGGCGCCGCAGATGGTACGTACATTTTGTTTCCCATATAACTCCTAAACTATTCACTTGCCAGCCACGAGGCTAGCACATGCCAGAGTCCCCTTTTATAGAGCGAACTCGCAACATAACCTCCTGGCAAAACACTTTCTAAATAAATGCTCATATATAATGTGTAGAACATAATGTGCAGTAAATGGAGTTTTACCATCTGCCGGTAATAATAAATGAAAAAAAATAACAATCTCCCTGGATTTTACTTTAAAAGTCCCGTTGTCAGCTTGGTGTATGGTCAGAGTCGTAGCGGTTTGTAAAGTATGTGCACTTTATGGAAATAGCCTGGGATACAGTCACCTGTTTGTCGGTGGAGTGAACATGTCTGGGTAACTCTGCTGGGTCTATTCTCTGTTTGATGACATCAGGAGTCACTGAGTCACCGTCTGTGACACGGCCGAGCTCCTTGAAGTCATTTTCCAGCCTTAGCCCATGAGAGGACAACAAAACATGTTTTTTTGACTCATTGTTTTTCAACACTGAGTCAATAATTAACTTAAGTACCTTATTTCTTTGGGGGGGGGGGGGGGGGAAGGGGGGACTTACTTTTTACTTAATTTCATTCATAGAGTCCATAGTGACAATTGGAATATACCGGACCACCAAAATGTGCGTGCTTGTTCCACCGCAGAATCATGGGAAATGATTCTGCGTTCGTTTGAAAGCCACGATCGTAGAGAATTGCATCCCCGACACAGGCTCTGTCAGAAATGCACAAGCGGCCCCTTGGTTCAGTTGTGTCAGAGACACAACTGAGCCAAGGGGTCAGATATAAAAGTAGGAGCGGCTGGGGACTTTATGAAACAAATAAAGTTTAAAGTAATTCCCCCCCCCCCCCACTTTTAATTAAGTTAATTATTGACTCAGTGTTGAAATGTTGCATCGTGGGTACAATTCTCAAAATGGATGCTGAAGATAAACACCTAATTTTATGTTTACTTTTTCATTTGCAATTAATTTAAACATAGAAGAAGAAAAAAACAGTGGCATACAATTTCAGGATTGCTGTAAAAAGTGTAAAGTTCCTTATCACACAGTGTGTGGGAGCATGCCTGTCATTATTGTGGGGATAACCAAATATTTATTTATATATTGTTAGGGTTTATTACTCTATGGGCAGTCCACAGTTTCTGTGCCTCTTTTTACATTTTCTTTAATGTACTATTTATTTTTATGCCTGAAGGGACTGTATCACCCAAACATAATTGTACTGTCAATGTAGAGAATAAAAAAAATATGTGTTTCAAATGTGTTTGTGGAGTCTCATGTTTATGACATCACCTGTGGCTTAATATGCAAATGAGCTCGTTTTCAATGGGAAATTTATTTAATCTTTTTATTATATAGTAACATCGTAATTTAGGTTGAAAAGAGACACAAGTCCATCAAGTTCAACCCTTCTACCTATCATTCCAGCTTTTGATCCCAAAGAAGGCAAAAACCCCTAAGCAAGCTATTTCGAATCTTGACTCCATCTTGACTCCATAGGGTTATCAGATTTCTCCTTGGATCAAGAAACTCTATTATTAAAGCATAATAATTATTGAGATATTTACACCACAATACAGACAATACAACAATATTAACTGAAATGAACTAACTGTCAAGAGACAAATCTAAATAAGCAATAAAACTAATAAACTAAAACCTTGATAAATATAAATTATGATTGACAGAAGACATTATAAAATATTTATTTTTAATATAGTGTATTAATTAAAAACATTCCCCAAACCTCTAATTCTTAAACAACTCCTATTAATACATACCTTGTATATCAATGAAATGTGGATTTAGCTCTTATTAAAGAACATAACACAAAACATGAGGCAGCAACCTACCAAACGGCATCGTAAGTACACACCGTTGAGAATTTGTTTTTCCTAATGAAAGGGCCAAAGGTTTAGAGAAAACAAAAAACCAAACACAATGGGGTGCATGTATAAACATGGCGCACACGCAGCTTGCCCCACATACTGGCGCAAATAGCGCGTACGCCAATGTATAAAGCAGGCTCCCGACAGATTTTATGAGTCTGCGTTATCTGCGTCGAATGTGTAGATTTAGGTTGTGTGTTGTGAAAAGCGTCTGACTTGTGTCGGGGCGATTGCGCGTTTTTTTTAAAATACACTTCGCAGTGCGGGAGTTTTGATACATAACCCCCATTGTTCTCTCCTTAGGCCCGCACCATCTCCACAAGAGTTCCGTATTGGCCCTTGAACCGTTACATTGTCCCGATGTCGATAACATTACAGGAATACCCGATGACTGCACTACAAGATGTTACTCCATGAAATTCACTTTGACTCTTGTGACTTCACTTTCTTTTTTAGAAATCACAGTCATTAAAGAGTTCTGTTTAGCCCCCCCAACAGCCTCCCCCCCCCCCCCCCCACCAGCTCTCTCCTCTCATCACTCTTCATACGCTTCCATATGTGCAGAAATAGCACCTCTGCATAGCTGCCAGCTTTAAAAACCAGCACGCCCCCGACTCTCTACAGAAGGTCAGCCACAAGAGTTGGATATTAATGTGCATTGGTGGCAGCTGTCAACCCTGCCAGGCTGTGTGGATCTGCAATTTAATTCTGTAACTTTCTTCAGTCGCTTCACCCCTTCGTTTCGAATCTTTTTTTATTTTTTATTTTTTACCTGTTTCCACAATGAATGTGGTACCCTGTGCCCGCTGTGGGTTTGGAGTATACCCAGCTGAGAAGATAAACTGTATAGACCAGGTCAGTCAATCTCAAAAATGACTCCTAAATTTTGTATGGACCACGGTTGACCAAAGGTTCAGTTTTTTGGGTAAACAGAATAATAATTATGTTTTTTTTAATTGCTATTATTTAAACCTTAATGAATGTAGAATTCTCGTTTTACTGTTTAATTTTATACACTGCAGCTTAGTCAATAAACATGAGTGGCCTATTCAATACCAACGACCCAACAAATGTACTGAACGTATCATATTAATGAAAATATCTCCAGTTTACCTAGAAGTAAATTAATAATCCTGTTGTTACCAGTTCTCTTGTCAGTTCTGCTTCAGTGAATAGACCTTCATAACTGTGGCCCTTTGACAACTGATTTGCTAAAACATAACTTGATACTATCTCCAACTAGCTATGTTTCACAGCCTGCTGGACAAACCACCACAATATATTCAGTAATGAAATTAAACACACAATTGACTGAAACACAGTAAAAAAAAAAAACCCTAGTTCATGGTCAGGCGTATAGAGAAGTCTTGAACAATGTTATCTGGTTAGCGGCATTAAGTAAGGCCTCTATTAAGGATTAGCTTTGATATGAGCTGTCTTGGGTTAGAAGGCTTCATATTTTCAAGAAGACAAGGCAAAGTCATAATTTGAGTGACTAATTAGTAGAATTTATAAAAAAACAAAACTTAATTTTGGATTTTTTTTAAATAAATGCTCACAAATAGCTGAAATATTATTTTTAAAAAATGATTGGCGATAGAGAATCACCTTTAGTCATGGCATACCTATTTAAATGAGTGCTGTGGGAAAGAGCCAGGTCGGATGATTGTATGTCTCTCATCGCCAGTTTATATCTTATGTCACAGTGTGGAATTCACTGGTAACGATCAACGGTTTGGTAAGAATTCCGAGCGGGTTTGATGATCTTACAAGGGAGGGCTACCTACCTTGTGTATAGTTCTCTTATGTGCTGCTGATCACAGAAATTTGGCAGCCATTTCACTATCTAGGAAGTTCCGACGGGAAAGCAGTGTTTCCCCAAATCCAATACTCACGGCCATCACAACAGCCCAGGTGTATAGGGTATGGCCCCCGGTGCACAGGTTGAATCACTGTCCATGCTACGGCCTCAGTATTGGCCTTAAACGGATTCTTTACCAGTCTGTTGGAAAAATACCTGCTGTTTGGGAGCCTCTATGTTCATCAGTGATCCTGAAAACCCTTTATTGTTGGAGATCTCCAGGGCAGATTGTGTTAATTGGGGTAAACCAGTCTCTGCTTTAGATTTCAAGGAAAATCTAGGATGTGGTTTTAAAATGATCGGAGAAGATGAACTTGTAAACGTGGAGCGATCTGCATAAACCAGGTATTAATAGCTGGGTGTATTCTCCAAACTTGTCTGCTGTTCCAACTTGGATATTAGCATCCAATACTTGCCAGCGATGCACCTGCCTCTATCAACTTAACATTGACCTGTGCTGGGTCAGGTGGCAGCCTTGCTTGTTCCAATATCCTTATTGATTAGCATTACTGCTGTAATAAGATTTTCCTCTAATATTGGGACTGCTTTGTGCAGGACAGCCCCGATTTTGGGAGAAAACCCATTATCTAGCATTTCAGGACAGAAGTAAAGCCCAGCGAGACAGCGGGGGCTGGGAGTCCGGAGACTGGTTACTGCGCATGCATGGTAGCTCTGACACTTGATCTACCAAGCTCTGCCCCCCACCCCCCCAGCATCCAGATTTTCCAGGGGCAAGAGCTGGGTATGCTGTAGTGATGTGACATCATGTATTTACTGAAGCCACTTCCTGTCTAGTGCTCTGTGAACTGGTAATACTTAGTGATCAATAAATAGCTATCCCAGTACTGGATCCCAGATCAGTGTGATTGTGCTGCTCTGGGATGCTCCACTTTTGACCATAGATCTGTAAAGTCTATGCTCAGTGTAATCTTCATTTTATTATGGGTTCTGAGGATCATATTATGCTTTATTTCTCTTTACTGCAAAGCAGCAAAGAAAACAACTCAAACCGCCTCATTACATCATCATTACATCACAACACGCCATAGTAGAACATCCACGACCAATCATTAGGGAGCATCCCTTATATAAGTCCCATCCAGCATTCCATCTTCCTCACTCTTTGCTTCTCCCTGAAGGACAGGTATTGATTTAAGCTATAAGTAGTAGTGACCTGTGTATGTATGTATGTGCATGTTCATATGTACGGACATGTAAATAAACGGGTGCTTCTCAGGATTTTCCTTCTCCTGTGTCAAGGCATAAATAGCAGAGTATAATTCTATAGAATGTATACTGCGCAAGGGCAGGTTTGTGCGCAAGCGCGGTAGCGCTGATAGTTTGAGTGACAGCTCTACCGCACAAGCATGGTACTGCGGACACTTAACATCCTAGTCTCCTTACTTGTTGCAAGGCAGGAGTTGGGAATTATGCTATTGGCAACTATGTATCACCACCTTCTCTCTCTGTGGGAGCTATTCACATAACGTATCCTGACAAGGGAACTGCAAAAATCAAGCCTTACTGGCGGAGCAGGTGCACAGGCAAATTTTTCCAACTCTGCTCGTGCCCGATTTCCGCAGTTCACTTGTCAATTTAGCGACACGACCCCAGAGAATCAGCCAACAGCAGGAATGTGTCTGTTGTGTTTAGGTCTTATACCTTGTTCTAAAACTGTCAACCTCCCGAGACTCCAAGCAGATGCCACCGATGAAAATCGACTGGATAGCTTCCGTTTTAATGTTGTGTAGGTTTTCAAAACGTGAATATCTCTTGACTGATACATTTAAGAACACTCTCCAGGCCTCAGGCAGTCACACTAGATTGACTGCCTTTATGTCAAGAGGATCTGTGGGCCACAAAGATTCTGTGGTTGCGACAGATAAGAAGATATCATATGAAAGGTATAACAACCCTGTGAATATAAAAGTATATTAAACAATACAGCATTTCACAAATTCAATCTTCTACACCACTGGAGCTGTGAAAACAAGTGTTGTTTATTTTATTTTGTATACATATTTTTCATGTTTTTTTTTCCCCTTTGTTTTTGTGTGTTTGTTGGATAAGAAGCTATAAGGGAGCCTCAACAAAATAGTCATTTTAAGTAATATCACTATGTCACTCTTTTTTTTCTTTTCTTTGCAGGATGAGAGTATATATATACACGTGCGTCTATATTATTAATACATAAGCTGCCTTCTATTTGCAGACATGGCACAAAGCTTGCTTCCACTGTGAGACTTGTACGATGATCCTCACGGTAAATAACTTTGTGAGTTTCCAGAAGAGGCCGTACTGCCAAGCGTGAGTACCCTTCCCTCAGCTCCGCCAATCAACGCTTACGGATATAGTGTCGCGGTATGGGCGCCACTTAAAGAGCCGCTAAACCCTTTTTTTTTTATTCATTTGTAAAAAAAGACTATTGGCTCCGCTCTGAAGATAAACTGCCGTGCACTATTTATCCTCTGATACTGATAGGAATACTTGTACTTTACTTTCCACACTGTAAAATATTGTCCTTTTTTCCCCCCTCCACGTTACAGACACAACCCCAAAAACAACACTTTTACAAGTGTTTACGAGACTCCTCTAAACATCCATGTGAAGAAACAATCCCAAGCGATCAGCGAGGTGAGTTTGATTATTGATTTGGATCCATTATATGCTTCATCATCGCTGCTCAGCCTTCCACTGATCTCTGTAACTTCTGATCCTCTGACTTCATAGGTCTCCTGCCACTGGTCTGCCAGCTCTTCCTTATCTCTCATTATATTGCCACTTAACGTATATATACCCTGCAGGACTGCATTCAGTTCACTGTGACCTCTCAGGGGGATTAAAATACCTATATTCCATGATGTTACGTTAATAGAGTCACAAACGTGTTGTGAATCCTAAAGCAAAGTCCATACCTGCCATTGAAAGCAGCTCATTTGCATATCAAGTCACAGATGATGTCATATGCAGGAGACGGACACTTTTAAAATGCATTTTCCTCTTTATGCATACTATTTTGCTAAATGTAATCAGTTTTGCTTTAGGATCAACATGTTTGAATCCAGCAGGTTTGCAGTGTATGAGAAGGACCTCTGCCAAACACTGATTCCACCACCTAAAAAGAAACAGGACTCTTTTGGAAGGTCCAAGCGCGTTCTCAGCTGTGAAAAGCTTGTATTTATATTTCTCTCAATATATATATATATTATTTTTTTTTTGGAAACAGTCAGGTTTTTTCATCCCTTTAGTATCTGCCTGGTTTCATAAATACATGAAACACGGTACTATTAGTAAGCGGCATGAATTATTGGCAATTTATAGTATTCAGATGGCAGGGGACTTGAACTCCCGTTCCAAGGGACACACTGAGCATGTTTGGAATGTTAGTCCAAAGTTACTAGAATCCTGTAGGTTATCATTACTGACCAGGAAGATCAAGTTGGTGTTAAACACTGGTCTTCCGACAGCTGCAGTACTGACCTTGACACTGAATGACCAGACACAATAAAATGGTTAGAACAATAAACCCTATCCTCCGGGGAATGGGGAGGGGGGGGGGGGGGGGGGTATTACCCCTGTTCTCGAACGTTCCAGGCTCTTAGAACGCCTTCTATTTCTGTATCGTGACTGTGACTCTACACCTTGTTATTTGTAGGACTAGAGATCCGATGAGACTAAAACAGATTATCCTCCAGCCCCTTCTCCTCCGAAAAGCTTCTGTTACTTTCAATCACCTGTCAGGCTGTGGGTTTGCCAAGTGTTACCCAACACTTTCACAGCTATTAGGTTGTTGTTTTTTTTAACACAGTCCAATAAAAATCAGTGGAAATTTTTTTTTTGTAAATTTCAGATTTACAGTTTTACAATTATGACAGGTATCATTCAAGAAATCCCCAATAAATACCCCCGACTTCCCTCCTCCCGTGGTATTACAGTGGAAATATTTTACACACTAGGACAGGTTTACTAAATGGTGCTCTGCTGGTGGAATAGAATATATTGTGTGTAATCTAAGTGGTCTTGCTCTTGCAACACATTGTCTCATGGCATCACTAAAGAAACAGGATAGTCCATTCATTTGAATGGCGTTGTTCTCATTGGTTCCTGCAGAAATGCACTTTTACTCAGCCAGTGTGGGCAGTCCTGGTTTCTAGCAAACCTCTGTCATTTCACAAATTCATCTAAGTGTAAGACATTCATTTCTTAAGCAATGCAAAATATAAAATATGCCTTAACATTTGGAAGATGCATTTTAAGTATTGAAAAAAAACCCTCTTTTTTTTATTGCAGATTAAGTATCGAGAAGAGGGAGAGCGGTTCAAATCGGTTTTTAATTGGGATTTCAAGTCCAGAGAAATCGAGCATGACAGCAAAGTGCAAAAGATGCTCAGTCAGGTATTTCTATCATACTATCTACACAACACGCCCATTTCCCACTGAGAGGAGTTAATTTGCATAACTAGCCACAAGTGATGTCATAACACGACAGACACATTTAAAACGTATTTTTATCCCTAATGACACATTTGCTTTCAAATCTACTAACACAATGCATAGATCTTATCTTTTTTATATTCTCACAGGATAAACAGAATCCCTTTCAGTTTCGTTGCTCTCTCACTGCTATGACCTCATCATGTGATGTGCAAAGTATTCTCCTCTCCATTGTAGTATTTTGTCTACCTACGGTTAGGGTTGCCACCTGGCCGGTATTTTACCGGCAGGCCGGTAAAAAATTGCCATCGGGCCAATGTTAAGCCTATGGAGACAGTACCAAGGCCGGTATTTTTCTGAAGAAAAGGTGGCAACCCTACCTACGGTGCCTGAATGTGATGTCACAAATAGGAGACAGCACAGACATGTTAGAAGCAATTTGGCAAACAAGTCTTCATGCACCCCCTAACAGCCCAGGATTTAGGGATTACCCACCAGTGTTTTTTTTTAAACACAAGTGGGTAATCCCTAATTTTTGGACTTTGGGGGGGAGGGGGAGGGTGTGATAACTGGTGTGGGGAGCACTGAGCTATGCATTTTCTGCTAAATTAATGTTTTCACGGAATATACATTATGCCTTTATTTGCAGAAAGCTTATGAAGGGGGCAAATCATGGTACCCCGTCGTGGACCCAGATATGGTACAAGTTGCTCAGACCCAGAAAGCCCTCAGTGATGTAAGAACTTTATGTTTTTTTTGTTATATCCCATTATTCTTGTGCAAATTAATCTCCCTGCTTTTTGTTTCTGTTTATGGATGGAGGGGCCTGCGCTAATACTCACACCGCTGGATAGGTTGATTGATGGAATATAAAGTTGTGTTCGGCTCCCTTGTTGTTTGTTTTCAGCTGAAATACACTGAGGACTATGAGCAGCAGACGAGGAAAGGCAGTTACCCTGCTATGATTACACCAGCTTACCAGACAGCAAGGAAAGCTGGTCACTTGTCAAGCAATGTAAGTGTTCCCCAACATCCAATGAGACTCTATGGAATCCTGCAGACTGCGCGAGAATGAGGTTTCTCTACACAAACTAAAAAGGGTCAACTTTGTATGAAATCAAACACTAACGGGTCTACCCAATTGAAAAGGGAACTTCAATCTTTAGGCCAAAGTAGCCGAGCTGGAAAAAGTCTTCAATTTGGCTGAAGGGGAGATTTTTTCCAAATTGTCTACTTTGGCCCAGGGACGTACCTAAAGCGTTTGGCACCTCAGGCGTACCCTATATTTGCCCTCCCCCTCCCAACTTTAAAATTGACATCACACCCTGGGGCATGCTGTCAATGGGGTGGGGTGGGTAGTACAGGGGAGGGCTATCTTTGGTTGATTATTCATGACATTTCTCGCTGTGTTATCTAACCTGTGTCTCTTTAAAAAGGTGGCGTACAAGCGAGGACATGAGGAACGTATCTCCCAATACACCAGCGTGGTGGACACAAAAGATATTTTACACGCCAAGGCTGGCGGACAGCTTTGCAGCGATGTAAGGCGAAAACAAATGTCTCTTTGTATTTTACTTAGCGTGGGCGATTAACCAAGGATATCGAGCATGCAAGAGCAAGTTACTGAGCCCAAACTAACGCACATTAGATAAAGAATCTGAAGGCCCAGGATTTTCTACAAAGTCCAGTAGACTTGGCTGCATTTCAGTTGTGGCCTAGCAGGGCCTTGAGTCTAACTTTTCAACAGCTAAATAGGGTTAGATACCCACACCCATTTTATACCAACCACTCTTGCTCGTTGCTCGAAAAGAAAAACCCAGCCTGTTTCCTAACATCTCTAGCGCTCCCCAGTCTTTGCCTCTTTAATCTCTCTTTGAATGTCCCAGTTCGATTCTTTATGATCGTGATTTGCTATCTAGTTACTTACTTCAAATTGTATTTCGTTATCAGGTGAAGTATACAGAGGATTATGAAGAGCAGAGAGGGAAAGGCAGTTTCCCCGCTATGATCACTCCGGGCTATCAGATTGCCAAGAAGGCCAATGAACTGGCTAGTGATGTAAGTGCAACATACATGGTTCATAAAACATTCCAAAATACAGGGCCAAATTTAACTCCCCTCCCCTCCCCAAAAACAAATTAACCAAATGAATATGTGACTGGTAAATTCTTAAATTTTGTCAAATAAGGTTCCCATGGTTACTTTGAAAAACAAACAAAAAATACGTAAGACAATTTTGTAACTAAAATATAATTCATTCATTGAGTTTATCCTCTTTGGATTTCCTTTGCAGTTTTGTTACCAACCTGCCGGTAACTGGAGCCTCAAGTACTTCTCAATGCTTAGTAAATGATCGCCCCACTCAGGGGTTATTCAATTTATAATAACAAACTTTTTACCCAATGCTGAGGCAGGATCCTGCAGTAGAAGATAGTGCAGTGTAAGAATATATTAAAGTAGAGTCAAGTTCTTCTTTGAGCAGAGTTTAACAAAATATGTATCATAGTGTCTATCATTCCTGGCATATAATCACAGCGTAAATGTTTAATTATGTAAGGATTTCCTACAAGCAGATGGTGCAGTTTAGAGACAAGGTGCGAGTCTTTGAATGATCATAAACCAACTTTGCTAATTAAGAATGTAAAAAAAAAATTATATTTTTTTTGTCGGCGATGATTTTAGACAAAGTTTCAAATATTATTCCAGTGTAATTAAAGTTTTGTTGGCTGTAGCACACAGTTGATAAACAGTTCAGAATGCACATATCTGATTCTCATTTATTCGTAAAATAGCCTCATAAATCAAGCATTGATTTGGATGCGTTCCTGGATAGTGTGTGGCATTTCAAAAACCGTGAATTTCTTGCCCATGTAAATAACCCAGGAACCTCTTAGGAAGGAGGAGGAAACAGACAAAATCGGGCATTTTCCATTTATAAATTAGGGCGGTGATGGCTATCCTTGGCACTGTAGAACTACAAATCCCATGATTTTCTCAGAATGGAGGCTGATCCAGAATATAGACATGTAGTTCCCAAAACATCTACAGTAGCCCGTATTTTACCATAACCAGTCATTCTAAAAAAGCATCAACCCTATTTATCAGTGGTTCTAAAATATCTCTCCAGCCGGAGTATGTTCTACTCTGGTCTGATAGATCCAGCCGAGTTTTAAAAGATCGGTGCTAAAAGGGTTTTTAGGATAAATCAGGGTGATCATTATACCTACAGCTGCCCCTGTTAAGCAAGATATTTCTATTATCCATTGCTATATGCTGAATTGCACCACACAGAGCAGAGAGCTCGGAGGAAAGTAATTACCGAGCCGATACAAAGAAACGCACCATAATAAATTCTCCGATTACCGTCGTTTGGGCTGCTAATTATCTCGAAATGTGAAGTGCGTTGCAAAAGAGGGACACTATTTAAATCTATTTTTACAAATAATGAGGGTCTCTCCGACAGGCTTCCTCCATTTCTGTTATTTTTAGAAGGCTCCCTCTCAAACATTCCTTGTAATGTGCTCTGCTCGAAGGAAAATAACTTTTTGATTTTTAATTATGTCAGAAGCCGAAATCTTTTTGTGAAGCTGAACTTGCTCCCATTTTGCAAAGCAGAAACGTTTGCCAAGAGTGCATTCAATTTACTAGTGTTCTGTATTCGGAAACAAATACCCCCCCCCCCCCTCCCCAAAATCTCTTCCCTTAGGGTAGAACATCTGGCTTCATAGTCCACTCCAAATATAAAAAACAATCACTGAGACAAGCACAACATGACTGTAACCAGCACGGATATCAGAACTCTCTTGGGTCTGTTCGACTTTGAAGGTCCACTTACATTCGGGGGCCGAAAAGAAAGTCAACCTCCAAAGTCGAATTTTATTGAATAGGCCCAAATGTCCCCCAAAGAGTATAAAGCGAGAACTGCAGGGAATGGAGATGGAAATTTAAAATTTTAGCCCCTCCAACTCAGCTTGTGTTACCAGAAAACCAGTGTAATGCTATAGCAGTTTGCTCCAAATTTAGCACTTTAAAAAAAAAAAAAAAATAGCACCTCTCTTGCCTTGATAAATCTGCCCCCCCCGTGTGTGAATTATTGGCTTTCAATTGGTGTATAAATTCACAGCACAATCACTGCCTCAGTGACGGCGTCCATTTAATATCTGGTATATACACTCCATTTGTTATAGTGTAAGTATTATATTATTTTCCAATGAAAGGGATTCACTATTGCATAGAACCAAAACGGCAAGTTGAGCTAAGAAAAAACATATTTTTTCCATTCATTTTTATTTCTAGAGGGTCAAGTTGATTCCCCCCCCCCCCCCCCCACTGTAAAACTCGTTGTCAATTTTTCAATAATAAAATTAACAACATAGGAAAAAGAATAAAAAACATATTTTTTTTGGTGAGGATCTGTTTAATATGCCCAAATATTAACAATGCTATTTTATTAGCACAAATAAATAGTGTTTGTTCTGACATTAGAATTTATTAACAATTGAATGCATCTAAGTAGACACTGTGATTCTCCTGTTTCACCAGGTGAGATACCATCAGCACTATGAAAAGCAGATGAAGGGGAAAGCCAGCCAGGCAGCTGGGACAGATGTGGCATCTGCGAAACAAATGACAGATCGGTTGAGCCGGGTATGTTACAACAGTAACCAATATTATTATTCATTGTGTCCTGCCCATCAAACACCGCATGGCAGTTCCCCTCCAGACTCTTCATTTACTTTTTCACAAACACGATCCAAACAGAAATATCAAAGACAGGGAAGTGCACCTCTGATAGCATCTTACAAGCACTACAAAACCCTTGGCGGAGATATTATGTGAGATCAAACAATTTAGTATTAACACGCTCCCCCGCCCAGAGCAACCTGAACTGATAATATTTACCCAAATGTAAACCTTTTGCAGGTCTGCGAAAAAACTTTTCTGCATTAAATGATTAGTATTTGCAGTAAACTGCAAAATAAGGTGGCTGTAGCATCAGTCCTGCCTATCTCTCCAAGCCCCTCCCTTTTGGAATGTCACAGATTTAAGAAGCCCCGGAGAAATTATTTTCAATGTAAAATATACTACTACTATTTAAAATATCTTGGTGGAGATAATTTGTTAGATCAAACAATTCAGTACTAACGTGCTTCCCCCTGAGTAATCTGAACAGAGAACAATTTACGTAAACGTAAACCTTTTGTAGGTCTTTGGTTTCAATAGCTTTTCTCCATTAAATGCTCAGTATTGCACACTTCCTATCTCTTAAAAACTGCCTATCTGTTCAAGAACCTCCCGTTTGGAATGTCACTGAACAGGAGATGAACAGTTAACTGTTTAAAATAAGAGTATGTGTATATCATCTGTATCAGAAACATGAATGAGATGCAGAAATAATCCCAGCGGAACAGACTCTTAAAAGTAAACATTTGTTACAGGGAATCCATAAGTTAAATCAGAATGGTCTAGAAAAAAAAATTACCTTTTTGATCATTTTCAAATGTATGTGTAAAATTTTTCTATAGTAGGGAGAATTAAATTCATTGTATGCAGTTGAGTTTAATTTTTCAGCACACAGTTACTGGGAAACATTTTTCTTTAAAAATCCTACACAAACACTTCGAAAGAGGTGGTCATGCTAAAGCTCCCCAATAGGTGTCTCACTGGATCATGGACATTTTTACACATATATTTTATGAACAATACAAAAATGCCTTTTTTTTAATAAAAACATTTTCTATAAAATATTAAAATGAAGAGCAAAATATTGGGGTATCAGTGATTGCTTCTGTTGCTCTGTTGTTACTACACTGCCTCTACAGGCAGTCAGCAACATTACAGGAACAAAAAATGCTAAATTAGCCGTAGTTCTAAGGTTGAGGTTAGAGGTAGGGTTAGGTTTAGTTAGGGTTAATGCTATACTTAGAGGTTATTGCCCTATAACATTCAAAAATACATGTAAATATTGGACGAATATTACAACCTATTTAGAAGTGGGGGGTTTTATTAGTAGATGTGTAAATTATTGTTCATGTAAAAGTTAGAAAAAGTGTTTGTTTTTAAATTTTTCATCATATCTTATTTTTATTATATATTATTTACATGATATATTCAAAAATTTGGAATCTAAAGAAGGGGTTATTTTCTGCAATATTTAAATGAAAAGCAATGTATTGAAGTATTTTGTCCCATTTTCAAAACTTTTTATATACTGATTCTTAAACTGGTTAGTGGAGATCTCCCAGCAAATATGTTGAAGACAAGTCTCAGATGCAGTCAGCAGGGGGCAGTCTACACTGGCTCTTGGTCCTTGTGCAATATGCCAGATTCTAAACAAAATGTCAGTTAGAGCTATCCGCAACAAAGATTCTAAACAAAATGTCAGTTAGAGCTATCCGCAACAAAGATTCTAAACAAAATGTCAGTTAGAGCTATCCGCAACAAAGATTCTAAACAAAATGTCAGGTAGAGGTATCAGCAACAAAGATTCTAAACAAAATGTCAGGTAGTGCTATCCGCAACAAAGATTCTAAACAAAATGTCGGTAGAGCTATCCGCAACAAAGATTCTAAACAAAATGTCAGGTAGAGCTATCCGCAACAAAGATTCTAAACAAAATGTCAGTTAGAGCTATCCGCAACAAAGATTCTAAACAAAATGTCAGGTAGAGCTATCCGCAACAAAGATTCTAAACAAAATGTCAGGTAGAGGTATCCGCAACAAAGATTCTAAACAAAATGTCAGTTAGAGCTATCCGCAACAAAGATTCTAAACAAAATGTCAGGTAGAGCTATCCGCAACAAAGATTCTAAACAAAATGTCAGGTAGAGCTATCCGCAACAAAGATTCTAAACAAAATGTCAGGTAGAGCTATCCGCAACAAAGATTCTAAACAAAATGTCAGAGCTATCCGCAACAAAGATTCTAAACAAAATGTCAGTTAGAGCTATCCGCAACAAAGATTCTAAACAAAATGTCAGGTAGAGGTATCCGCAACAAAGATTCTAAACAAAATGTCAGGTAGAGGTATCCGCAACAAAGATTCTAAACAAAATGTCAGGTAGCGCTATCCGCAACAAAGATTCTAAACAAAACCTGATAGAACTATACGCAATAAAGAGAACTCAGTAAGTTACTTTATTTGTATTCTTTCCTTAAGATATTTATTTAAAATACCCACACATGGTGCAATCTTTCAGTTAAATATCAAACACTTTTTTTGCAACACCTGTCCTTTAAACAGACCCCCCAAAAACTGGTTTACATGTTAAAGTGAATCTCATCTTGACCATTTAAAGAAGAAGTTTGAAATAATTTCAGAGATGGTAAAAAAGGGGTGTTTTTTTTACCTTGCTCTGTCGTCTCTGCGGTTAAGACGAAAAGTCTTATGTGGCCCACGAGGAAGTTGGTTGAAATAAGCCATTGGCATGACGAAGAATTGTGGGGGCAAGGCACTAAATGGAATCCACAGCAACATTCTCTTTGTTTCCACGTCGATTGCTTCCCGTTTAGAACTTTGATAAAGTTATTCGGCCTATGTGCAGCCTGCCACAACAGAGACCAGACCGCAGCGGTGGACTTCCGGTCACAATATAACCACGGAAGGCCACCGACAGACCCATTCTTGCTGTAATAGCTAACTGTTCAACTGTTTGTCCCCTCACAGGACTATACAGAGGAAGAGGAGGAGTACCGGGGAAAGGGAAGTTTCCCAGCCATGATTACACCTGCCTACCTTCACGCTAAAAAAGCCAACGACATAGCAAGTGATGTAAGTAGCCTAAAGTGTAGGCATGGATGTCTGGCCCTTTAAGTAATCTGTTAGGCCCTTATTTTGTCCAACATACCTCCCCGAGAAATCTCCCACACTAGATACTGTCAATTTCAGGGTATTATTTTAGGGCACATTTGTTTACATAGTAAAACCACGATCATGTTGACCAGTCCTGATAGATCGACTTTCATCTCCGTTAATCAAGTAGTCCATACCTAGGACCTCTCGAAAAGATCAAGTACAGCAGTGTCCTTACCAACAGCTATCCTAATGAAGTATTACTATGACGCCAATGGACTCTAAAGGAGTAGTAAATATTTACCACTGGCAAAATGGACCATGAGATGCACTATACCCGTCTATTTTTTTTAGAAAACTCAAAAATGCATTTTCATATGAAAGATATATGTGTCAATCATGTAAGAGGAGAGGGAGGAAAGTATTTGGGAGTGTGAATGAACATGTGGATGTGTATGCGAATGCCAATATGAACCATTAGGAAGGTTGACAGTGGTGCAAAGGCTCATATAAACAACTAGGAAGCATGACGCTGTAGTAAGATGGAGCAGGCAGACAGCAATACAGACACTAGATGTCGGCACTGTAGTAGAAGAAGGAGCACAGAACATGTTGAAGATTTATAAGTTAAGGTAAGTTGTTTGTTCCAGCACATTAGACCAGGATACAAGGTAAGCAATAGGAGAAGCCTTACATTAGAAATTCCCCACTGATATATGATGCCATTAACCTTGGATAAGAAGTTGGTCATTGTATCATAGTTTTGTTTTAATCCTAGTTTTTTAATTCTCTGTTTTAGATCAAATATAAGAAAGATCTTTCCAAGATGAAAGGAGCTGCTCATTACCACACCTTGTCCACAGACGAAAACCTTAGTCTGAAACAAGCCCAAAATGTGAACAAGCTGGTCAGCGAGGTAAAAACCCAACTGACTCGGGTCACAAACTAGTGAATGGTGGTGAACTGACAAAAAAATAAAAAAATCAGGCATCAATAGTGAAGGTGGAAAAATTCTCCTACTTTCCCGTCTTATCAACTATTTTTTTTAATTCGGTTTTTCAGACACAACAGTAGACCATTTACTGGATAGACCACGGGAAGGTCTATGGTTGGCCCATGGTTAAGCTTCATCAGCCCACCCATTATCATCAGAGATAGACAAGGATAGAAGGGCAAGACTGATTGATAGACAAACAAGATAATCTGATAGAAGGTGCTACACATTAGCCATTTATGATGCAGACCAGTCTATCGAGACGGGTTAGAGAGCAGTCGTGGGGGTGGAGGGGCCGGGCCTCCCCTGGAATAGACCCTGCCAGTAATAAACCTGTAACCATGGACCATGGAAACAGATTCTACAGTTGGCACATACACTTAATATAAATGTAGTGATGAAGTGCTAATGTGTGTTTCATCACCCCTCCGCCACTGAAAGAGTAAATCCTAATAAATTTAATAATGTGGATGATCCGACAAGAGTCTGTGTTATGCTAAATGACATTCTCTCTGCTGTGCAGGTGGAGTACAAGAAAGAATGGGAACATAGTAAAGGACACAGTATTAACTACTGCGAAACACCACAGTTCAAGAATGTTAGCAACATCTCCAAATACAGCAGTGATGTAAGTATTCAGCCCCCTGCCCCCGATCCCAAATTTGGAACCTTTGCGAAGTCCCCTGACACCAGAACATTGAGCGGAGGAGTGTGTTTATCTCTGATAAGCTCAGGATTCTGGACAAGCTCTGCTCCAATTTCTAATTAAAGCCCCTTTCTCTCTGGATTCCCAGCATTGAAAATATAAAAAAAAAGGACTCCCCCCATTTTTAAAGGATGGCTTATGGCTCCTGTCTAATGGGCCAAACTGCGATGGGGGATTTACTTTATCTTGCATTTGCATTTCTTAATTAATGTTAAGCAGTGATTTATAATCCCTGGGGACTTGTCTCCGGGAGAATTACACAGCTAAGCTGCGCTAATTGACTGCTAGAATATTGAAATGTAAGTGTTTTTTTTTTAATTGTTACTGGGACAAGTAAGAAGCAACTTTTTAAACAAAAGAAAATGAAGAACTTTATTTACAAATATTGTAAAAACTTACAGAATTCTGCATTAAACAGTGGCTATGTTAACTAAATGGTGATTTGGGGTGAATGGACAAATGAATAGCAAGTCAATAACCGTTTAACTTCTTTTGTCCAGCTTTCCTATCTTTCCAACTCAGCTAGTAATGCCTGATTTTGGCAGTTCACTTGTCAGCTCTCTGTTTAGTGCCTTAGAGTCCAACTGAGTCCCTGCAGCTGCTGGTGAACTGCAAATCCCATCATCCCCCCCCAACAGCTTTTAGGAATTGCAGAGGATCATGGTAGTTGTAGTTCAGAAACAGCTTGGAGGGCTGCAGTTGGACACCAATGTCTCCGTGAGTAGGATTGTATATACAGGCCCGGAGAAGTGTCATGACGTGAGTTGGTACGGGTGCCACCCAGTGGTGTATCTTGGTTTTGTGCTGCCCTAGGCATACACAATTCAGGCCCCCCCCCCCCCCCCACCCACGTTGCACACCTACAACATGCCTCATTACCCACGTTGCACACCCACGACATGCCCCATCACCCACATTGCACACACACTAACATCACCCCGATTAATTGGAAGGAGCTAAAGCTTGCTGAACGGTGGGGGAGGGAGTAAAAATGTTTGAAGCACCAGAAGTGTGCTTTAACACCATCTGACAAATTGCCGTCCTCTGGGAAAGTGCCGCCCTAGGCGAGTGCCTTGTTTGCCTAGTGGAAGATACACTACTGGTGCCACCCAGTGGCACTCAGGATTAGGGCATTACATGGAAGTGAGTGGAGCACACAGGAGGACAGCAAGATGGGGCAACAAAAGGAAAGGGAACAATGACAGAGAGAAGGGGAAACTAAAATGACCAGAGTCTGCAATGCAAATGGGAGAAGGGAGCATCATCTTATGGAAAATGGCACTTTGAGATCTTTAACTCAGTATACTGCAGAACAGTGGGCAGTCGGACTTACAACTGTTTGTCATCGTTTCTATTTGGACTTTATTGGAGCAAGAAATCAACCTGTATAGTCATCCAGAACCACATGGAGGGCAATACGAGAGCCCAACGCATGACTGTTTCTATTTGCAAATCGTTCCCCCACGAATGTGAGAATAAATTCCATATTTCCATCCATTATAAATTTTGCCTTGTTTCGTAGAAACGTGTCGGCTGCTTGTTTAGCACACCAGATCCTGCCCCTTTAATAAGCCACGCCCACACTTTGCGTCTTGGCGCACCTGCCTCTCTGATACTTCTATACCTATTCCTTTCCTGTTTTCATGTTGCCGGGTTTAGCACATACACATAGCACATGGTATTATCTTTTATATTGCTTCCATGTCTGCAGCTCAAGTACAAAGAAAAATACCAGAACCAGATGAAAGGCCATTACGAAGGGGTGGGACTGGACAGACGCACATTGCACGCCATGAAGGCCGGGAACCTCATCAGCAATGTGAGTGTCATGTCTCTGCCACGTAAGGACGAGCATGTATAGAAACATTATTTTGGTATTGATGTCCCCTTAAGAACCAGAGAGGCCATTACTTCCACCACTGACCAGGGCAATGAAATGTTTTACAGGTAGCCTACAAGTCGGACCAGAAGCATGGCGAAGCAGATGTCGATTACTTCTACCCAGCCACGCAAACTCCATCCTACCAGACCACCAGGAAGTTGGTTCCTTTGAAAGATGTAGGGAACGCGCTCTCTTTAGGATACTTTGCTTCTTCTTTAACTGTTGTTGCACTAATATGTCGCGGGTGTTGTTGGTTTGTTTTATTTTTGTCACACTAATACCAGTTTGTATGTATTTACAATTGGCATGCCTAGTAAAAATGGTAGTGTCTGGAGATCTCACATCTCAAAGTGCCCTGAGAGTAGGAATGGTCAGGCACGGGACTGGCAGAGCTAACATCACATACTCTTTTCCAGAGAGCAGAGGTCTGACTCACTGGACCGTCGATCACCTGTCAAGCTTAGATTCTCAAGTTCAGACCTAACAAGTTCCCAGTTATAAATATGGGGGTGTAGCATGTCATTCTTCTTTTGATGCTTAGCTCTCAAGGACCAATGAGATGATTTATGGTCTGAAATCGTCCGTGGTGACTTGTAACGCCCACATTTCTTCCAGGGGAGGTTCTAGGTTTTTAGATGCTCTAAACCAAAAAAGCTGTTGTGGGCCCCCATGTCAGCTATCTGCCCCCTCTCCATTACTTCCTCCCCTCAATTAGGATCTGTGGGACTACTTACGCCCCCAGTAAACCCACCACAAACAGTTTCCCGCGAACTGTAGAAAGTTCTCCCCTGCAGAAAAGTCTTTCATATACTGGTCCTGCTCTAGACCTTTTTTTGGACAAAATGGCTTTATTCAAGAATGCGAGAACTGCAGGGAATTGACTAAGGAATTTCCAACTTAAGGCCAAGGTAGCCGAGTTGGAATTTTTTTACCAATTAGCTGTACCAGATATGCAAAATAGCTGCGGCTTTCCATCAGAAATTTTGTACGAACGACTGCACATTCTTAAAGGTTATTATGTGTTTAATTTGTTCGTTTGTTGTACTTTGCACAAGACCCAGCAGATCCGCTATATTTTGAATCCTACCCCTTTTTTAAGAATATGTTCTCAGTTCTGCCAGCATAATTTATGGATAAATATTGTGCTATGTATTGTGGCTGGAAATGCTATTTAGGTTCCTGGGAAGCGGTAAAACCAACTGTGCAAATGGAAATGTGTAAATTAGCGACACAGAAAAATGGCCGCCTTTCCGACAACACGATTACTGCTACAGCAAAAAACATGATCGGTGCATGAAAAATCAGCTTTAGCTGCATGCTTCAAATCTGGCCGCTCAAAAAGCCAGTTTAATTACTTTTTAATGTAATCTCTTGTACAAATTATTACTTCCCCTGCAGGTAAACTACAGACAAAGCATTGACAAGTTAAAATACAGCTCTGTAACCAATACCCCAGAAATTGTTCGAGCCAAGGTTAATGCCCAGCATCTCAGTGGTGTAAGTACCAAGATGTATTTTTGCAGTCCTGTACCTGTGTTTCCTGCTGATAACGTGCTCCATCCAAATCCTCTCACTCGGTGGTATGCGTTGGACTGATAACAGCCAGCTCTTGGGGGGGAAACACAAAACCCAATATTATGTTATTGTAACAGGAAATAGAACAAATGTTACTAACTATTGTGCGGAGTGCAATACAAATATTAAAATTAAAATGAAGCAATCGCCAAGAAAACCAGTAGAATGTTCTTGCAGGAATTTTCTGAGCACATTAAAGAGGGGTACAGGGTTAGCCGTGGAAAAACAGGGAACAAGTCGAGTTAAAATGATACCGTTTATTGGCTAACTGAGCGTTTGATTGCAAGCTTTCAAGACCAGGACTAAGGATGGGAATTGGAAACCTGGTTTTGAGAGCTTGCAATCAAACTCTCAGTTAGCCAATACATGGTAGCATTTTAACTCTACTTTTAACTGCTCGGCACTAGAATAAATTATTTATGCCAAATGTAAGTGGAATGGGGTCATGTCTCACAAACCGACACATTGGAGAGAAATGTTCATATAAATTATACTTTGTTTCCTTAAGGGTGAAAGTATAAAAGTACTAACTTCAAGCTAAAACAATACAAAGAGAGAGAAGGCAGATACTACTGCCAATAACTGGTGATATCAGCAGGCCCTAGGGAAAACATAATTAGAAAAAGAGGTATGGGAGTCTGTATTATCAAGGGAGCAGTAATTCCAGTAACATGTATTTTCATTTGACAGTTAAATTATCGAGCCAACTATGAAAAAACTAAGACGCACTACACTCTCCCTCAAGATGTTCCCGAACTGCTCAAAGCAAAATCAAATGCGGAACTCTATAGTGAGGTGAGTTTTATATGTGACAAAATAAATTTAACTCCACCCACTGCCTATAACTGAAGGATTCTAAGCATACAGCTGTATGATCAGCCATTTTTTTTATAAGACACATTTAACTTTTACATGCAGTCCTGCAGAATGTATAATTCATAGGTTTATTCATTCATTAGACAAGGTATGTTAAGCATACCCTCCTTAATTAATCGATTGGTTCCCCCTGCATACATGCTTGCTTTCTACATTCTGCACGGGAGCATGCAAAAGATATGCATGCATAAAAAAACTGGCATTCTGACAAACTTATCTGTACTCCTGCTTGGACACGATATGCAGGTGTGTGCTCTGCGCAAGCTTCTGTGCAGTATTATACTCGCTACAAGGATAGTTGCCACTTGGGATACTTTGATAGTTGTTTTTTTTTTAGATGATACTATTGTTGCTTTTTATTCCACCCAGGTTCCAGCCAAATGCCACAGTTATTGAAACCTAGTAATAATCCAGATACTCAAAGTTTAATGAATACTTGCATTTGTATAATTATTGTCCTTAAAAAGAAAAGGCTGCACATGGACTAGTTCAATATTATCAGAAGCGCTTGTGAAGCAGGAGCAGAATAAAATACACAATTAATCAATAAATTCAAGAGACAGAGTCCAAAATGGCTTCAGCTTGTAGAAACCTCACCGTGGGTACTTCCTGCACCTTCACAGACCCAAAAACTCATACTGTCACCATCACTTTGATTATACCCTTTAAGGTTTGAAGGACTGAGTAACACATGTTTTTACTCCAGGTTAGTTATTGTCTTTTGGACGTCTTGACTTAGTTGCTGATTTGGTGAACTGACACTGCCAGGGCCACCGCCAGAAATTTTGGGCCCCTTACAGAACAAATGTTCTGCCCCTTGTCCCTATATCTCCATCTGCCTCTTGCCATCCCTACGTTCTCGAAGGAATGTCTGCTACTGTACAGACACCGTGATGTCTGCTCACCACAGAGAGGCTGGGGATATCTTTTGTGGGTTTTTCTTATTTTTAAGGGGTCCAGACCCAAATGAGCCCATTACAGGTGTATGGCCTGTCACCCCCTGATTACACTGAGTACACTGTATTCTTTACTGGCAGAATAAGTACAAGGAAGGATGGACAAAGAGCAAAGGTCGAGGGTTTGAGATGCACCTGGATGCCTTGTCAATTCTCTCTGCCAAAGCATCAATGGACTTAGCAAGTGATGTAAGTGATTCCATACCTCCCAACATTTCCAAAGAGGGACACTTTTATTTGTGTGGGGGTGACTGAAGGAGTGGCTATGGGTGGGGCTTAATCAAAATTTTTCAGCGACTTTATGGTCAATTTGGTATCTATTTATTATATCTGATGTCATTCGGAACAAGAATTAAGTATTTTTATAACACAAATTAATCTAAAACACACATTTACGGCAGTGTAAACACACTTTATTTTGAGTTGTATTGCTGTGGAGCTCTGTGATACACTGATACAAACCAAACATTCCGAGCTCCCAGAAACGAGGAGGAATAGAGAAGGGAAGAGGGACACTTGGGAGGTAGGTGATACAGTTAAATACCCCGAAGTGAGCACACGACACTGTAAGCAGTGTAAGCACATGTCTATGTGGCCTAGAATGTAGTATTTATAAGATATGAGGCTGTATAGCTCCAGGGAATGGGACATAAAGAGCAGAATCGCCAAGTGTTGGCTGTGAAAATGGTTTGCATTAGACATTACTGCTGTAACCATTAATTATAATTAATATGCTTTATATTAACAGATTAAATACAAAGAGAAACATATGAGAAGTAAAGGAAAAGCATCTGCAAACAGTGACTCCAGACTCCTCCACTCTTTACAAGTGGCCAAGAGAGATAGTGAGGTATGGACTCTATCTTTATACCTAACACTCTATTATGTGACTATCACCTCTGCAATGTGACTATCACTGCACTATCAGTGCAATGTGACTATATCACTGCTATATCAGTATAATGTGACCCTATCTCTGCCCTATCAGTGTAATGTGACTCTATCACTGCTCTATCAGTGTAATGTGACTCTATCACTGCTCTATCAGTGCAATGTGACTATATCACTGCTATATCAGTATAATGTGACCCTATCTCTGCCCTATCAGTGTAATGTGACTCTATCACTGCTCTATCAGTGCAATGTGACTCTATCACTGCTCTATCAGTGCAATGTGACTATATCACTGCTATATCAGTATAATGTGACCCTATCTCTGCCCTATCAGTGTAATGTGACTCTATCACTGCTCTATCAGTGCAATGTGACTCTATCACTGCTCTATCAGTGCAATGTGACTCTATCACTGCTCTATCAGTGCAATGTGACTCTATCAGTGCAATTTGAGTCTATCAATACTCTATCAGTGTAATGTGAGTGTGACTCTAACACTGCTCTATCAGTATAATGTGACTCTATCACTGCTCTATCAGTGTAATGTAACCATTACTTCCACACAGTACTTCAGCACAACCAAACTGTGTCACTTGTCACTGCACAATCAGTGTAATTTGGCAGGAGTGTTTACACTCTCGGCTACACTACATTTACATAACACATATGACTCTTATTACCTCTATTTTGTAAGCTGGTAAATCTATATCAGTCATATTTGGAATATCACTGGGCAATAGAGCAGGGATATGTATAGATCTTATTCCTGTAAGTAGCTGGGATTATGTTTTGTAACTTAATCATGTTCAGCAAGCATGTCCTTAATGGCTGTAATCCCCCCAGTTACATGTAACCAAACACTGTGTAACACAAACCATGAGGGCCAGGAATTATCCAAAAAACAGGTGTGTTTGCAGCTCTCTATGGCCCTTGCTCCAAGTATGAGTGAATCCGTAAAGGGTGCTTATTCGTGGGCCCTACATTCAATATTAAAGAGGGAGTAATGCCAAATGATTTAAAAAAAAAGTCCATTTAATTTCATCACTTTTTTTAAAAATCATCTTTTGTTTTGATGATATTTATGCCTTTTGCAAGATTTCTTACAGAGGTGAAAAGGGCAAACACGTAATTTTTACATTATTGTCACAGTGGAAGCATATACATTATGAACATACAGCTGTACACTCAGAATTTAAAAAATATCCTCGGGGGAGGAGCATGCTAGATTATTGTATTACCTGCTCAATCATGCTAAAAACGAATGCATAACTGAACATCCAAGAAAATAAAAGCTGCTTTGTGCAGCATGCTCCTTTAGATAATACATAATAAACTGTGTGGATCAAGTTTGTTCATTGTAGCTCTGGGAAGAAATTTGTGTGTGTCAAACAGAATGGTAGGTGAGAACCTCCACAGACCACACCCACAATAGACCATGGCCAAGTGTGTACTAGTGCTTGATGTGTACTCTGCTTAATCAGTGATATCTTTTTAACAACACATGATAGAAAGTTAATTTTAAAAAGTCAATAATTTAGTAAACGAGTACTATTTATTTATTTAGTTTTAAAGGATTTCTCCTTACTTGATCTTTAGCTGAATAATTTCTCTTTACATATAACCTTTGGGTTTGGTGATAATCCTCCTACAAATCATCCCAGAGTGCTTATATCTTACTGTAGAAACTAATGATATAATATGATGATGCTTGGGATTTAGATCACCTACAAGAAAGGATTTGAGAAGAGTAAAACTCAGTTCCATTTGCCGATGGACATGGTGAATCTTACTCACGCCAAGAAGGCTCAAGCATTGGCCAGTGATCTAGAGTATCGGAAGAAGTTCCATGAATATACTATGCTACCAGAGGACATGAAGATGAAATGGGCCAAGAAGGCCTATGACCTTCAGAGCCAGGTAAGGTCAAGGATTAGGAAATAACAAAGCAAGAGTTGTCAATATTGTTCAATGTATTTTTAGTTTTCATATTAACTCTCTTTGCCATATCATGTGGCAAACTTCCTAGGGTCCTATTCATTGTGGGTACTCTATATATTGGGAAGCTTACATTGTGATGGAATACAACTCTGTGTATGGGAAGGTACTAGCAAGACTGTGATGGACCCAGGATTAAATCAGTAGTTCCATACATTTAAACTAGACTGCGAGCTCTTAGGAGCAAGGCCACCCATGTCTTGTGCATCCGTTGTATTTCCTTACTTACAATCAATGTTCTCGCAATAATAATGCTGCTTAAACAAACTCTGTCACCCTAAATATTTCTTATATTGAGAACGCAGAGAATAATTAAAAAAAAATCAATAATGATCTATACATTGTTTTAGCAAATATATGTTTTAAAAGTGTCTGTGGTGTCTGACATCACCTGACTGATAAGCAAATTAACTCATTTTCAGTGGGGTATGTACAACTTGCATATCAAGCAGGGGCACAACGTCTCTTGTGTATTTCTGGGGTTTGTGTGCTGAGAACAGCCAGCAAACAGCCAGCACACCCCCCCCCCCCCCCCGGAAATACACGAGTTACATCCGAAAGGCGACGCCAGCTACGAATTCGGCAACAGAGTCACTCACTCCAGAAATACACAGCGCGGGTGCTCTGTGCTAGGTGTGTGGTGCACACCTAGCACATATGGAGCATCCGCCACGGATATCAAGCCACAAGATGATGTCATAAGCAGGCGACACCACAGACACATTTACATTTAAAACGCATTTTCTCTTATTTTATGCATTTTCATGCAATTCTACAAACACAATGTATAGATCATTTTTTATATTTTTTTTTTATTCTCTACAATTCACAGCGTAAGCAGTGTTTAGGTTGACTGAGTCTCTGTAATAAAGGATGTTCTTTGGATATTCTCTGCTCATTCAGTCGGAGCCAGACATCATGGGTCCCTTTCCTCTTGTTTCAGTTACAGTATAAATCAGATCTCTCTTGGATGAAAGGCGTTGGATGGATTGCAGATGGAAGTCTGAATGTGGTACAAGCCAAGAAAGCCGGAAATCTCATTAGTGAGGTAAGAAAATAGACCAGGAAGCGGTACCAGGCCATTAAATTATATATATATATTCATTAAATCATGGCTTATCAGCAAAGACTTTATCATATTCAGTGCCTCGCTTATCTAGAAGTGTCTATGTTATTTTTTTTTCTTATTTTACCTTAGACCAGTGATGGTGAAGGGTTTGGATCTCAAGTGCACAGTATTCCATAGAAAGCAAGTTAACAATCTCACAGTGCCATGTTACCCCACTTTCTATTCCCCTTCTCCCATTTTCATTGCAGACGCTGATTATTTTAGTTCCCCTTCTATTTTAGTTTTTCCCTGTTTGAATTACTTTCTCTTCCATTTAGGAAGCTTCGTTTGCTGCTCTCCTTTCAATACAGGTTGAGTATCCCTTATCCAAAATGTCTGGGATAAGAAGTAACCTGTATAACGGATCATTTTGGATAACGGATCATTATCACCAATAAGAAATATTAAAGCCTCTCAGCTCTTATGAAATACAGTAATATCAACGTAAATACTGTATAGAGCAAACAAATCACTGTTACTATGGGGGTCATGTACTAAACAAGTGCAGTGGGGAAAAGAGTAGGTAAAACATGAGTAAGGAGCAATTTGTGACTATTTGTAACATTTTGCGCTTGTTTTCCCTCTGATTTGCGCCTCTTCCGTTTATTTTTATTTAGCGTGCATTTTTCCAGGTTGCGCTAATAAATTGCGATTAGATTTGCGCGCGCTAAAGAGTTTTGCGAATATGTTGTGAAAAATAATTCTTATTTGCGTGTGAAAATTACACCAGCTTTTAGCGAGCGCTATCAAAAGAGGTAGAAAAAATTATTCGCAAAATTGCCTGTTTTTATTTGCAATTTGCTTGTATGTACTATCTGAGTGTTACATGTTTAGTACATTGCAATAGGAGCAAAGAGCAAAACTTTATTGTACCTATACTAACGCCACTGGTTAGTTATTTTGTGCTTTTGTAGTTGAGGTTGATGGGATTTGTAGATTAGTTGCAATAGCAATTTAAGTTTTCCAAAATACGTTCTAGTTCACTGAATGTTACATTTATCATCACGATTTAAACTGGAGGCACTGTTTACAATGTCTGCTAATGCATCTTCCAGTTAAGATATCATATCTTAGAAAGAGAGTGCCCGCTGGTTTTATATGTTTTGCAGTCTCTTTATTTCTAATTCGAAACTAAAATTAATTTTCTACAATGCTGGCACTTATTACAACTGCTTATAAATGAACTGTATGTTCACTTCTAGTCCGGTACTTCCATGAGGGGCATTAAATGTTCGAACTCCATCACCAAAACAATATTTATACCTTGAATGCAGAGAATAAAAAAAATGATAAAAACGTACCTATAAATTGGGGGTAATGTATAACATTTTTATAAAATAGCGCAATCGCTGTTTTATATGTAGAATGGCGTTGGTGCTTTTTTTAAAACTCCCGACATAGCGTAAGCGCCGTTATACATAACAAACGCTGATTGCGCTTTAAAAAAAAATAAAACTCAGCGCCCGTGTTTTTATACATTGGCTGCGGTGGCACCGTCACAACCGAAATCTACGCTTTCAGCGCAGATAGCGCAGACTCCTGAGATTTGTCGGGAGTCTGCTGTATACATTGGCGCACACGCATGGTTTATTTACTTAACCCTTGAGTAGGTAAACAGCAAAATCAGGGCTAAAATTGATGCTCTGGTTATCCACCTCTGCTGTTTTTGATCAAAGTTTTGCGATCCCCATTCTTTCGAATTCTGGTCTATTTAGCTGTGTTCCCATGAGACCTGTTTTTGAGATTTCCAGTTCTTCTCTCCTTCCAGAAAAAGTACCGTCAGAAAGCGGACATGCTAAAGTTTACCAGCGTTGCTGACAGTCCGCAGATCAAACACGCCAAGAGAAGCCAAGAACTGCAAAGTGACGTGAGTCTGTCTCTCTCTCTCTCATTATCTTGGAGATGAGCAGGAGCAGGTGCAAGGGATGCTCAATAACCCGAAACTAGGCGCAGGAGTTTGAAATAGATTGGACGTTCTACTTCTAAAGGCTGACGAGCTTTTAACTAGGACTCATTAAACTAAACCTGCAGCCTTACCATCTGCTAACAGCAAACAAATGTACACAGCAGGGCTGATAAGTGCCTAAATGGAAGGTGTACTTGTTTTTTCCTTTTTTTGTATTATGCAAAAGAATACTTTTTCCCTTTTTATTTGAAGGTTCAGGAGTTCTTAATATACCTGCATTTAAAATATTTGAAAAAGGCAGCAAATCAAAATATTGTTGCTTTATTGTTAAAACAAAAAAACGTCCACAGTAATCCCATCTCTGAATTTGTCCACAGTAATCCCATCTCTGAATTTGTCCACAGTAATCCCATCGCTGAATTTGTCCACAGTAATCCCATCGCTGAATTTTTCCACAGTAATCCCATCTCTGGCGTTGTCCTCAGTAATCCAATCTCTGAAGTACTCCATAGTAATCCAATCTCTGAAGTACTCCATAGTAATCCCATCGCATAAATCATCCAGAGTAGTCTCTTTGCCGAAGTCGTCCCACAGTAATCCCATTGTGGGAGTCACCCCACAGTAGTCCCATTGTGGAACTCACCCCACAGTAGTCCTATTGTGGAACCCACCCCACAGTAGTCCCATTGTGGTACTCACCCCACAGTAGTCCCATTGTGGAACTCACCCCACAGTAGTCCCATTGTGGAACTCACCCCACAGTAGTCCTATTGTGGAACCCACCCCACAGTAGTCCCATTGTGGAACTCACCCCACAGTAGTCCCATTGTGGAACTCACCCCACAGTAGTCCCATTGTGGAACTCACCCCACAGTAGTCCCATTGTGGAACTCACCCCACAGTAGTCCCATTGTGGAACCCAGCCCACAGTAGTCCCATTGTGGAACTCACTCCACAGTAGTCCCATTGTGGAACTCACCCCACAGTAGTCCCATTGTGGAACTCACTCCACAGTAGTCCCATTGTGGAACTCACCCCACAGTAGTCCCATTGTGGAACTCACTCCACAGTAGTCCCATTGTGGAACTCACTCCACAGTAGTCCCATTGTGGAACTCACCCCACAGTAGTCCCATTGTGGAACTCACCCCACAGTAGTCCCATTGTGGAACTCACTCCACAGTAGTCCCATTGTGGAACTCACTCCACAGTAGTCCCATTGTGGAACTCACCCCACAGTAGTCCCATTGTGGAACCCAGCCCACAGTAGTCCCATTGTGGAACTCACTCCACAGTAGTCCCATTGTGGAACTCACCCCACAGTAGTCCCATTGTGGAACTCACCCCACAGTAGTCCCATTGTGGAACTCACCCCACAGTAGTCCCATTGTGGAACTCACCCCACAGTAGTCCCATTGTGGAACTCACCCCACAGAAGTCCCATTGTGGAAATCACCCCACAGTAGTCCCATTGTGGAACTCATCCCACAGTAGTCCCATTGTGGAACCTGCCCACAGTAATCCCATCGTGGATGTCTTCCCACAGTAGCCCAATCATGGAAGTCCTCGACAGTAGTCCCATTGCCCCACGGTATTCCCATCGCATAATTCATTGCACAGTAGCCCGAGCACAGAAGTCATCCACAGTAGTTACATTGCAAAGGTTGACCCACAGTAAACCAACCGTGGAAATCTCCCCACAGTATTCTCATTGCAGAAGTTGACCCACAGTATTCTCATTGTAGAAACTGACCCACAGTATACCAATCATGGAAATCTTCCCACATTATTCTCATTGTAGAAGTTGACCCACAGTATTCTCATGGTAGAAGTTGACACACAGTATTCTCATTGCAGAAGTTGACACACAGTATTCTCATGGTAGAAGTTTGCCCACAGTATTCTCATTGCAGAAGTTGACCCACAGTATTCTCATGGTAGAAGTTGACCCACAGTATACCAATCATGGAAATCTCCCCACAGTATTCTCATGGTAGAAGTTGACACACAGTATTCTCATGGTAGAAGTTGACGCACAGTATTCTCATGGTAGAAGTTGACACACAGTATTCTCATGGTAGAAGTTGACACACAGTATTCTCATGGTAGAAGTTGACACACAGTATTCTCATTGCAGAAGTTGACACACAGTATTCTCATGGTAGAAGTTGACACACAGTATTCTCATGGTAGAAGTTGACACACAGTATTCTCATGGTAGAAGTTGACACACAGTATTCTCATGGTAGAAGTTGACCCACAGTATTCTCATGGTAGAAGTTGACACACAGTATTCTCATGGTAGAAGTTGACCCACAGTATTCTCATGGTAGAAGTTGACACACACTAGTCCTATTATAAAACACATACTAGATTCATGACGTTATATATCCTTATATTTTACTTATTAACACGTTTGCTTATTTATTTTATCAGCTTGTTTACAAATCCGGGACAGAGCATCTTCTTCATCACTACACTATGAGCAAAGATGAACCGGTGTTCCTACAAGCCAGAGCCAATGCTGCTAATCTGAGTGAGGTGAGGACAATCTGAGCATGGGATTAATCTAGGTGCATGCTCTCTCTCTTTATTGTATAAAAAGACTGATGATTTTATTGCTATATAGTAGACTGCTAAACCCTTGAGGGCCCATATACATTTGTCCAGCTAAACTCTGCTTTTCTCAGATTTTCGGTAGATCTCTACAATCCTTATCTTCCAAGACATGTGCGCATGCGCGGTAGCCATGACACCTGACCTCTAAAGCTCCGCCCCTGGGCACGATGCGGCCATTGATGTCCAAGTTGTAACCTATAGGCCAGCTGTGGCCCTAAAATGGTTTTGTGTTGCCCCTCTCCTAGCTGACACCCCATAGGTTCTATGTTATTATCTCATTAAATTAATTATGTCCAGCCTCAACCTACGTGCCTTCATAGGATGGGGCCCTCTACATTAAAAACTTGGACAACACTGTCTTAGGCAATAGAGAACATTGATTGGTGCATCCTTTTCTTAACACAATGTACTTTTGGGTCCGACATGCAGACGCTATACAGGAGAAGCTGGGAGCAACAGAAGGAGAAGGGATTTGAGCTGCGGCTAGATGCTCTATCCATACTCACAGCCAGAGCAAAGAGGGATCTAGCAAGTGACGTGAGTATAACAAGAGCCTGGCCAATTTAAGGGCTTTCTTCATCAAAGAGAAAATTGCAGGGAATGGACCAAGGAATTTCAAACTTAAGGCCAAAGTCACTGAGTTGGAAAATGTCTCAGAATTTTTTTGAACACGGCTACTTTGGACTCAAGTTTGAAAATCCTGGGTTAATTTCTGGCAACTCCCCCCTTCATGAATAAGGACATTGTTCATTAATCTACACAGACAGCTGCACGATAACAGGTAGAAACAATAATTTTACCTTTAGGAAGGAAATGTAAAAATCACTCTTGATATCAAACTAACTTTGATGCTTCTGATAGTGTGTATCCTGTACAGTGTGCAGGTTATTGTGCATACATAAGCATGCAGGGAATACTTGGGAATGCATAGCAATGTTTCCTGCTCCAGCCCTGTTTTGCTTCCATATATTGTTGCTTTGAAAGACGATCAATACAGTGTACAATGACAGCTACCATCCAAAGTTGGTACTACCTCCCTGACAGCAGTGACTGGGTAGTGGATACAGTTGTGTGATGTCACCTGTTACATCACTGACATCCTGCACATGTGAGGTTGGCAGCCACAAATATCTCTATTGCAGATCTCTTATTTTCATTTTTGATGGAGCTGTCAGGGGGGACAGGGTCGATTCCCCCGTTAAATGCTTTTCAAAAGTTTTCAAGTAAATTTATTTTTCTAGTGCCAACCTTAATATGCATTTATTTGTCCCATTTTCAGACAGGAGGGATCTTTTAAACCATGTTTGTGTGAAGTATTTAGATAGCAGGGGTTTGTTGCTACACAGCTTATAACATGCATGTTTTTGGATGTCTGCGTAGATAAAATACAAGGAAAGTTATGAAAAAACAAAGGGTAAGCTGATCGGGGCGAAAGGCGTGCACGGAGACTCCCAAATGTCCCATTCCCTTCAAATGAGCAAGATGCAGAGCGATCGGGAGTACAAGAAAGACTTTAAGACCTCGAAGACGCAGTATCGTGGGTCCATGGATATGCTGGATATGGCACATGCTACCATGGCACAGGGACTGGCGACTGACCTGGGATACAGGACATTAATTCATCGCTACAGCGCCCTGCCAACTGATATGAAAGTACAGTGGGCCAAGAAGGCATATGGTCTGCAGAGTGATGTGAGTAAATTAGAAAGTGGAAAACATGGCACAGTGAACCTTACCAAAGTCCCCAGTCAACCCAGCCCAGATATTCCATACTGTGCACTAAGAATATGCGTGGAGAGCCATTTATTTTGAAGGTGCTGCTACAGTCCCGTCTATATATATATATATAATAATGACCACGGAATTTAAAAACTCTAAGGGCACAGGCACATAAGGTAGAAATCAAATCCCCAACGGCATCAAGTGTAGCCTTTCCAAATCCCTATGTTTAATAACATAGAAGATTTACATTAAGACCCACTGATGACCAGTCATGTTCAATGCAGCATGGAAGGATCACAGAACGGATGCAGTCACGGTGGAATCAGCTGCTTACCTCTTATTGTATATTCCCCCGTGAATACATGTGGAATTGCAAAAAAAAATAATATATATATATATAAATAAAAATACAATATTGGGTTCTCTAAATATTTTTACACGGCCCAGGGGTCAACTGACCTTCTTGTGAGCCTCTCAGTGTGTCATTGGGAGGTTAGAAATTAGGGACTCCAAAGAGACCTCAGAGGTTATGTAAAAAAGTCAGTTGTGGTGCAAAGTTCTAAAAGTGGTGCAGTCACCATGGAGACCAGCATAAGGTTTCTACTGAGGAAATCACCTTTAGAACATTGGGGGTCATGTACTAGACATGTGCAGTGGGAAAATAAAGTAGGTAAAACATAGTAAGGAGTAATTTGTGACTATTTGTAACATTCTGCGCTTGTTCTCCCTGATTTGCGCCTCTTCCGTTTATTTTTATTTAGCGTGCATTTTCCGGTCGCGCTAATAAATTAGGATTAGATTTGCGCTCACTAAAGAGTTTTGCGAATATTTTGTGAAAAATAATTCTTATTTTGCGTGTGAAAATTACACCAGCTTTTAGCGAACGCTATCAAAAGAGGTAGAAAAAATATTCTCAAAACTGCCTGTTTTTATTTGCAATTTGCCCGTATTTACTATTTGAGTGTTAAATGTATAGTACATGGCAATAGGAGCAAAGCGCAAAAATAGTTTTGCACATAAAATATATTTGCGTTTTTTTAGTACATGCCCCTCATTGCCCCAGGAATGACATTTAAATGACATTGTCACTGGTCCCAGCACATCTCTGTGCTAACATTCTAATAATCTCATTGCAGAATCAGTACAGGTCTGATCTTAAATGGATGAAGGGTGTGGGCTGGATAACTGCTGGATCGCTGGAGGCCATGCAAGCCAAGAAAGCCGGCAAGCTCATCAGTGAGGTAAGACACAAAGAGCCAATCAGGGGAGGTTTACCTCTTTTACATTAAATATAGTAAATCACCTAGGTGCCTATAAGTAAGCCCAGATTGCTGGGTGAAATGCGTTGGGTAATAACTGGAGTCTTAACATGATACTTTTGTATTTAAACATAAGAATAAATGTTACATCTTAAATCAGGCCAAGCTTTATGAGTCATGTGGAATTGCTGTAAGACTCTATAATAGGAAACAGCATGTTCTTTTGAATGTTTCTCTCAAATTATACTTTATATTTTGTCCGTACAATTCACACATATGCTTTTTATACTATATATCTTGATTTGGATTTATTAGGTTATACACTTATCTTCTGAATATTACATTGTGTCATTTATCAAATTGTTTAACAGATAAATTCTATGAGGTATATGATATCAGATATACAACTTAATATTAATAAAAGGATAAAAAAAAAACCTCAAATAAATAAAAAAGAGGTTTGTAATTACTTAGCTTATCTTACGCACACATATGCTCATTTAATGTACATATATTTTTTATTTCCCTTTATAATCCTAAAATGATTAATAAAACTTCATTACAGCTTCTAAGAAATTACTTTTTTCTCTCTTTATTCTTCTATTCTATTAATTACACATACTTAGCCCTTTTCTCTCATTTTCGGGTAACAGAAGGCCTACCGACAGCTTCCGTCTGACTTTAAGTTTACCTCTATCCAAGACACACCTGAAATGATACAAGCGAGAATCAGTTACAACCAATCTGTGGACGTAAGATAATTAATGTATATTTGCATATAGAAACTATATGAATAAGACTTTTAGATGACAAGGTTTTGTATGAATTATAGTACTTACATTAGATTATATGTAATAATATACACTACTATATGGAGCAGGAACATTGTGATATACAATGGTTGTATTACCGTAACTTCCATTAAAATAGCACTAATTACATGCAGTTTGTTATTTGTTTATTTAGTTATTATTGGCTAGTTAAGCATTTGGTACTGTAAGGACTGCAGTTTAAAATCACCTTTATCCTTGTATAGATACTTTGCCTGTCCTGGGCCTCATCTAAAACCTTTTCCACAGTAGGATGCTGTAGCCTTACTACCTAGGACCACATTAATTTCATTGGGATATATATATATATTATTTTATTTTTTTACTGAGATCCTATGCCATTTGGTCTACCTCAAACGTTTACCCATTATTTTGTGGCCAATCCTACTAATTAATCCACTTCAAACTTAATTTTATGAGTTTATGCAGGTAAGGGGAGGAGAGACCATTGAATCCCCATGACAAAAAAAAATCACTGTATATAAACAGCAGAGAAAGGTTCTGCTTGTGTGTGTATATCCCGCACAGATTTTAGCATGCATCACGGCTGACATTTATACTTGGTGTTATATGTTGTATTCTCCACCCAGAGCAAATACAAAGAACAAGGAGAGAATATCAAACATCATTACACCTCT
The DNA here is from genome assembly GCA_036172795.1 of Pelodytes ibericus. Lineage (NCBI taxonomy): Eukaryota > Metazoa > Chordata > Amphibia > Anura > Pelodytidae > Pelodytes > Pelodytes ibericus. The sequence continues at coordinate 66,886,948 of CM069867.1, forward strand.
ACCGCCGAGCTCCCAGAACTCCTGCAAGCTAAATTAAACGCATTGAACATCAGTGAGGTAAGTGCACTTTATGCAAGGCGCAGAAGTAGTAAAAAGGTGTGCACTCCACGCTCCAGGATGGTGAAAAAAAAGGTGCTTTATTATATTTAAAAATTATGCATACAGACGAGATTGATAACATCCAAGTACCAAGTTTTGGTAAGTCAAAACGCAGCGGGAGGACCACCTGACGCCTTTCGCGTGTTGCCACGCTTAGTCATACATGGTGTAAGTATACATGTTGTATGTCAACAGGTGTCAAGTAAATACAATATGAGCTAGTCAGTGGTCACTAAGGATTGTAGGTGAGTTTAGTTGTACATTTAATGTCTTTTAACTATGCATTGTGCAGGGACAGACCTGGTGAGTTGGCCCTGCATGATGCATTGTTAAAAACCGAGAGGTTTAAAGAGACAACTGTGCACTATCCACTGCTGAGCTAGTTTGGCAGGAGATGTTCACCAGGTTTGTCCATGCACAATGTATAGTTAAGCTGGTGAGATGAAATTTTCAACTCACTTTTAGGGAATATGTTTCAGTGAGGTGTATATTCAATAAACAGTGAACTGTAGTGAAATGACAACCACATACAGGTTGAGTATCCCTTATCCACTATACTCGGGACCAGAAGTATTTTGGATAACCGGTCATTTCAGAAAATAGATCACTTTCACCAATAAGATGAATCAAAGCCTCTCATGATATACAGTAATAGTGTAAATACTGTATAGAGCAAATTAATCTGTTACTGTGATGTAGCTGTGATGTGAGGCACCGTTGGCGTGTCAGGTCTGCACACGTGTCATTGTATGACCCTTTGTGGGCGTGGGGGAATCCGGGCGTGCATGGAAAGGCTAAATCACAGCTTAAGGGGGCTGGACACTGAATACACTGTTGTGCGCTTGTATTCTGACAACTTGTGGCGAAATCCTAAAAATAATTTGGATACCGGATAATTTTGTGATAAGGAATTTTCGAATAAGGCAAACGCAACCTGAAGCAACAATCTCGCCAAAATAGCTGAAATGGAAAGAGGGGCAAAATGGACAATTTTCTCCACATTCATACTAATGCTATTTATACGTCCCGACCTATGTCTGTAAAATATTCAGGCACATTTACACACTAAAAAGTAGATAAAATCTCCCATACCACAGCTGAGGTTTCTTTCCCCCCCCAGCAGTTATATTTCTGTTTTGATGTATGGGAACCTATAGCTATTTGTGCGAAAGAATTTGAGAAAAGAGCCGCACTAATGCTGGTTTGCTTTTTCCCAGACGCAATACAAGGAGTCATGGAGTAGACTGAGGGACGGCGGATACAAGTTGAAGCTCGACGCAATTCTCTTCCAGGCCGCTAAGGCTTCCAATGAAATAATTAGTGATGTGAGTTCTCCTGTAATAATACCTCTACCTGCTGGAATTCTTGGTAATTATGAGTGGCACAAAGCTGTCGTGGATCCCCTACTACGCTTTAGAGAAGTTACCTTATTGGATGAAAAATCGACTGCGACCCTCCACCTGCTGCAGAACTACAGACCCCATAATTACTCACCAGCTTTCTGTAATGGCAGGGAATTATGGTAGTTGTAGTATAGAAACAGCTGGAAGACCGCAGTTGGAGGCCTAGGTTCTAGAGCTTTGGGAAGCCTTCTAGATTAGTTCTTCAAGTAAAATACGTAAATACGCTTAAAGGACAACAAAAAACAGCAAAAAACTACCTGATGTTTAGTTAAAAGATTGACATTCTTTAATGAAAGAATACAAATTATGTAACTTATTGAGCCTTCTTTACTCCATATAGTTCTCTCAGGGGGCAGACATGTTGTTTAGAATCTTTACTCCATATAGTTCTCTCAGGGGGCAGACATGTTGTTTAGAATCTTTACTCCATATAGTTCTCGCAGGGGGCAGACATGTTGTTTAGAATCTTTACTCCATATAGTTCTCTCAGGGGGTGGACATGTTGTTTAGAATCTTTACTCCATATAGTTCTCTCAGGGGGCGGACATGTTGTTTAGAATCTTTACTCCATATAGTTCTCTCAGGGGGCGGACATGTTGTTTAGAATCTTTACTCCATATAGTTCTCTCAGGGGGCGGACATATTGTTTAGAATCTCGGGCCAGATCTTTACTCACCTTGGTTCAGATGAAGAAAGATCTTACCCAAGATTCTAAAAAAAATGTCTGCCTCCATGTAGAACTGTACAGAGCAAATAGGGCTCAGTACGGTAATTTATCTGTATTCTTTCATTAAAGCATGTCTATATAAAATGCCTACACTTGATAGAATTTTTCAATTAAACAGAACTTAATTTTTGGGCTATAGTTGTCCTTCAATATGAAATTGATGTTGGTTGAATCACCCATGCCCACAACAAAAGTCCATAAAATCTGGACTTTTTGGAAAAGGGAACAGTTTATGAACGGAATAAAGATAGCTCCATGTAGCAGTTTGCTAATTTACATAGATATATATACATATGTAATAATTTAGTAATTTACATAGATAAATATATGAATGCGGAATTGTTTGCTAATTTTCTAACTTTCCTAGTTTACCCCCCACTTATAATTTGCCAGTGTTCCTCTATGCATACCTCCGATTACCTAATCTATATATATATATATTTTTGCAGCACAAGTATAAAGAGGAGTTTCAAAAAACTAAAGGAAAGATGATCGGTCTGCGCAGACTGGAGGATGACATCAATATCGCACATTCGGTGCATGCCGCCTCCCTTCTCAGTGATGTCAGTTCCAGGATCTTATGAGCACAAGGCCTTGTAAACTACTAAAACTACTATAACCATGCTACCTACTAATCTCTGCTCACACAGTGTTTTGTTTTCAAACAGGTTCAGTACAAGAAAGGATTTGAGAAGAGCAAGAGTCAGTTCAGTTTGCCCATGGATATGGTCAATCTGGTGCATGCCAAGAAAGCACAGTCGCTGGTCAGCGACCAAGACTACAGGCATCTTCTTCACCATTACACGTCCCTCTCTGATGACATCAGAATCATGTCCGCTAAGAAAGCCTATGAACTTCAAAGTGAGGTAAATAAAAGCAAATACGGACTTAATAAAAGTGGGTGAAGGTCCCCAACGCCTCGAAAAAACATTTTCGAGCTCTAACCATGTGCCTAGTTTGTGTAGTGGGGGAGTTGGTCCTGCTCTTACCCAAGGATTCTCTCTCTACCCCTCTAGAAACGCTACAGATCCGATCTAAATTTCATGAGAGGAGTGGGGTGTATTATTCCTGGTGCTCTGGACATTGAAGAAAGAAAGAAAGCAATGAATCTTATCAGCGAGGTAACTGTAAAGTGAATTATTATCTAATATCGGAACGAGGGCTGTGAGTCGAAATTCCATGAAAGACACTCAACCTTTTACGGAAAGAAATACTAACGGAGTTTAGCTATCATTTTACAGAGAAGAGGGCCATGAATAGTAGACATTTAAAAACGAGATGAGTTTATTTATTATGTCAATATTTACGGATGATTTTCTGTAGGTGAGTTGAGATTTAATCAGGGACAAACATGGTGAGTTGGCTTAGCGGGGAGAAACTCACCATGCTTGTACCAGCGCAATGTATAGTTAAACTGGGGAGAAGAAATGTTCATCTTCACTGGAACTCATCTTTTAGTGGATAGACCCCTTTGCTCACTTTATAGAGGGTCCCCTTGGAGCATATGCACACTGTACAAGACATTAAATGAAAATCTCCTGAATGCTGGCCAGTTCCTCACTTCATCTTGAAGAATATCATGCCTGGCCAGTGGTGAAACAAGGAGACTCCAATTAAGAATAATGTGTGTTCCATAACTCTTTTAAAGACTCCCCAACCAACCTTTTTATTTAGTTCTTTGTACTCACATTTTTTTTAACTGGGGACCCATTTGTTGGTGGGCCTCGGGCAAATTGCCCATGGCACATGACCTGTGTTGCCCATTTGGATTACCATGTAACAAGGAAGTCTTAACACTTTGGTTTTCTATCCTTTGAACATAGACCAAATATCGGCAGCAGCCACACTTGTTCAAGCACACCACCATTACAGATTCTCTCAACCTTCTTCATGCAAAGTTCAGCAACAAGATCACTAATGAGGTGAGACATACCTAGGCTAGGTTTCCGAAGAGGTTGCTGGTGACCAAACTCCCACAAGTTAAATATTTGGAAATGTAACATAGAAACATAGAAACATAGAATGTGTCGGCAGATAAGAACCATTCAGTCCATAGAAACATAGAAACATAGAATGTGTCGGCAGATAAGAACCATTCAGTCCATAGAAACATAGAAACATAGAATGTGTCGGCAGATAAGAACCATTCGGTCCATCTAGTCTGCCCAATTTTTTTTTAGTACTTTTATTAGTCCCCCGTTCCCGGTCTTATAGCTAGGATAGCCTTGTGTCTATCCCACGCATGCTTAAAATCCTTGACTGTGTTTACCTCTACCACTTCTGCTGGCAGGCTATTCCATACATCCAGTACCCTCTCAGTAAAGTAATACTTCCTGATATTACTTTTAAATCGTTGCCCCTCTAATTTAAGACTATGTCCTCTAGTTGTGGTAGTTTTTCTTCTTTTAAATATACTATCTTCCTTTACTGTGTTGATTCCCTTTATGTAATTATCTCTTCTCTAATGAACTGATGCACAAATGAGGGTCTCTCATTGTACAAGGGGCTAACGCTTGTTGGAATTTTATTCCAATAACAAATGGCAGTCCATATTGCACTCCCCTACCTTTGAGACATTAGCTTAATTTAAGGACTATTTCCAATGAACATGGCTGTCTTTTTGTCTAGCGCTTGTACAAGGCTGCAGGAGAAGAGAGCCTTCACCATTACACCACCATTCTTGGATTGCCGGAGCACATCAGAGCCAAGTTAAATGCCGCCAACATCAGTGATGTGAGTTACGGGCGGGGGTTTTCATTTGTGGTCATTACAAGTATTGACTGTGACAATTGGCTCCTGGGTGTAGATTAGTTTAAGACATGTTTTTATTACTATTGGCAGATTAAATATAGGGAGTCATGGCTGAACGCCCGTGCTCAGGGCCACAAGCTGACGATGGAGGCGCTACAGTTCCAGTCTGCCAAGTCTTCTATGGACATTGCCAGTGATGTAAGTAGAACAAGGGATTAAAATAATACTTTATTACCATATAAGGACAATTAAACCGAAGATTCCCACCCTGATTGAGCTAGATGCAGCAAACAGGACTCAATAAGGCAAATCAGCCCCTGACATCTCTAGACTCTCTCATAAACTCAGCACAAGAGATCAGAAACTCAGCACAAGGGACTTTCACTTGGCAACAGAAGTTGTTTTTAAAATGGGGATAGCATTAGCATCTATTAGTCCTGTAACTATCAGTCCACCAAGTTCTAGAAGATCTCTTGTCAAAGTAACCTCTATACAGAAGGGAAAAGAGCAAGTGAAATTATAATATAATATAATATATATATTTTTAATCATAACACATTCATTTGCCTGGAGTGTAAAATTTACCATTGGTTTTATTTATTTTTTTTAAGTGTCAAAAATACTTTAAGGAAGAGAATTCTGGGTCTAGGACTGTTTCTGCGATGACAGTACAGCGCGGACGTTTTGGCGCTGAAATGTCAGTGCAGACTAATACTAACCCCATTAACTCTCCCTAGTAAAGTAACCCCCTTATCCTAAAATGAATTCCTAATGGTAAAACTAACCCTAAAACTAACAACTTACCCTAATACTAACCCTAAACGAACCCTAAAACTAACCTGTGCCCACAAAACTGTCAGGTGTTGTAGGGGCCATGAGGAAGCAGCCGCGAAGGACAGTCTCATTCTTTAGAATTCCACCTTCCAATATCTAGAAGGCACCAAGAAATAGATACATGTAGAGAAGTCACTCACGACGGGAAAACGTATCTTCTGTAATTGTGAATCAAAATGGCTGTATTTTTGGTATAAAAGAAAAACGCGTCACCTGGTGAGTCTTGATGGACTGTGCCTGTCTTTTGCAGTACAAATACAAACATGACTATGTAGCAGAGAAAGGGAAGCACATCGGTGCCAGGAGCGTTCTGGACGACCCAAAGATGCTCCACTGCCTTCGGGTGGCCAAGTTACAGAGCGAGCAGCAGTACAGGAAGGAATCCCACCGCCTCCAATCTCATTACCACCTTCCTCTGGACATGGTGCATCTAGTCCACGCCAAGAGGGCTCAGGCGCTGGCCAGTGACCAAGACTACAAAATAAGGCTCCATGAATATACGGCAGAACCCAACGACCTGAAACTGCTCTGGGCAAAGAGAGCCCATCAGCTGCAGAGCGAGGTAAGGAGAAGTGGGGCATGGGACCTCTAATCTTATTACCTATACAGTCTTCACTTGTGCTCCTCATTAAATCCCAAGGAGTCTGTGTTTACGGGTTTCCTCCTACCACGAAACCATTGAGGGGAGTTTAATGCGGTCATGGGATATCAGCATAACAACATGACAAAAGAATTTGCGAGTAGCGGGGAACACATTATGTTGGCAGATAAAAACCATTTGGTCACCTATCCTGCCCCCTACCCGCTGTAAAATCAAAATACTTTATTTAATCCTTGACCTTGTCTTGTGTTCAGGCTGGCCTTGCACGTTTCCTACACATACTTATGTCTATCACATTTATGTCCTATTCAAGTTACTTAAAAATGGTCACTAGGAATTCTAAACCTGTGTGGGGAATGTATCCATAAAACAAAATATTGACTTTTCACACACCATCTATTATCATTTTCTGTAAAAGGATCTGTTCTCTTTGTCAGACAAAAAAATAACTGAAAGATTGCCTCAAGCGAAGACACTTATAGAAATGCTTTAGGGAAAGAATATAAATAAAGCAGCTTATTAAGCCCTCTTTGCTCCTTATAACTCTATCAGGGAGCTGACATGTTGTTTAGAATCATGGGTCAGACCTGAAAGACCCTTTGTAGGGTTAAAGAGAGCTTAATAAGGTACTTTATTAGAAATCTTTTATTAAAACATATCTAATTAAAGGACAAGTTTAGCAAAATAATATGAGCTCACATTTAATGAAAAATGGCATTAAGTGTAGGTGGTTTATATATACATTTTTTAATGAAAAGATACAAATAAAGTACCTCTTTGAGGCCTATTCGCTCCAAATATCTGTAGCAGGAAACAGACATGTTTTTTAGAATCTTGGGTCAGACCTTCTTTCGTCTAACTCAAGATTCTAAACAACATGTCCGCCATCTGAGAGAATCATCTGGTTCAAAGAGGGCTCAAGAAAATACTTTATTTGTAGTCTTTCACTAAAGTATTTCTATGTAAAGCATCTACAATTGATGCAGTTTTTCAGTTAAACATGTTTGTCGAAAGTTGTCCTTTTAAAATAGTTTATCTGCTGCAAAGCCCGTGCTGGATGAATAAAGTAGCTTTTGCCGAGTTACCGACGTGGCCTGTTTGACGTTGTTCTGTGTTGAGATTATTTGAGGCAATGAGGTCACGTGGCTACAGTGATCTGACACTTTCTATTTACCTTCACGAGCAAGGAAGACAGAATGATTAGCATTTCTATTATTAATTAAGAGCCTTCAAAATAATAAAACAAAAAGAATTCTTGATGCCCGGCAGAAACAAGCCAGCCTCGTGCTCTGATTCATGTTAATTCACCAGAGGGGCCTCTCTCGTATCAGCCACGATACATTATTCACTGCCATGTACTGTGAGCAAACACTTTCACTTGACGGTTTGATGTGCATCGAAAATGAAGAAGATGACATTCCATTATTAATACAGATCAAAGAGACTCTTTATACCTCTAATCATCTTAGATTGAAAATATATAATGCAAAAAGTGCATATCACAAAGCTTTAAATATGGTTGGAAATACCCTGAGATGTTTTCTTTTTTTATGGTAAGAGAACTTGCCCTACAGGTAAACCAAGGATTACTTGATAAATGGGATTTGTCACAGCATCAGATAATAAAATCAAATTTAAAAAACAAAAAGTGTTTCTATAATAGAGGTGGGAAAGGAACTGAAGCCAAGCGCCTTTATTGTTACAATCTCCATTTTTGGAATGCCACGGAATCGCACTCGGGATTATCACAGCCGTGGTCAGCCTGTGCGGCCTCATGTGGCTTGAAAAACAAGAGAGTTTATAGTCACCGTACCCGAGCAGGATTTGTTAAACCTAAATCGAGCTTTGTGCATGTGGCAGCCTCTGTGCTCAAGATGAATTCTTCGTAATCCTGCATGGAATGAGAGACGCCTCTTGTAGGTCTTAGTTTGAACTCCCCACTACCACTGCCAAGAGAGGGACAATCCCTCGGCTGCTCGAAAATAAGCATAAACTAAAAATGGGAAATATAGGTTGTCTCAAATGTAATATAGAGAAGTGCTCCTTAAACCAACTCAATACCTCCCCAACGGTCTAGATATAAGGATTTCCCATTTGGGTTTTAAAACGAAAATGTATGTAGTGGTGGGGTTTCCTAACAGTTAAGAAACCATACCTGGTGATACACATATTCTTATTTAAACACAAATGGCTTGTCCCCAAATCCTGGACCGTAGAGGGAAGGTTCAAAAAGCACTAATATAGAGCTTTCATGATCCTCCCAAGTAAGTCTTTTCCTATAGAGCATTCTATTAAGATCTTGGTGGAACTTGTCCTACACACTGATGGCTGAATATTCATAAGGATTACTGTAGTAAACCTGCCTGTCTTTCCCACTTCTCAATTAATGCCCAGTTTCTTTTTCCACTCCCTTTTCAGTTCACTACCATTCACTGTTAAATGAATAGGCCTAGTCTCTGCTGATAATAACAATCCATATTTTACCAATGCAGAAAAGTTTTGCACAGATTTGTGTACACACGTTTGTACGCACATGCCTAATGGTGTATAATGAGCGTACGCGCATGCCTAATGGTGTATAATAAGCTTACGCGCGTGCCTAATGGTGTATAATGAGCGTACGTGCGTGCCTAATGGTGTAAAATGAGCGTACGCACGTGCCTAATTGTGTATAATGAGCGTACGCGCGTGCCTAATGGTGTATAATGAGCATACGCGCGTGCCTAATGGTGTATAATGACTGTATGCGCGTGCCTAATGGTGTATAATGAGCGTACGCACGTGCCTAGTGGTGTATAATGAGCGGACGCGCGTGCCTAATGGTGTATAATGAGCGTACGCACGTGCCTAATGGTGTATAATGAGCGTACGCGCGTGCCTAATGGTATACAATGAGCGTACGCACGTGCCTAATGGTGTACAATGAGAGTACGCACGTGCCTAATGGTGTACAATGCACGTGCCTAATGGTGTATAATGAGTGTACGCGCATGACTGATGGTGTATTGTTGGCATTGTTCCTTGATACTCGTGTCTAGATACCTCTTCCCCCTAAATCAGATTGCTGGAGATGCCACTGCCTATCAGTACTGAAATTTGAGACTTCTCAGTACTTGACTAAAATCCTATTAATATTCCATGCGTATTATACATGCACAATCCAAAATAAATATGTAATTGGAAGTTGTTTTGCAATCATTTCAAGACTGGTATTAATTTCCCACATGTCATTTTTTCCCTGTCTTTGGGGCATACCGCAAACTATAATCTCTCTATTATTTAACAACACTGTTTGGCTCACCTGTAACAGAAGATCTGTGATTCGTTTGATGGGCTTCTCCACAGGGAGCTGTAAGAAAGCAAAGCTGCTATTAATTAGCAATAAGCTTTATCTATTTTTTTTATCTTCCACAGTCACAGTACAAATCGGACCTGAATTTTATGAGGGGAGTTGGCTGGCAGGCAGTGGGGTCCCCTCAGATCGAGAATGTAAGGAAGGTCGGAGAGATGATCAGTGAGGTAATTGTAGACCATCCTTATGGGCTGGGCGTTCATTGTCTTGGTTGTGTGTAGTGACATTGTCCTCTGGTTTAGGAGATATACGATTCTTGACACTAGCCCTTTAAAAGTGAGCTGCCCAGAGCCCCTCCACCCAGCTCCCTTTCCCAAGCAGCAGGACAATCGCACCGATATGTGTAAACGAATGCAGGATCACGATACAAAGAAGAGACCTAGACCACACAGAGCTAGTTCACACACATTTTCTGTAGTTGCTGAAATTTGTAGAAAACTTGGCTAGACAATATATTATACACCTTGTGTTTCAGATGCCCCATGCCGCTCAATACATAGCTGGCAATATATAACTCAAAATCCTTGGACACAAAAACGAATGTTACAATGGTCAAAATCTAAGGAGTATCAAAGCAATGTTCTAGAACACGGAAGATTGTAGATCTTGGATTCCTCAAGAATTTCATAAGAGCCAATGTTCCAAGGCATTCTGGAACACGTTTCAGCAAACAATCTCCCCACATGTCTTCACATACACTTTATACTGACTTGGGCTTCAGACTAAAATCCCTTTTGGGAGATCCTTTTTTTAAAATTATTTTTTTAAAATTTTTGAATATAGTTTCTTTCTGATTTTCAACTTCCTATGTGCAGTTATTACAGAATGAAATGTTTTATGGGAAAGATGCTCAAACTCAAAGAAACTCAAACTGTTTAACCTGGTCCAGTAAACCCCCCCCCCCCCCCCCCAAACTGGTATTTAACTGGATTCATTGCAAATAATTATTTATTGGAGGCAAGTTATATTAGTATGTATTATTTTTGAAGGCAGTCACTTCTATTCTATATATATTACCTGTGTTGAAGGGTATAATGGAGTGGCAGAGTATAAAGATAGGATAGATCCAATAAAACATGCTTTAATACCAGGGTATTAAAAAATACTTTATTGTTTGTATGGGCAGACCAAGTACAGACAGAATCCGGGTTCCATGACTTTCACCACAGTGGTGGACTCGCCTGATTTGGTTCATGCCAAAAACAGCTACCTGCAGTGCAACGAGGTAAGGACCCTACAAATCAAATGGATTTCCTACTCCTCTGAGACTGGGACAAAGATGCAGAATTTGTATATTCAGTTCCCCTATTGCATTGGTTGTATCCATTGAGATTCTAAACCCAGCAAATGTTTTAGAATGTCTGTACATGATTACACTATTTAAATGGGAGTTTGTTTGTGTTCTCCACTAGCATGAGTTCCTGGTCACGCTCGGCATTTAGCCCCAGCAGTTACTCAGACATTATTTTACTTGCAGAGACTGTACCGATTGGGAGATTCAGAGTCCATGCACAGGTGCTCCCTACCTCCAGACCACCCAGACTTTATCAGAGCTCGTATCAATGCCTCTCAGATAAGTGATGTACGTGGAATTTCTGCAACTTGTCTGAAGTATACATTATATTATATATATTATATTATATTTATATTATTATATTTTTTAAGTACTTTTTATTCTTGTTACTGTTTATTGTGCTGACACTTGATCTTTCCCTGTTGTAGAAAGCCTATAGGACATCTTGGGAAGAATCCAGAGCAGCCGGCTATGACCTGAGGCTGGACGCCATCCCTTTCCAAACTGCCAAGGCCTCTAGAGAGATAGCCAGTGATGTAAGTATGTGTGTTCACTGGGCGAAGGGGTGTAATTGCCTCCTTGGATCATGTGCCCTTGGGGCACCATGTAATGTCTCTAGGGGGACAGAGGTAACACCTAACGCAGTTGATGGAGGGTATTTGTCTAACGCCCGAGTCACTGACGATAAAGAACCAATGTGGCTGAAAGGTTGTGTGATACTTTAATTAAAGTTGGAAGGGAGGGGACATGCTCTCAAAACGGTTGACAACCCCTGCTCCATCATTTATATTGATATATATATATACATTTTTCTGTCTCTCTCTGAATAAATATATTCTTTAAACCTGTTTTGAGTGCATACCTCTTATCTTAAAAGGTCACTGATGGGATTAGGAGCCATGGAGGTTGGAAATTTGCCACTGCTGATATTTTGTGGCCCCCTGTGTCTCTGTTGAAGGGGTTTTAAATTAGCTACAAGAGAGATGTTGATATCTCCTACGTCCATACGTTCGTGTCAGGCTTACCTGAACCTCCCCCAATCTTTGTTCCTTCAACTGAGCACTTAGAGTTAGAGGGACCATTTATTATACAGATTGTTTTATATTGGCATTTTGTCTCTGTGGATCATAGATTTGTTTTTACCAAGGTTAGTGTATTTGACAAAACCTAGTAAATGACATTTAGCAGCTCTCTTTTTCTCTACCGTTCTCGGTAGCTCCCTGGGTGATACTTGTACCTCTCCTTTCAGTTCCGCTACAAAGAAGCCTTTGTTAAAGACAGAGGTCATCAGATCGGATTCCACAGTGTGAGCGATGACCCCAAGACCAGACATGTGATGAAGGTCAGCAAACTGCAGAGCGACAAGGAGTACAAGAGACTCTCAGCGCAGAGCAGGGCCCAAGTCCGGACCAACCTGGACCAGCCCGGCTTCATTCAGGCCAAGAAGAGCCAGCAGCAAGCCAGCAATATCAACTACAGGCAGCACCTTCACCAGTACACGTGTGATCCCCAGCAGCTGGGCCTGAAACACGCTAAACAAGCGCACAGCCTGCAGAGTGACGTGAGTGTGCAAAACCCCGTCACTTCGATTCCTCAAGACAGCCGCTAACCATGGGAAGGGTCAATACATGCAGATGTGTTCGGCATCTAATGCAGCTGTTTAACTTATTTGGTACCCGCCACTTTGGCTCTTATACTGATTAGCCAAAGTGAACCGGGGACATTTAGTTCACTTTAGTGTGGTTGGTGTCGTGGGTCAGCTAGTTAAGGTGCGTGGTGTTAAGGCTAACTAGATCCCTGCTCTCTCTCTCTGTCCGGCTGTCCAAGAAACAAATGTGCCAGTACCATGGGAACACTCAGACATTTTTCCAAGGAGGAGCCATATTTTTGTTTCCCCTACAGGTCCCTAGACTCTTCTGTCCCCAACAAATACCCCCCCCCCACCTTCCCCCAGCACCGAAGAAGCCCTGCAGCTAGACCTTGGAAGACATTGAAAGTAGCTATTCCCTGGTGGTCCAGTGGGTAGCATGGGTTTATGCATTCTGCAAACAGAGCAGACCCACCCACTTCATGCAGTGTTTTACACCTGGCAGCATGCCTCTAATTAATCAGAGCATCAGATGCCCCTGCTTGTGAACACAGATGAACGAAATCCTCACTACCACCACAATATCTAAAATCTATTAAGAAAGCCCTTGGGCGCTTACAGATATATATATAAATATAATGGAACTCTATGGGTATCATACAGGTACTCGGTAATCAGGTAGATTGTATGACAGTCCACATTAGTGCCTGGGTGGCATAGATACAGGATTGAGAGTAAATCGGATCACATTTAGCTACCTCAGTGAACTTCTGGTGCAAGCTTTAAATGGTGTTCAAACCAGATACATGAGGGGACCTGGTGTGACTCTATCAGAGGCTACCAATGTATTTATGCCATATTCCGCTTGCTAACTAGACTTCAGATATGTCCTGCAGATTGTTCAGACATTGATTTACTTATGTATATATTGCAATTGTATTATATATTTAAGTTACCTTCCCCTGCATGCATTGTACCCATTGCGCTTTACAGAAAGTTCCATTCTAATCAGCCAAACTGTTTGTGTAACAGGTCAAATACAAGTCCGATCTGAACTGGATGAAAGGCGTTGGCTGGACTCCTCCTGGCTACTACAAAGTAGAACTGGCTCGCAGGGCGGCAGAACTGGCAGAAGGAGAGGAAGAGGAGCCTGATGTCACCATGGTATCTGATTTAATTCCATGGAACACATGATCACGATGCGATCTGTATAGGAATGAACATTGCATTGTACATCCAAACCTATGTCTACATGAATCAACGTGTTAGTTTGTATTCAGGGCTGTACTGGGTAGAATGCAGCCTGCAGGAGACAGTAAATACTGATCTATTGTGCATCAAGATATGGCCTTTATTCACTAGATTGGGAACTGTGGGGAATTGACAACCAAAGTGGAGAAATCAGGCATTAGTAGCAGAGGTAGAGAGATAGGTAACCTGGAGAATTTGTCTCTGCTATTTTGGTCTGATTTTTGCTATCCTATCGTCAGATCCATATATACAGTATATACATTGATACTAATTTGTTTTCTTCATGTTTCATGTATTCGTCTTTTTAAATGGCCGCTGAATACAGTGACCCTGGATTGTACAAAAAAATGATAACCGATCAGCCATAACATTATATATATATATATAACATTGTGCTCATAACATTATGAGCACTGACAGGTGGCAAGCCGGTGGAGGCAGTGTGATGCTTTGGACTGACAGGTGGCCAGCCGGTGGAGGCAGTGTGATGCTTTGGACTGACAGGTGACAAGCCGGCAGAGGCAGTGTGATGCTTTGGACTGACAGGTGACAAGCCGGCGGAGGCAGTGTGATGCTTTGGACTGACAGGTGACAAGCCGGCGGAGGCAGTGTGATGCTTTAGACTGACAGGTGACAAGCCGGCGGAGGCAGTGTGATGCTTTGGACTGACAGGTGACAAGCCGGCGGAGGCAGTGTGATGCTTTGGACTGACAGGTGACAAGCCGGCGGAGGCAGTGTGATGCTTTGGGCAATGTTCTGCTGGGAAACCTTGGGTCCTGCCATTCATGTGGATGTTACTCTGACATTTACCACCTACTTAAGCTTTGTTACTGACCATGTACACCCTTTCATGGAAACGGTATTCCCTGATGGCATTGGCCTCTTTCAGCAGGATAATGCTCCCTGCCACGAAGCAAAAATGGTTCAGGAATGGTTTGAGGAACACAACAACCAGTTCAAGGTTATAGAAAGTGGCAGTGTGCTTGAGTGTTATAAAGTCACTTTATAGCACACAAGCGCACTGCCACTTTCTATATGTTTGTTGTTTATCTGTATTGCAGTTTGTTGGGATAACTGCTGGACTAGTTGCTGCTAGTGCTATATCCCTTAGAGCGCATTCTACCTCTCCCATTTCACTTTTTTTGAACCAGTTCAAGGTGTTGACTTGGTCTCCAAATTCCCCAGATCTCAATCCAATCGAGCATCTGTGGGATGTGCTGGACAAACAAGTCCGATCCATGGAGGCCCCACCTCACAACTTACAGGACTTAAAGGATCTGCTGCTAACGTCTTGGTGCCAGTTACCCCAGCACACCTTCAGAGGTCTAGTGGAGTCCATGCTCGACGGGCCAGGGCTGCTTTAGACCTACACAATACTAGTGGTCATAATGTTATGGCTGATCGTTGTAGACATAGACATCAATATATCTATGCATAAAATTTCATTTTGTTTCATTTTTTTTTTCCTAGGACCAAACAGGCCATGGGTCTCTGCAGCAAAGGGGTGTAAATCTGGACGCCTCAGAGATTCTCCAAGTCAAACGGAAGAAAATCCTTCCCGTGAGGAAATGAGATCTGCCATAACCAATGCGAGATATATTCGTTTCACTAAACGTCCCGCCAAACCATGTTAAATATAATAGATAAACCCACGAGAATGAATATTGGTTACAGAGAGAGCATTACTGGGTGTGCTGCACTGCAAACCTAATGCAGAAACCCGTAAATGATAGGAAGGGTAATGTACCTACCTGTACTACAGGAGTCCACTGTCATCTTAGAACCATGTGACAAAGTTCAGACATCCAGCCACCGCTACCACCTGTATAAGCAGCCTGGTAGCACAGGCTGATTGAACAGGCTAAGCCTGTTTAAATTAATGCTGTTTATTTGCGTCTCATTAGTCTTGGATAATTATTGCAACAATGTTTTTAAAAGTTACTCGTAGGTGTTAAGGTGGGATCCTAAAAAAAAAGGCGTGAAGTTTAGACAGATATTTATATCTCCGCAGTTGCCCTGCCCACGTAGGGGCAGGATTTAGCCAATGGCTACCCCTGGCACGCTCACAGCACCAAGATATTAGAAAAGGAGATCGCTATTGGTCCACAGTGGACAATGTCATGAAGGCAGCAGTTAGATGATATGTGGTGTATTTAGAATGTAGACTCTTTCATTGATAATGTATGCATGTACCTTACGGGGGGTTCTTCTAGCATAGAGATGTCATGCTACCGCCCTCTAGCTACGGAGGCCTACCTCTCCCATAATTCTTTGTCGGCTAAGAAGCAGAGAGTATGGGAGTTGTAGTCCATCAACAGTCGAGACACTAATGTTCTAACAGAACAGGTGTCTGTTTAAATCAGGCTCTAGGTTATTTAGTAGGTAGCAGTTTTTTTGGGTGGGGTACTTGGCGGAAAAGTGGTCTATGTATGTCTGTTAAAAGAAGTACTGCACTACGTCGCCCTGTTTATTTTATCCATATTTCTTGTCGTATGTGTGTTTTATCCCTGGAAATATAAACCTATTTATTTGTAACAAAATAGAATAATTACGCTACAATCACATACGGAACGTCTAGGCTTTTGTAGAGGCAGCCCCAAATATCCCTGCGATTATTGCAAAGCCTATATTATGTTTACGGGTTGTGTTGCCTTAATGTATAGAATTTCAGTACTGGCAGGATCAGTTTTATACTAGAACAATGAATTTTAAATTTCTATGATGCGGAAGAGTTTGTACTGAATAAAATCGTTGGCTCTTGAGCCCTATGTTGTCTTCATTTCTCCAGACTGGGCGTGTTCGCTGAGCTCTAATCCCGGCACCTTTCCATGAGCCGATATGGTTGGATTTTGTTTTTTTTTCCCTAGGGATGGTCACATATCCTCTGGTTAATTTTACCCAAACAAATGGTTAAAATGGCTTTTGGCACAAGGGTTATTACACAAAGCCTAATGGAGCAGGGAAGCATACGTATTTATAACGAGGATTGGCAAAGCAAGCCAAAGATCTGCTCTTCTCTAGGGCAGCAGGGCCTACTGACCGAACCCTGAGAAGATTTTCTCAGAAACCCTTGGAAAGCTCTTTGGCATGATTCGCAATCTCACTCCTCAAAGCTATTACCATGGTCCTGCTTACTTATAAACAGGCTGGGTCTTTCAGGTTTGGTCACTAAAGATTGCAAAAGAAAAATGAACAATACACAGCACTTCGACCGTCTGAACTTGGAAAAGACTCTTCTCTCCTCATTAGATCTCTTGTTAAATTAATCAGTTGATTTTGACCAGGGGAGTGAAAAATTAGTTTCAGATCGATGATTACAGATGGAGATGATAACATGGCCATTATCTATTTCCATTTTTGCCAATTCAAGAATTGACATGACTTTGTCTCCACAACTATTTCCGTGGGGGGAATCATGGGTGGTTGTAGTCAGAAGTTGATTACCCCTCATCCAGGCCCCCTATGTACATATCCTACTGGTCAAGGACCTTCCGAAGAGATAGCAAATAGGACAGGTTTAACACTGTGGATCACTGCACTCATCAGTGTGTCGTACACCTTTCTCAGTGTACACGGGGTAATGTGCCAAGTTATGTATAGGTCACCTGCACAACTAGGCAAACAGCTTTCTTTACACATGTGGGGATTGTTAGGAGAACATGTTGTATTGATTCTAGAACGGGAACAGTTTGATGATAAGATACCTGTAAATATACAGGTAGCGATTTTTTCTTAGTGTAACCTAATTGGGAGAACAGTTGGTTGCAGAACTTCACAATATATACATACAGCGCCCCCGAATTGCTCCGTGTAGCAATCGCCCCAGAAGAAAAATTTCAGGGCTGCCTAATGCTGCGACACTGAGGCATTAGAGAATCGGTGATCGCGAAAACCACCCGTTCCACCGCATAACGTGCCAGGCACCTCCTTTGACGCCAACTGAGTTGCCGGCTGGATGTACCTGGCACCTCCTTTGTCGCAAAGGGGTTAAGGGACAACCTTTTAGAATCTTGGGTCAGATCTTCTTTCATTTGACCCAAGATTTTAAATATGTCGTCCCGTCCCCCCCCCCCCGTGAGAGAACTGGATGGAGCAAATAGGGCTCAATTAGGTAGGTTTTAGCATTTTTCATTAAAGAATTTCTTCTTAAAAATGCCTACAGAAATGGACAGAAATTATAGATGAATAAAGAAAAGTGTTTTAAAAAATCCACCACTAATCCAGTATTAGTGTATATTCGCACATGGCAATGGCATAATGTTTTGTCTGCTGTTATGAAAACTTTTAAAATGCAATTTTTTAATGATGCAAATCTGATCTGCTGGAAATCACACACAAGAAAGGTAGAGAATAAATCAATTGTTTTTATACTCCCCTCCGATGTCATTACATTTAATTTTGTTTAAATAGACAGACACAAAAAAAGTCTTACAGAAATTGCCGGCTGATGTTTGCTGTCATTATCTAGTGGTTACAGTTCCGGTGACATTTCCTTTCATATTATTTTTAATCCAATCAGCAAATTTATGTACGTGGGCGTAAACACCCGGCTTGTCCTTAAGACCACAGTTGTCTCCCCAGCTTACCACGCCAACAACCTGCGAGACTCCGCCCCTTTCGCAGACTAGTGGACCGCCAGAGTCTCCCTACAACAATAAATACAGAAATAAATCAAAACTTAAAGGCTAGGATACAGAATAGTATGGTCATTAGAGAAAGAGGCTCAGGATTAGTTAAAAGGGGTAGATAACTATATCTAAAAAGCACTTATTTTTAATTTATAGCAAACTGTAGGTCTCATGTAGCTTGACATTTCAAATAAATCCTCTAAATTCAGTGACGCCAAATGAGGGGAGAGAGACAAAATGGTTGATATAGCAAACATCAAGAAAAATATTGCACTTTATTTACATTTTTTTCGGAGAATACATTATATTAACATTTATTTATATAACGCCAGCAATTTGCATAGTGCTAGGTATGGCGCATAGAGGGCTACTATGTTAGATGAACAGACTGATACATGAGGTCGAGAGCCCTGCTCGAAAGGGAGTGGGGGACGGGAGACACATAAGAGAATGAAGAGGTCAAAGGGGAAGGTGGTGTTAGTAACAGTATTTGGGGACAGTAGAAGCTAGACGATGGAGGAAAAGTAAGCAGAGATAAGAATAGTTTTTTCATCCTTCACACGGTACAATACTTATTTTTTTTTTTTTCTTTAAGCAGTGCAGGTGGAACTGCCCCTTTAAGGAAGCCTAAAAGTCCCACAATCAGAACATTTGCTCCCTATTGCAACACACCTGGCAGGAGTCGGTTCCTCCCTCCGGAACTCCAGCACACAGCATACTGTTGTCGATGAGTTTGCCGTAAGACTTGGGATCAGTGCAGTTGGCTTGTGAGATTATCTGAACAGTGGCATCAAGTAGGTGTGGTACGAAACCTAGAAAAGACAAAGTAGCCAACAAATCTGATCACAGAATGGTTACATTATGGCAAATATGATAATCTGCCTGTTTTCCATGCTTATTTTTGGTCAAACCCTATTGAGTAGCCCAAGACTTTTCCTGTTTTGGCCAGGGTCAGAAGGGAAGGAGCGGTACTTAACTGAAACCAGTGATTGACCTCAGTGGTCCCAAGGATCGAGAGTTGTGCCTTAGACCTCAGAGCCAGCTGTTTAAATCAATGCCACATTTTAAACATGGAGAAAATGCAACAATTTTGAAAGCAAAGGATGCGATTATAATGTTTTAGTTTTGAACCACGGTCTACCATATTGACTGTTCCATGATTTATAAGGGATATTCCATTTTCCTATTGTGTTTAAACTATTTAAATAAACTATTGTTTGTTAAAGATACAGGTAGGGCCCATCAATACGCTGGCAGGTGTTGGGTGTGCTTAGATTTAAATAGCTGACTTAAAAACCTCTAAAAATTACTCTAGACACATTTGAAATAGAAGGTGCTAATTTTATTAAAAGTGCATTCATTTGAGTAACTGTGGAAGGTAATATATATATATATATATATATATTTTTTTTTAATTAAATAAAAGATCCCTTAATGATTTTTTTTGTATTTTCTTTCACATATGCCAATTTATTCATATTATACTGAACTGTCTAAGACTTGGAAGGATTTGTTTGACAGATATGGCACCTGTTAAGTATAAAAAGAGCCTGTTGATCAACAGTGTCTTTGAGATACAGAGATTTGTAGGTGTAAATAATCTTAAAATTTTCCAAACAAGCATTACCATACTTTTTAAAATGGGAGCTTAAATAAAACTCTATTATCTCTTGAAATGTAGGTTATAGAAAACAAAATTCAAAAACACATTTTGTTCATCTTAGGGTGGCAGTTTATTTAGGAAACATTTTTCTCACGTTAAAGACTGAATTTAAACTACCTGAAATACTCACATTTTCTACCGACAGTGGACTGGATAACGCATTTATTTAATAGGCTTAAACTGATCGAAAGGATCTTTATACAAACAAACCTGTCTCCGTTTTCCCCCAGCCAGCGATGACACAGGCCTTTCCAGGGGAGAATTCGCGGTTTGCCAAGCAAGCAGTCCTCACAAACATTGTTTCTTTGGCACAAGTTTTATTTATTTTTTTCAGCTCGATGAGCGCTGCAATTAGAGAGGACAGAATAGGGGATCAGAGGCGTCACCCCCCTGGATTTCCTTCAATACCATGCCAAGCAGATTGCTTAGTAATGTCAGATAGCCCATTAAATATGCCATACAGGAGCCCCATAAATATACCACACACATGAGCCCCATTAATTATGCCATACACAAGAGCCCCTTAAATATGCCACACACAAGAGCCCCATTAATTATGCCACACACAAGAGCCCCTTAAATATGCCACACACAGGAGCCCCGCAAGGTGACAGTGGGCCACATTCATCTATTATACAATTATAAAACAATAAATCTATATATTTATGCACACAAACACATATCACACACACACAAATCACACACACACATGCTTGTGATATGTGTGTGTATAAATCCACACCGACTTGTTGCATTTATACTTACATTAACTTTTTAATATTATATTCATCTATTTTCATATGTAATAGAAATTGCATTTCTTGTTTTTATTCCCATCCTCTGCACCCACATTGCTCTTAAAGGACTTAATACAGCACCATACAGCACCCACAGCACTTGCCATGCACCTATATTGCACCCACAGCACTTGCCATGCACCTATATTGCACCCACAGCACTTGCCATGCACCTATATTGCACCCACAGCACTTGACTGATGAAATTGCCAAATGAGCCCCTAATTTGTCTTTACATACCGGGTCAAAAGGTGCCACCCCTCCCCCGGAACCTCCTCATTGTCTAGTGGAAGCGCGTGGCGCAGACTACAGACATATACTGGAAGCGCCGGTATTAGTCCCTATCTCTGCGGACACCTGGTTTATAAATAACCCTCTATGAACCACCCAATGCCGCTGAAATCCTTGTCTTGGTATCTTGTAGCTGTCTGTACACTTGTAAAAATCTGGGAGATGTCAAATTGAACAAGCGACGTGTTTTATCTGCTTCAGTTGGGGGCTTAGAGTAAAACTGTAATTTGCTTCACTTGTCGAGCAGGGAGATTAGCAGTCAATCACTAGCTGGTTTGTTTGTTTTCCATGGGCTCTGAATAATTCTCTTATTTACATACATACTGACAAAGGAGCTTCATAAAATGTAAATATAATCATCTGGCAAAATGCAAGAGACGAAGCTCACTCCAGAGATAATGAGGCCACCTGTTCATTCCACTGCCGTCTGAGGACTCGAAAATGCCTTTAACCTATGTGCTGCCAAATGTATTCTACACCAGCCAGATAGGCAGCGTCCTATATCCATTTCACTTAAAGGGACCCGTAATAATAAATCAAAGGACATATAAACTTTATATTTCACTTGTGATTGGCTGTGCGCTCGCTGTGTCATCCTCCAGACCAGCTGTGACTCAGCCGGGAGTAAACCCGCGTATATCTATGATCATGGTACAGATCAGCCACTCACTGCTCAGCTGACTAAGGGTACTAGATATTGGGGGGGGGGGGGGGGTTACATCCAGTGAACAGGCATAGTTACAGTAGTAGTTTAGGTTGAAAAAAAGACTTGCTGCTGTTGACCTAAAAGAAGGCAACTAAAAACGCCTTATTCCAGCAAATTCGAATTCTGTTTTCAGTGGGGGGGGGGGGGGGGGGGGATCCTTCTTGACTCCAAATGGCAAATCAGATTTCTCCTTGGATCAACAAGCTTTAGATACATATTGATACCTATACTAACATGCATAGCCCTCTATGCTCCGGCTCATTAAACAAGTATCCAGGCTGCTTTTAAAGGCATCTAGATGGCGTGTTGGCACAGATCTCTTTTGGAAGCGGCACAGTTGTCCTGCTCCTTGCTAGACAAGAACAAGAGTGATTGACTGCGGTATTTAAACCTAGCTTTCTTTTTCAGAGAGATTGGGTTTAATTCTCTTTATCTCGAACAAATAGTACAAGCCTAACAATTGTGCATGCTAAACCTTTTTTGGGGGCAGAAAGAACAGAATACTGTAGAAGAGGTAGAAGGTGGAATATGATAAGTAAACTGATTCACAGTCAGTGCAGGGGGCATGGGATGTACTATGGGCTGTGCAATCCCTGTGAACTTTGTCAATACGCACCCAGTATCCGGCAAGCTCTGAATAATTCCAGATACGCTATCTCTATGGTCGGACACAAGTCAGGCTAAGTTCAGTGATGGGTCATGTTCTTCCCAGTCTCCATTTGTGGCTGGTATATATACTCACCAATGTCATTGTGCAAACTCATTTCCCTCTCTCTGTAAAGCTCATGGATGATTATTCTCTTGACGTCGAAGGCCTGCTCATTGACCTCCTTCTTCTGCAGGTCCATTTTTCCTAGAATTACTCTCCAGATTTGTGGCTGGGACCTGCGTGTCAAACAAAGTATTAATCGTATGTTTTCAACACAAACTGACGGGTTCTAGGACACTTCTTCGCGGCTGCTTCACCACAGACAGTTGAGCGCGGCAGTTTGAACGCTGAACTGTCAGCGGTGAAGATGAACGTGGCCGCTTCATCGCGGCAATGTAAGCGCTTACAAACATATACCCCCAAATAAAGGAACCCCCCCTAACCGTGACCCCCCCAAACTGTAATATCCAAATTAACCCCCGAACTCTAACACTAAAATTAACCCTAATACTAATGCTACCCCCAAACTGTAATACTAAAATTAACCCCTATTAAACATTGAACTGGCCATCGCATGAGTAGGGGTGGTGAAGGGGCTGCGTTAATGCCGATATATTTGTAGCTTTACATTTGTTTAAAATGTTTTCTAATGAATTTTTGTGGTTAGGGCGCCAACAGAAATGCGTCACTCCAATGAGAGTCTCCACTGTCATCAAACACCAATCTTGTTGACCTGCGCGGCTAAAGTGAGACCATTGAAACTAACGTCCGAAACAAGAAAGGGCAATGGATGTGCTGAATGAAACCCTCCTTGTCCGTTCAGCCGTGTATTCGTAATTGACTGGGTTTTCTTGTTACCGCTCCCCTCCCTGTCTCACCTCACTCGTAATAAATGTTGTTGATCTATGACCAAAGTTAACTCTATTAGATCTGCGCCCCCTTCTATAAGTGAACAACACTGAAGGCAGCACAGGGACACCAACGGTGGGGCCCCTCAACACCAGAAACATAAATGTGTAGTCTAGAAAATGGTGCAAGAGCTAAGGATTAAGGACATTTTTATGATGGCAAAAAGTAGGTTTTTCTGCTTGACATCGGAAACTATTCCTCAATATTAAGCAAACAAACTATATTTTGTAGCATATCGATCGTCCTATTGATTTTGTTCCAATCTAATATTAAAATATTGAATAATGATCTTGGTGCCCTGGACCATTGACTAGACCACACTTGATCTGTGATGGGACTGACTGGATTCAGTAGATCAACTGGCAGTCATTAAAGTGTGGGAAGCAAGTAAAGAAGCATTGACTGAATTTAACCACTGATAATTGGCAAGTGACCCACACACACAAAAAAAAAAGGATTTTCTTCGAGTTACAGATGTCCTGGTTGGACGTTTGTACTTACAGTGGTTTAACACAATGAGCTGCGGTCAGTACCCAGCAATCGCCGATCAAGGTGCCACCACAAAGATGTCCTGCGGAAAAGGGTGGGATGGCGACCTTCAGCTGTAACGATGCCAGCCAAGGATGCTTGCCAGGGTGCGTCCTCTTCCCGCCAAATATTCTCCCCCGGGTTACGTTTCCCGGAAGAATTTTTATCCCACAACTTGAAAACGTTATGTTGCCTTTGATGACGCTCGGAGAAGGAGCCTGAGCCGTGGTGTCTGCCGGCTTTATCACGGGGTAGCTGGAACGTATAATGGGGCCTGGAACAGGAGTACAAGGAAATACCAGCTGTTTCATCCAAGTTACATGAAATAAAAAAAAAATATAACACAGGAAACCATTCTACTTGGAATTAATGGCTTATCTAAGAATGACACGTCCTTCACACCAAAAGTCAAGCATGATATCCTTGCAAAAGTCATGTGACTTGCTCTCTTTATATTTAATTATATTGTTTTCTCTCCTTACCCATTCTCCCCAGCCAGTCTTTTAGCTGATAGAGTATTATGAGAGATCTAGGCCTCCTGCAGCTGGATGGCAACCATCTGACACCGCTACCTTAGAGATTACGTTATCCAGGGACCCACCCAATTCCCTATTCCCTAACACTACAATGAAAGCAGCAAGATAAATTCCTAGTCTTTTATTCAGCCAAGAAAGTGGACCTGGCAAAGGATTATATGCTTTGCAAGCTGAGACACGGGCTAGAGATTTGATCTTTCGTAACTGAACCTTTACGGGAACATAGATGTGCCAATGGCATGAAGAGACCCGGTTAGACCGGTTGGGGTGCAGATTAGGGGGAAACTGGGGACTGTTTTACATCTCAGAAAAGCCAGTATGAGTGGGTGTGAATCTACACCTAATTTAAATTCTGCTAATCAGACTAAATGACAAATCCCACCTTGACATTTTGGTAACAATAACTTAAATTAGGTTCATTATATATATATATATTTTTTTTTTATTGTTGCTCTTCCTTTCAGCATTTTTAGGTTAAAATATGACTGTGTCCACCACCGCATATCAGTGACGCCTGCTAAAAGGGAGTTTGTAATCTGAACTTTACTTACGCTTAATGTAGAAAACAAAAACGTATGATAAGGAGGATCTATGGATTGATACAAATGCACAAATGGATTTAAATGTGTCTGCGGAGTCTCGTGTTTATGACATCATCTTGTGGACTAATATGCGAATTCCACATTTCCAACAGAAAGTAGTTTGCATATCAAACAAGGTGATAAACAGGAGACATGGAAGATGCATCTAAAACATACGTTTCTCTGAATCTATGCCGTTGCTAGCAATTCTGCTCAGACAATTTAACAAATGTTGGAGAATCCAGATCAGATTGATATCCAGCTGGCGGCAGGCTGGTAAAAAAAAAAATTCTTGAAACCAATGTAACATCTATGGAGGTGATAGTACTTCCGGTATTTATTATTTTTTTTTACGAAGGAAAGATGGCAGCCCTAGTTCTAGAGGCATAGTTGCCAACATGTTTCCGTGGACACATATTTGTTCCACATGCTGCAGAAAGACCATGCAAAGTGCAGCCCGGCAGTATGTAGGATGGATATATGCAAAGACACAATCCAATTCATTAATCAGTGTGGAGATCTCATAGAACCTACCATGATAATTTAATTGGATTGTGTCTGTGCGTATATCCATCCTACATACTGCCGGGCTGCACTTTGCATGCTCTGTCTGCAGCATGTGGAACACATATATGACCCTGGAAACATGGCCGATGTTGGCAACTATGCAGAGGTCAGAGAGGAATAGGCAAAGTGTCTGTACAAAGACACCAGTGTACGTGGCAAGATCTGTAAAGGTCCATAGAACATCATTTAAATGTCCGTCACAGACCCCAGTAAATGTCAGACCAAGAACAAGGCTGGTGTCTACCCCTAGGACTATATATATATATATATATCATTTGCATCAATTCAATATCAGATCCTATAATTCATTAAGTGCGGTGATAGACCAAAACCCATCTAGAAATCTACTGACTCTGTGTACACACGGGGACATCACACACTTCCCATCTCAGTTCTCCGTAGTGATCTTGAAAGAAGCACCAAGGCTTCTCCGAACCATCTGGATTCCTGGAACGGAAAAAGAAAGAAAGTGTGGTCCTAATTGGATGATCAATAACATACAGCAGTCAAGCCTTTAAAAAAAACAAAACATAACTTGTGATTCTACAAAACTCTCTACGGGATGTGGCTGGAGAAACTGGAACCCGTATCTATTACAGGAATGTATGCTCTTGACTTATTGTTTCATGCAATGCTCATCTTTTTATAATTAGTCGGTTGACTCTCAGGAGAAAACAAAACACACAAAGCTACGGCATTTTAAAAGATATATTTTCGGCCTGTTATTAGTTTGCGGGAGTTTGGTACTCTATTTAAGTGCAAATTTAGTTTTAGCATGAAAGTAGAGCGTGTCTAGAAGTCATATAGGACCAGATAGAAATGAGTTCAAGGGACCTAAACCTTGTTTTTACTGTGAATATAGAGAATAAAAAAAGTTTGAAAATGATCTATACATTGTATTAGCAAAATGGCAAGCAAATGCCTAAATTAGGAGAAAATGTGTTTTAAATGTATCTGTGGAGTCTGCTGCTTATGACATCACCTGGGGCACGGTATGCAAATGAGCTGCTTTTCAATGGGAAATGTGTAATATTGCATATCATGCCACAAGTGATGTCATAAGCAGGAGACTCGACAGACACATTTAAAACACGTTTGCTTCTAATTTATGCATTTGCTTGCCATTTTGCTAATACAATGTATAGATCATTTTCAAAAAATTTTTATTGCCTACTTTCACTCTAAAAATCAACAATCAGGGGTCAGGAGATGATCATCTTCTCCCAGGGTGGAGCTCAGAGACGTCATAGACATTCCACACGGAGAACCATTTAAAAGAAGTCTAAATCGATAACGCAAGATGTTCCATCCGTAGACGCCCTGTTTCGAATCCTTTCTAATCATCCAGCTATTACCCTCTGCTTATTTAAAAAACTGGTAGAAAGGCTTATACATACATTGAGCAGGGACAAACATCAGCATCTCTCCAATCAAAGAGCACTCGTAAAAAGAGGGTCTATTGGGAGTCTCAGAAGCATGGTGGTCTCACTGGGAAACCACCAGCGACTGTGAGTTCATTGCGTGTAGGTGTGTCATTAGCATCACGCAAGCTCAGTGATTTCCCCACTCCATTCCTGTCTGTCCCTTTAAAAAAAAATGTCCCTCTTTGACCATTTGATATATTCGGGTGACGTTATGGCCTATTTTAATAGAATCAAATAAATAAAATCTTTCCCTATTCCGAGAACAGCTTTTTTTTTCTTCTTCTCCGAATCCACGTACAATTACCCTCATTATCATAATAATATTCCCTACAAACCTTTGATTTCATAAACGTCTCTGTGTATCACACGGTACCGTCTCACTTGCCCGTGAACGATGTTTTTTTGTTTTTTTTTCCTTGCGACCTTGCTCTTAAGGACCCTCGAGATTAATAGATAAGAGTATTTCCCCCACAAGAAAGAAACAGGTTAAAAAATAAATAAATAACATCTTCGCAGGGTGACCTTGTGTTATATTCCTGAGAAATAATAGTACTGAGCTTGAATATTAATTTGTGCCGTGCAAAACAATCATCTGCCCTTGACGGCAACTCGTTTTTTTTTTTTTGTAAACAGACCAAACGTGCCCAGTGTTAACTAAGGTCTCCAAAAATAATCTTGTATGGCCCCCAAACTCTGGACATTTACTGGTCCGACAAACCCCTACTTATAGTAGAACATTTACATTACAACTGGTAACATACTCTGTGGTCTTTAAAAGTTGGGAAAAAATGTTACATAAGTTTATTTGAATTGCATATTTTTAAATAGAAATGTATTTATGAAAGAATACTAAATCCAGTGCCTTGCTGAGCTCTCTTTGCTCCATATAGCAAAAAGATCTCACCCAAGTTTACAAATAACTGGGTTTATGTATAAATACTTCTGCAAACTGGCGCGTTGAGATGTATAAAAGTAAGGCATGGTTGCCATTACACATAGCATACAGTTATGGCCAGAGCCACTTCAGAAGCAGAAGTGAAAAGAAAAGCTTAGTGTCCCTTTAATACAAGGATTTACCTGCAATAATTGTGCTCGCTGATCCCAGTCATGTAAATCCCACTGACAAACGCGTTGACACTCTCCTTGGCCAGGAGATACGAGTCCCAGGGCAGACATCTAAAGCCACGTACTGTGTGGCTTATTTGGCCTCGGTATTGGAGTCCATCATTCCTGTAACAATCATGTGGTCCTGAAATAGGACAGAAAGTAGTAGGGGGGTATGTCACTTGTTTATGAGGCTTACCTTTACAGGGAGTGTCTGTGAAAACATCATTATAGCAATACATTTCCAAACCGTTCCACTGGACTTCATTTTTTACTGGACGCATGTCAACAAAAACTCCCCATGGCTAGTTGCTGCCTTCTTCATGTGTCTCCTACAGTCTCCTTACCTCTTCCTTTTCGTAACTGCAAGGCTTTACCCAAGCTGCCCCGTGTAACTTACCCCTGCAGCACATCTCCCCTCCTCCCTAATCTCCAAACCCACCACTTACATCTCATCCAAATTGAACACTCCTTAAGAAGACTCTGGTCAGACCCACCTAGATCCCTCCACTGTCTTTTCCTGCCATTTCACACACACATAATTTGCCTCCGATGTGCCCCACTCACTCTAGATTGCAAGCTTGTACGCAAGGGCCCTCTCTACCTCATAGATATGTCTGCCTTTGATCATTTAAATCCTTTAAATTTGGAAGAAAACATGTGTTCAATGTAAACAAACTGAAGAATCGGAATGTGGAGTGACCAAACCAGGCAGCAAAGTTGTATCCAACGAGTGTAATTTATTACAAAATGAACAGTGGCTAGCACAATCCTGGAATACGACAACACACAGAAAGGATCCGCGGATTTTTTTTTTTTAATGTGTTAAATGTAACTGCGGTGTCACTTGTGGCTTGTTATGCAAATTACACATGTTCCAGTGAAAACCAGTTCATTTGCATATCAAGCCACAGATGATGTCATAAGCAGGAGACACATTTCTCTTCTAATTTAAGCCTTTGCTTGCAATTTTGCTGAGCCATTTTAGAGATCGTTTTCAATATTTGTTGCTATAGTGCGTCTGAGATACCTTTTCAATGGGAATATGAAAAACCCACCTATTTCACAGAATTTTCCTCCATAGGGCAAAGGGCAGACGCATCGAAACTCATCTTTGTTTCTGACGACACAAATCCCACCATTTTTACAAGGGTTGAGGGAACAAACGTTGGAAGCTGGAATGAAAACAAATACATTTGTTTAGGGCGTTATTAGTAATTGCAGGGAACGGCAAACTTAAGGTCAGAGGTCAAGTTGGAAAATGTATCCAATTCAACTGAATGGGAGTATTGCATCATCTCTGATACTTTGGCTTTACATTTGCAATTCCCTTCTCACTTCCCTGCTATTCACTCAATAATGATTAAAGCCTTTAGTGTAAGTGGCAAGTATACTGGGTGCACTCAACGACTATGTGTCTTTATATTGATAATAAGTGTTATTAAAGTCCAATATTTTAACATTCTTCTTGTACTACACTGTTATATTTCATCTTATTATTATTTTGTAACTACCTTTGCTCAATACTGATCAGTTAAAATTAGTTCTCCCTATATTAAATTGACTATCCAAACAATATATTCAACATAGTTTGATGGTTGGAATGCTCCTTTGATGCATCTGGTAGTGTTTAACCTGTACATTGTACAGGTTTTTGTTAGGAATAATAAAGCCATGCAGTAAATCTTTAAGAATCGGGTTCAAAGTTTCCTTCCCAAGCCCTCACCCTTGGTTTTGGTAAAATTTCAAAAGAACAAAACACTGGATAGTTTTTAAATGTATCATCTGTAACATGCATTTTGGTTTTTTTCAGTTCTTTGAATTTCAGAGTGAAGCGATCCTTTGAGGGAATAATGGGTGAAGAGGCAATATAGAAATATTTAACATTTGTAATGTATGATATAGTATAATAATATATATTTATGGAATCCAACATGTTTAATAAACGACTTCTTTGTAGCAGTATCTTGCCAATAAACTTAGTCCGAAAACGTATGGGATGCTGAACCAAAAAAAATAAAAAATCATTCGTTATTCGTAGGTCAACTCAAGAGTCCGAGTTTTGGACCCAACCTATGTAATAAAATAGGTTTTCTGTTCTTCTAAGAAACTGACCAAAAGTAGATGCTTTAGGATTTGAGGAATAAAGTCACATTTAGAAAGGTCTCTCCAGCAGCTAATAAAGGAACAAACCAATCAGAGGTGGAATAATAGCAGATGCAGTCGATACAATATGCCCAGTCCTGTATCTTTAAGGGGATCAATGACGGACTCTCTATCCAGTGTCACAGCCAAAGTCAGCCATTTTACTCAAGCTGTTCTGGATGGAATTTACCAGTTTTGTATTTGGTATCATAAAAAACAAAAAACATTCTATTCTAAAAAAAAAAAAAAAAAGCTAGAATGTAAGAAGAATGTTGGCCTTGTGGGGGGTCCAGACAGTTTTCAACAGGACCCTTCACAGTCTTATTCTGCGACTGAAACATATGCCTGTTTCTGACATGCTGACATCGCGCCTCCTGACTGAATCAAATAACAACAAAAAACAAACTTCCCTCCTGTTAAACAGGTTTTAGGCCTGTTTTGGCCTGGAAGTTCAAACTTCCTTAAATTGATTCGCCCACAAGTTGTCTTTTGCCATCGAAGAAAATTTAATAACTTATCAACATTCCCCAATACGTAATACTTCCTTCAGCAAGTCCAAACCACCAAGAACATCCAGAAAGAATATAGAATGATAACTGTGCATCCCGGAAGGGATATGATACTCTTACCTAAGTGACACGTGGCTCCGTGGTATGGATAGTGACATCTGCACTTGAAATAAGGGATGGTTTTCTTGAGAACACATTCGCCTTGGTTGCACACGTCTACATCACATCTGCGAATCGCTACATAATAAAATAAAAGACATTATAAAAATCTGCTCCTTGTTTAATTAACTGGCACCCCCTGCACACACCTGCCTTCTGAATTCTGCCTCCAAATGGGACAGTTTGGGGAAGTCCCTTTACTATTCCAGCATGTCTGTATTCCAGCGCACAAAGCAAGGTCCATAAAGACATGGTTGGAGGAGTTTGGTGTGGAAGAACTTGACTTGTCCCGAGACCTGACCTCAACCCCATCGAACAACCTTTGGGATGAACTGGAACGGAGTTTGCAAGCCAGACCTTCTCATCCAACATCAGTGCCTGACCTCACACATGATCTACTGGATGGGCAAACATTCACACAGAAACACTGCAAGATCTTTTATAATGCCTTCCCAGAAGAGTGGAAGCTGCTAGATGTGCAAAGGGCGACCAACTATGTATTAATGTCTATATATTTAGAATGCAATGTACTATTATTGGTCTAGTACAGTGTTCATTGATTGATTTTTACCCCCCCCCCCCCCCACTCCATGCTGGAGAGCTGAGTGCGCGGGTCAGTAGAAGCTTCAATCCTTATATTTGTGAGTAAATAATACATATTGAGTCAGATATATAATATTCTAATTTTAATATGCATGACAAAAATAGGTAGGTCATCTTTGGATGACTCGGGTGAGCACAGCACCATTTCTCTTTCGGGTCAAGTTATAAAAAATACAGACTTCGTTGGAAAATATAAAGACTGCAGATTGATTTCACCGACTATAGCTCCGGAGAGCTTCCAGTTTGATACGATGCCCTTGTATACAAACAATTTATTGCAAGAGATAAACAGGTCCAAGTCACTGTGTTTTCTGTACTGTAACCACAGGCATGTCCCTTTAAATGTTTCTTAGTTTTTAAAACGATTGATCTTTGCCCTCGTTAATTCATTATTTGCAGTTTTTTGTAAGTTTGAAAAAAAAAATTATAACAACAGTTGTATCATTTACTGCCGAAAATATTATGACGCAAATCTGATTTTTGTTTTTCCTCCCATCATTTTAAACATTCCGTAGAAATAATTCCACTGACCTTTCTCGCAGTTTACTCCCGTGTAGAATGCATTGCAGTGACAGTGGTACCCGCTGGGTGTAGATTCGCATCTCCCAAGGTTCCAACAAGGATGTGAAATGCATGGATCTAGAATGTGATGGTAAAATGATCATTGCTCTCTCAGGCCTGCAAATTAGCTTTGTATTGAACGCACCCGTGCTCATGCTCTGGTCTGGCTGGTTCTCTTTGTGGAAATTTAAATGAGGCTTCTGTTTCCAGCTGTTTGCCCTGGCTCCATAACTCTATCCCCTCAGTTAGGCATTGTGAGGGATGACGTAAGAAGCTCCCCTATATACATATAGTTGCCAACATTGGCCATGTTTCCAGGGACACATATTTGTTCCACATGCTGCAGAAAGACCATGCAAAGTGCAGCCCGGCAGTATGTAGGATGCATATACGCACAGACACATTCCAATTAATTAATCATGGTAGGTCCTATGAGATCCCCACCCTAATTAATTAATTGGACTGTGTCTGTACGTATATCCATCCTACATACTGCCGGGCTTCACTTGGTCTTTCTGCAGCATGTGGAACAAATATGTGTCCCAGGAAACACGGCTGATGTTGGCAACTATGCACCTGATCACCTGATAATAGGGTTGCCACCTGGCCGGTATTTTACTGGCAGGCCGGTAAAAAATTGGCATCAGTCCAATGTTAAGTCTATGGAGACAGTACCAAGGCCGGTATTTTTTTGAAGAAAAGGTGGCAACCCTACCTGATAACAGAACGGCTAAATTAACTGTGCAGGTTCAGAATTTCTTAATGTTTCAGTTGTTTTGTTAATTTGGAGGCTAAAAAAAAAAATTGCAGAAAAACATTAATATAACTGAACTCGGGACATTTATAAACTATTTAGATGGGGTCTTTTTTAATGATTGTATTTGTCTTAATTATATTTTAGGTCAAAGTTAGAAAAAGCATTTTCTTTTATTTTTTCATCATATTTTATGATTTTTTTTTGTAGTAAATTATAAAGATATGGTGAACATAAAGGTATCTAGTGAAAGCCCTTCTTATGATGATACAAACAACATATAATTTGTGAGAAAATTCCAGCTAAACACAAACACCCCAGAAATGTAAAAACAGCCCTTGTCACCAAGGGAAAGTCCAGGTCAAAATGTCTTGTCACTAAGGGGTTAAACAAGTAATTATTTAACTAAATGGATACAATGAACTGTCCCTCTACATACCCTCATCAGAATTGTAAAAATGAAGGGACGTTCCTAGCCCGTCTACTTTCAAATCTTTTTCAATCTTTTTCAGCAATTTTTCTGCAAAGGAAAAATAAATTGTGATAAATAAATACAGTTAAATGGTTACTAAAATCCTTACTGAGCTTGGTGGACAGACAAAAGTAATATGCTGAGGGATGTACGATGGGTGAGATACTGCAGTCCTCAGTGAAACAGTTAATGTTTGTAGGGGTATAACTAAAAACCTACAGGGCCCTATGTGAAAATTGTCCTGCTCCAGCAAAGTGTCACCAAACCACACCTTACTTTAGTGCCATGTAGCCCCACTTTCCACAGTGCCATTTATTCCCACTTTCAAAGAGTGCCATACATACCCACTTTCCCAGTGTCCTAAATTCACACTTTCCATAGTGCTGTCTAAAACCACTTTGCACAGTGCCATGGATTCCTGCTTCCTATATTGTCATATAGCCCTACTTTCCACAGTGCCATATAGCCCCACTGTCCCCAGTACCACAAAGTCACACTTTCTATAGTGCCATATACCCCCACTTTCCCCAGTGCCATATATCCCCATTTTCCACAGTGTCATATATCCCCACTTTCCACAGTGCCACATATCCCCGCTTTCCACAGTGCCATATATCCCCTTTCACACTTTCCATAGTGCTGTGTAAAACCACTTTCCCCAGTGCCATATATCCCCACTTTCCACAGTGCCATATATCCCCTTTCTGCTTCCCTCTGAATAACTTATTTACAGTAATCCAACTCTCTCTCACAGTCTGATCACGCCTTGTCTGACACTGATCATTTCATGTGCATCACCCTATATCAGACTTTCACTTCAAACCACCAGTGATGGTGCTGGGATGTAAATCTGACCCAGACACACCTTGTATGAAACCTAGGTACCAACATAATCCTGAACCCACCACACGATCAGCCTTCTACAGGAGGTCTAGGGGAATAACGCTGACCTATGAACCTATCTGTCCGAATAACCATCTCAGAACTCTAATCAGGATCAATATAAGAATTGGAGAGCTATTCCCAACTCATCACCCATTGGTACCTTCCTCTAGAAATGTTTTATCATTTAACAGGAAAAGTAGAGAATATTTACCATGTATTGATGTGTGGGGGCGATGCTGTGAAAATAAAGAAATAGGTTAGATATGCAGGATCAAAAACACTTATATATACATAAAATAAAAGCAGAAGGAAGCTGCAGTATAATACAATGTGAACCCTTTTCTCAGGAAGCATTTATTTGGTTTACTGTCCCTTTAAGTAGGTTACCACACTGTTTGTTCTGTTCTTTGAGTTTATTGAGTACACACGGCTGTGTTTGCAGTTCCCTTGTTCTTATCTCCCCAGCTTACAAACCAGTATTAGGGTCTGATGAAGACAGTTTGCTCTAGACATGTGCATTCGTTTTCGGACGAATGCATTTTCGGACGAAAATAGTATTTTCGTCCATTCGTCCGAAAAACGAATAACGAAAATTTTAACTAACAAAATCCGAATGAACGAATGGTTAATAAACGAAAATCATTCGTTCATTCGTCCATTCGTCCATTCGTGCTATTGGCATTCTAAACCGAAATAGAGTCGGTTTACAATACCAATAGCATTGTACTACATTCCATAAACCGACATGAATGACTTTCGGTTTATGGAATGCATGTAATGCTATTAGCTTCCTATAAACCGAAATTGAGTTCCCATTCATACGAATAGGTCAATTGACCTATTCGTATGAATGGGGACTCTTTCGGTTTATAGAAAGCCAATAGCAGCATGTATTCTATAAGCCGAAAGTCTTTAAAACAAACGACGTTCGGTTTATAGAATACATGTAATGCTATTGCTGTTCTATAAGCCGAAATACTTTCGGCTTATAGAACAGCAATAGCATTACATGTATTCTATAAACTGAACATCGTTCGTTTTAAAGACTTTCGGCTTATAGAATACTATTGGCATTCTATAAACCTAACTAGAGTCCCTCCTCATTCATAAGAATTTCTTATGAATGGGGACTCGACTCTAGTTCGGTTTATAGAAAGCCAATAGTATTCTATAAGCCGAAAGTCTTTAAAACGAACGACGTTCTGTTTATAGAATACATGTAATGCTATTGCTATTCTATAAACCGAACGACTTTAAGCCGCTATTATAGAATAGCAATAGGAATACATGTATTCCATAAACCGACAGCCTATAAACCGAACCTTCGGTTTATAGGCTGTGGGCATTTTACTACACGGAGACAAAGTCTCCATTCATAATTTTATGAATGGAGACTCTGTCTCCGTATAGTTAAATGCTATTGTATTCTATAAACCGACTCTATTTCGGCTTATAGAATGCAATAGTACTACAAATGGACGAATGAACGAATGATTTTCCTTTATTAACCATTCGTTCATTCGGCTTTAGTTAGCTTAGCATTTTCGTTCTTCGTTTTTCGGCGAATGGACGAAAATGCAATTTTCGGACGAAAATGCATTCGTCCGAAAACGAATGCACATGTCTAGTATATATTCACATGTAAATTGCTTTTTTAATAAAAAATTATGATATAAAAAAAATCTTGTTTTTATTTCCTTTTAAGTGACAATGCTGCCTCTCTCTTTCCCTTGCCCCCAGATTTGTCGCTCTCCCCCCCTTAGTGTTGTCTCTCTCTCACCCTCCCTTTGGCTCCCCCCTCGCTCCCCTTGTGTCTGTCTCTTCCCCCCTTCCCTCCCCTTGTTTCTTTCTGCCCCCCCCCCTTGTTATTCTGTCCCCCCCTCACCTGTTTCTTGCTCCCTGGTGGCTAGTGGGGGCAGCCGGGGGATGTATGCACTATACATAATAGACGGAAGTGTCGGGCAGCATGGAGGTTGTCTGCACGATTCGTGCAGACATCCCCCAGCTGCCCGATTCTCCCTGGTGGCTAGCGAGGGAGCGGAGGATGTCTGCGCGATGAGCGAGACCTCTCCTGCTGCCGCCCGGCATGACCGCCGGCACTTCTATGATGAAGCTGGGTACTTCCGGCTTCCTCATAAAAGTCCTGGCTGTCGTTCCGGGCGGCAGCAGGGGAGGTCTCGCTCATCGCGCAGACATCCTCCGCTGCCTCGCTAGCCACCAGGGAGAATCGGGCAGCTGGGGGATGTCTGCACGAATCGTGCAGACAACCTCCATGCTGCCCGACACTTCCGTCTATTATGTATAGTGCATACATCCCCCGGCTGCCCCCACTAGCCACCAGGGAGCAAGAAACAGGTGAGGGGGGGACAGAATAACAAGGGGGGGGGCAGAGAGAAACAAGGGGAGGGAAGGGGGGAAGAGACAGAAACAAGGGGAGGGGGGCAGAGAGAAACAGGGGGAGGGAAGAGACAGACACAAGGGGAGCGAGGGGGGAGCCAAAGGGAGGGTGAGAGAGAGACAACACTAAGGGGGGGAGAGCGACTAATCTGGGGGCAAGGGAAAGAGAGAGGCAGCATTGTCACATAAAAGGAAATAAAAACAAGATTTTTTTTATATCATAATTTTTTATTAAAAAAGCAATTTACATTATGAATGGAGACTTTGTCTCCGTGTAGTAAAATGCCCACAGCCTATAAACCGAACGTTCGGTTTATAGGCTGTCGGCATTTTACTACACGGAGACAAAGTCTCCATTCATAATTTTATGAATGGAGACTCTGTCTCTTATTAGTTAAATGCCGACAGCCTATAAACCGAACGACTTTCGGTTTATAGACTTTTGGCTTATGTAATACATGTAAACCTATGGCTATTCTATAAACCGAAAGTCGTTCGGTTTATAGAATAGCAATAGGATTACATGTATTCCATAAGCCGAAAGTCTATAAACCGAAAGTCGTTCGGTTTATAGACTTTCGGCTTATAGAATACAAGTAATACTATTGCCTTTCTATGAACCGAACGAGAGCCCCATTCATAAGAATTTCTTATGAATGGGGATCTCGTTCGGTTTATAGAAAGCCAATAGTATTACATTGTATTCTATAAAACGAACGAATAAAAATTAACGAAACGAAAATAATGAACGAATTTCGTCTGAAACGAATGCACTAATGAACGAAATTCGTTTTAGACGAAATAAATAACATTTTCGTCCGAATGGACGAAAACGAAACGAAAATTTTAGTTTTGCACATGTCTAGTTTGCTCCATACATTAAAGGGACACTCCCACCAAAAAATGAAAAGGTTTTACTTTATATGATATGTGTTTTGTTTTTGTTATGTGACTGTATTTAATCAAATATGTAACTAAACAAGTGTGACTGGGAGTCGCCATTTTGTGTAATATAGTGTTTTTGGGTGCCACTCCCCAGTGACTTTACAGCACTAGTCTCTCACTTTGGGGCTGGGGACACAGAATGCAGTCTATAAGTCAGAATTCTGACCATAGACTTGCATTGAATGGGAGGGTAATGTAACTATTACATCACAAGGAGGCAGAGTTATGATCCTGTTTGATCAGGTCAATCTCCTCTCTTTGTGTTGGATGGCAGGTAAAAAAATATGTACACAGCCATCATCATGCAGGCTTTGGCCACAGGTGTAAAGTGAGACTGGCTGGAAGATGTTGGACAATGTTGCATCATGGGAAATAGTGTCAAAGGGATGCTGGAGATAAGCACCTAATTTTATTTTTCCTTTTATATGCAATTAATATAAAAAGAAACCAGAGGCATATGCATTATAAATGTGTTTGTTTTAAATGAGCAGGTTATCTAGATACATCTTATGTAAGTGGTACTGTACTAAATGTCAATCTATCCCTTACTTAATTGTATCCAAAATTAAACTTGAGGTCATTTCCATTAATTCCAGAGAAATATTTTCAACAATTGCAATATGTCACAGTACATGTGACCATCAGGGGAAGGCATTTTCTATATTTGCTTTTTCTGTCTATAAATCTCAGTAACTTATCTGTCGTGTCTGTCTATATGTGTCTGTCTTGTTAGTCTGTCTATCAATCTTTGTAACTTATCTGTAACTTACCTCTCTGCAACAAATCTGTCCTGTCTGTTTATCTCTGTCCTGTCTGTCTATCAATCTCTGTATCTTATAATTATGAATGGGGACTCTATTTCGGTTTATAGAAAGCCAATAGTACATGTATTCCATAAGCCGAACGTAGGGTCCCCATTGACTTCAATGGGGTTTGGGGTCAAGTTCGGGGTCAAGTGGACCCGGACTTTTTCAAAAGTTCGCTCGAACTTCTTGAACGCGAACATCCAGGTGTCCGCTCAACTCTGGTCATCATCAATTAATAAGCCACAGCCAATTTGCCTAATAATACTCGTTATCCTCATTATCGTCCCCCTTCCCCAGTACTCACCTCCTGGCTGCACCATGTCCCCAGTCATCTCCTCCTGCACGGAGGAGGGATATACAGTCACCGGATATGGCGTGGGGTCATATCTGGCGGCAAGGTTTTTTTAAACTTTTCTTTTTCTTTTCCAGTAGCAGCATCCAGCGGATGCAGCTGCCAAGAAAACAAAAAATCTGAGCAGTGCGATCGATACGCTGTGAGGTGGATACCGGCACCGCGTGGCCAGCAGCGGGCCCCTTAACCAGAGGGCCCTGGGCAAGTGCCCATTGGTTAAAGCGACCCTGGACACGAAAATAGCACAAATCAGTAATTAATATCTGGGGGAATATTTGAGGGAAGTTGGGGAATGTTTCTTTACCCTGTTAAAGCCTGATATCCCTTGTCAATTCACCACAGATCACTATATAAGTGAATAAACCACTATTTAGAATTCAGGATTGCTAGGCTTGATTTGTTTCACTCAAAAATTGCATTTCTTTGTTTAATGCACCTCAGTGCACTGCTTAGTTAACAGGGCCCTCAGAATATAGAGCAGAGGACCCCACACGCCATGCTCTCCAAAGAAACGAAAAATGTAACAAAGTATCTATAAAATAAGAGTGCAAAACACAGAAACATTCTGGGTTATTATCAATATTAAATACTCACAGTTTCAATAGTGGGTCTGATGGATACAAGGGCTACGACCAGGCACAACATTGGGATAGTCATGTTTCCATATGGTCTGTATGTCCAGCAATACTGACACGGCTTATGGTACAGAGTCTATGTTAGCTAAAGGCTACAAATTAACCTGCACAGGGGTATACCCCACTCCTGGCTTTACATTAGCTCAAAGAATGAGTGTTTGTAGAAGATGGGTGGGAGAGATTCAATGTATGGACATCCCCCTATATACACAATTACACTCCCTGCTGGGTCCTCGTCTTACTGAGATTTATGTAAAATGTCCCACCTTCCACACCAAATAAAAAACAGAATAATTAGTCCTGGGAAGGTACTCTACCCATCACACTCCAGTCTGGGTTGGATTCCAACTCCCAACAATCAGCATAAACTAATGGGTGTTCTTAGGGGGACATGTTATACCCAGCAGTATACTTGGTTGTATTGCAAATGGCAAAAGCACCAAAGGAAGATGAACCTATCTGGCTTTATGGACCACTGGTGAGATCTCATTTAAATAATAGGATCCCAAATCCCCAAATTATTTAGAAAGGTACATGGTCTATAAAAATAATAAAATATGCCAAGAGGGGAATTAAGATCTTAATACGGAGACCGTAGACCTAATAAAACCTTTTTATTGTATTAGTGGGTTAAATATTAAAGGCCCTGTATCACCTAAACATATTTTTTTCTTCTGTGAATATAGAGAATAAAAAATGATCAGATCTTAACTATACATTGTGTTGGCAGAAATGCAAGCAAATGCCTAAATTGGGAGAAAAATGTGTTTTTAAAATCCCCAAAAAACCCCAAAAGCAAAATATAGACTATTTGGTACAGTCCTAACCTCACCATCTAAGGAAAGGGATTTAGGAGTAATAATTTCAGAGGACTTGAAGGTAGGTAGGCAATGCAATAGAGCAGCAGGAAATGCTAGCAGAATGCTTGGTTGCATAGGGAGAGGTATTAGCAGTAGGAAGAGGGAAGTGCTCATGCCATTGTACAGAGCACTGGTGAGACCTCACTTGGAGTATTGTACAGAGCACTGGTGAGACCTCACTTGGAGTATTGTACAGAGCACTGGTGAGACCTCACTTGGAGTATTGTACAGAGCGCTGGTGAGACTTCACTTGGAGTATTGTACAGAGCACTGGTGAGACCTCACTTGGAGTATTGTACAGAGCACTGGTGAGACCTCACTTGGAGTATTATACAGAGCACTGGTGAGACCTCACTTGGAGTATTGTACAGAGCACTGGTGAGACCTCACTTGGAGTATTGTACGCAGTACTGGAGACCGTATCTCCAGAAGGATATTGATACTTTGGAGAGAGTTCAGAGAAGGGCTACTAAATTGGTTCATGGGTTGAAGGATAAAACTTACCAGGAAAGGTTAAAGCATCTTAACATGTATAGCTTGGAGGAAAGACGTAACAGGGGGGATATGATAGAAACATTTATATACATAAAGGGAATCAACACAGTAAAGGAAGAGAGTATATTTAAAAGGAGAAAAGCTATCACAACTAGAGGACATAGTCTTAAATTAGAGGGGCAACGATTTAAAAGTAATATCAGGAAGTATTACTTTACTAAGAGTGTAGTGGATGTATGGAATAGCCTTCCAGCGGAAGTGGTAGAGGTAAACACAGTGAAGGAGTTTAAGCATGCGTGTGATAGACACAAGGCTATCCTAGCTATAAGACCGGGAACGGGGGACTAATAAAAGTACTCAAAAAAAATTGGGCAGACTAGATGGACCGAATGGTTCTTATCTGCCGACACATTCTATGTTTCTATGTTTCTAAATGTGTCTGTGCTATCTCTCCTGCTTATGACATCACCTTTGGCTTGAGCTGCTTTTTGCAGATTTGCATTTTAAGCCACAAGGTGATGTCATAAATGGGAGACACCACAGACCCCCAATTCTGCTAGATTATTTTTCATATTTTACATATTTTTTTATTATCTATGTTAAAGGGACAGTCCCACCATTATTTTATGTTGTTGATTTCAAATATGTCTTTTGTTTTTCTTATGTGACTGTATTTAATAATATATTTTACTAAACAAGTGTGACTGGGTGCTGTCATTTTGTGATATATAGTGTTTTTGGATGCCACCCCCCCCAGTGACTTTACAGCACTAGTATCTCACTTTGCGGCTGGGGACACAGAATGCAGTCTATAAGTCAGAATTCTGACCATAGACTTGCATTGAATGGGAGGGTAATATAACTATTACATCACAAGGGGGCGGGGTTATGATCCTGTTTGATCAGGCCAATCTCCTCTCTTTGTGTTTGAAGTGATTTAAACACACAATGTACAGTACACTGCCACCTAGTCCTGCCCACTATGATGCACACGAGCCAGTAAGAGAGCAGGGGAGCATCTTCTGACATCACCATGCAGGCTTTGGCAACAATTGTAAAGAGAGTCTGGCTTTTTGATTTTGGATGATGTTGCCTCATGGGAAATATTCTCAAAATGAATGCTGGAGAGAAACACCTAATTTTCTTTTTCCTTTTATATGCAAACAAATCAATCATAAAAAAGCAAAACAGTGGCATATGAATTATATACGCGTTTGTTTTAAATGACCAGGTTATCTAGTTACATCTTATGTAAGTGGTAGTGTCCCTTTAATACAATATGCAAAGTTCCCTTTAAATAACAGCAATTGGTCCATCTCAAAAATGGAAGCTATTCACTAAAAATCCAGACATTAATAACTAGACATGTGCATTCGTTTTCGGACGAATGGATTTTTGTCCGAAAATAGCATTTCAGTCCATTCGTCCGAAAAACGAATAACGAAAATGCTAAACTAACGAAAGCCAAATGAACGAATGTTTAATAAACGAAAATCATTCGTCCATTCGTGCTATTGGCATTTTATAAACCGAAATAGAGTCGGTTTATAGAATACCAATAGCATTACATATACATTCCATAAACCGACATAATGAAAGACATTCGGTTTATAGACTTTCGGTTTATAGAATACATGAAATGCTATTGCTATTCTATAAACCGAAAGTCTATAAACTGAACGTCGTTCGGTTTATAGACTTTCGGCTTATGGAATACATGTAATACTATTGGCTTTGTATAAACCAAGCTAGAGTCCCCATTCAAAAGAATTTCTTATGAATGGGGACTC
This sequence comes from Pelodytes ibericus, assembly GCA_036172795.1. Classification (NCBI taxonomy): domain Eukaryota; kingdom Metazoa; phylum Chordata; class Amphibia; order Anura; family Pelodytidae; genus Pelodytes; species Pelodytes ibericus. Next base: position 66,929,599 of record CM069867.1, read on the forward strand.
TATTTCGCTTTATAGAAAGCCAATAGTATTACATTTATTCCATGAGCCAAAAGTCTATAAACCGAACGACATTCAGTTTATAGACTTTCGGTTTATGGAATGTGTAGGTCAATTGATTCGTACGTACGAACGAATAAAACGAAATGAAAATAATGAACGAATTTCGTCTGAAACGAATGCAGTAATGAACGAAATTCGTCAAAATGGAGGAAAACGAAACGAAAATTTTAGTTTTGCACATGTCTATTAATAACTAAATTGCACAGAGAGTTTTTCCAGTTCTTCTATTAATAATGCCTGTTTTTGTTCAGTCCACTTTTAGTAAATATGGTCCTCAGTGATTCTATCCGTATTGATCACAATCCAGTTGTAACCAATACAATATGGAAGGTATTATCTTCACAGAATGAAAACCTGTGGATGGATCCCTTCCGCGAAGACCTGATACTACGAGGATAGCCAGTGTTTGTTTGTTTTCAGCACAGAGATCTCTCTTACTTTCATACAGTTATAATTACTTGCTCACCACTAGATTAGTGTGTGATTAGACAGCTTGGAAAGGGCATTAACCTTGTAAATGTACTGTAAACGGACCAAAAGCAGCTTCTGATTTGATTCAAACTATAAAGGAAACAATTATTTCAAATTGTCACACGTTGTAACGACGGATTTTGAGACTTGAAAGCCTGTATCGTTTAAATTCATCTTTTACGACTTGGGTGATAATGAGTCTTTTATGTGAAGTGTGTGGACTTGGTTAAACTCTGTTGGGTCAGGGATTTATTTATGGTAGCCAATACTTTGCTAATTATATTCGGCCAGACTGTGCCCTCTAGTTCGAATACTAGTGGCTAATATCAGATTTGAACAGTGTAATTTTTGTCTTCTTAAAAGTGTGAATCTCCTTTTTACACTTTCTGTGGTTTACACTGTGTATGATTTAGTTTGGACTTTTTTTATTCAGCCCCAGGAGCTACGCAAGTACCTAATCATACAGTACACCTAGGAGGATGATTTACTGGCAGTTTATCATGGGGCATACATAAATCTGATCTAATAAGATAACTCATCCTCCACATTGTATAAGTGATACAGGTTATATAGGGTGCATTCTTGTAACCCTGGTCTGGGAATATTTTAAGTGTTTTATTATACATTTTCTTGAACTCATTTCTCTTGAAATATTTAATAAAGTTTAAGTTTACTTTATTTAAGCACTGGATTTTCCCCCCTCTTTGTCAGTATTAATTGTGGTCATATCCTGTGCTAATCTGGGTACCATAGTCCTCAATATATTATGATGGACTGGAAATGTATGCTCACAGCTCCCTCTGAGGATGTACTAAAGTATTATACCACTAGAGGGCAGTAAAATACCAGAATCATTTCCAAGGACTCAAACACTGATGTCAGTTTTTGCCTCATTAGATACTAAACTTCTGAGATTTAAATTCAGTTTTTTCAAACAGGGCATTTATCAAAACCACAGATAACCACTGGGAAAACATAGTCAGCCAAATAAATCAGCCATTGTGGAATTAGCAGGGCTGCTCACCCCAATGGTTATGTGACATCTATAGGGTACCAGATCCAGAGATATATCTTACTCCTGTAGAATTGTAACTATGTTGCAGTTATTGGGATTCTGTTATAAGTTCTATTATAGTGGTGACAATATAACATCCAACCAGTAAAGAGATAATGTTCCAGAACATATGTGACAACAGGACTGTATTTTTACTTTGTGCACTTCCAGCGATCTTTTAAATATCCACCTATGCAATCAAGTTGCCCCTTTCATTGGGGTCAGTGAAAAAGCAAATCAATTCAATTGTTAGGGGCAAACTTCATGGGTAGGCAGAGCCCCCAAGGTCAGAGAGAACCCACCTACAGGTCAGATTGTGTTCCTGGGATTTCAAGATCGCTAGGCAGATTCTCAGATGATTTTGATGGTTTTTATTACAATATTTGGGATGAATGGATGAATTCATTGGACCCTACATACTATATAATGTATTTGTATTATCTCATTCTTCACATCCTTATGGAGACCATACAGCTGTACAGTCACTGCATGCGTACAGGTTTAAACATATGGTAATGGAAGACTTGACCTTTTCTACAATTGATCAAATCTATGGGCTATATATATTCATGAAAAGGAGGGCATTTCAGGGAATTGTGAAGGCAACTGCAAAGTTAAGGCCAACATAGAGTTTGAAGTATAGCTGACTGGCAGAGTCTTTCCTGCTCGGCTACTTTGGAATTAAGTGTGCAGTTCTTTTGTCAATTTCCTGCAGTTGCCTCTTTCATGAATAAATTCCTTCGACGCTGGTAGCTTTACACATGAAGAGTTTGATAATAATAACACAAGTCACACTAAGATTATACTCTGTTTTTTTTTTAAATGTTAATATTACACAATTGAATGGTGCTCATCTTATTAACCTCAGAAGGATGACAAACTGAGCTATCTCCTCCAGAAATCAATTCTGCAGCCTTCAGAAGTGATTTGGTGTCCATATCTAGAGCTGTGCAATTGTCTTGAGTAATAAGTTTGTCGTCTCCAACGCCTCAGTGATTCGTTATTGAGAATTGATGCCTCGATTGTACAGTAATTTGTTAAAAAATATCAGCTGGAATTTAACTGTGACCTATTCGTGTTCTGCATTTAGTACCTGCCAGTGGACCTGTTACTATAAAGAGTGACAAGGCGATATACGTTGAGTTTTAACTCAGTGGAAGTGGTAGGGGTTAACACAGGTAAGGAGTTTAAACAGGTATGTGATAGACATAAGGCTATCCTAGAAATAAGATAAGGTCAGGGACTAATGAAAGTATTACTTTACTGAGAGGGTAGTGGATGCATGGAATAGTCTTCCAGTAGAAGTGGTAGAGGTTAATACAGTGAAGGAGTTTAAGCATGCATGGGATAGGTATAAGGCTATCCTAGATATAAGGTAAGGCCAGGGACTAATGAAAGGATTACTTTACTGAGAGGGTAGTGGATGTATGGAATAGTCTTCCAGTAGAAGTGGTAGAGGTTAATACAGTGAAGGAGTTTAAGCATGCGTGGGATAGGTATAAGGCTATCCTAGATATAAGATAAGGCCAGGGACTAATGAAAGTATTACATTACTGAGTGGGTAGAGGATGCATGGAATAGTCTTCCAGTAGAAGTGGTAGAGGTTAATACAGTGAAGGAGTTTAAGCATGTGTGGGATAGGTATAAGGCTATCCTAGATATAAGATAAGGCCAGGGACTAATGAAAGTATTACTTTACTGAGAGGGTAGTGGATGCATGGTATAGTCTTCCAGTAGAAGTGGTAGAGGTTAATACAGCGAAGGAGTTTAAGCATGCATGGGATAGGTATAAGGCTATCCTAGAAATAAGATAAGGTCAGGGACTAATGAAAGTATTACTTTACTGAGAGGGTAGTGGATGCATGGTATAGTCTTCCAGTAGAAGTGGTAGAGGTTAATACAGTGAAGGAGTTTAAGCATGCATGGGATAGGTATAAGGCTATCCTAGATATAAGATAAGGCCAGGGACTAATGAAAGTATTACTTTACTGAGAGGGTAGTGGATGTATGGAATAGTCTTCCAGTAGAAGTGGTAGAGGTTAATACAGTGAAGGAGTTTAAGCATGTGTGGGATAGGTATAAGGCTATCCTAGATATAAGATAAGGCCAGGGACTAATGAAAGTATTACTTTACTGAGAGGGTAGTGGATGTATGGAATAGTCTTCCAGTAGAAGTGGTAGAGGTTAATACAGTGAGGGAGTTTAAGCATGCATGGGATAGGTATAAGGCTATCCTAGATATAATATAAGGCCAGGGACTAATGAAAGTATTACATTACTGAGGGGGTAGTGGATGTATGGAATAGTCTTCCAGTAGACGTGGTAGAGGTTAATACAGTGAGGGAGTTTAAGCATGCATGGGATAGGTATAAGGCTATCCTAGATATAATATAAGGCCAGGGACTAATGAAAGTATTACATTACTGAGAGGGTAGTGGATGTATGGAATAGTCTTCCAGTAGAAGTGGTAGAGGTTAACACAGTGAAGGAGTTTAAGCATGCATGGGATAGGAATAAGACTATCCTAGATATAAGATAAGGCCAGGGACTAATGAAAGTATTACTTTACTGAGAGGGTAGTGGATGTATGGAATAGTCTTCCAGTAGAAGTGGTAGAGGTTAATACAGTGAAGGAGTTTAAGCATGCATGGGATAGGTATAAGGCTATCCTAGATATAAGATAAGTCCAGGGACTAAAGAAAGTATTACATTACTGAGAGGGTAGTGGATGTATGGAATAGTCTTCCAGTAGAAGTGGTAGAGGTTAATACAGTGAAGGAGTTTAAGCATGCATGGGATAGGTATAAGGCTATCCTAGATATAAGATAAGGTCAGGGACTAATGAAAGTATTACTTTACTGAGAGGGTAGTGGATGTATGGAATAGCCTTCCAGCAGAAGTGGTAGAGGTTAATACAGTGAAGGAGTTTAAGCATGCGTGGGATAGGAATAAGGCTATCCTAGATATAAGATAAGGTCAGGGACTAATGAAAGTATTACTTTACTGAGAGGGTAGTGGATGTATGGAATAGTCTTCCAGTGGAAGTGGTAGAGGTTAATACAGTGAAGGAGTTTAAGCATGCGTGGGATAGGAATAAGGCTATCCTAGATATAAGATAAGGTCAGGGACTAATGAAAGTATTACTTTACTGAGAGGGTAGTGGATGTATGGAATAGTCTTCCAGTAGAAGTGGTAGAGGTTAATACAGTGAAGGAGTTTAAGCATGTGTGGGATAGGTATAAGGCTATCCTAAAAATAAGATAAGGCCAGGGACTAATGAAAGTATTACTTTACTGAGAGGGTAGTGGATGTATGGAATAGTCTTCCAGTAGAAGTGGTAGAGGTTAATACAGTGAAGGAGTTTAAGCATGCGTGGGATAGGTATAAGGCTATCCTAGATATAAGATAAGGCCAGGGACTAATGAAAGTATTACTTTACTGAGAGGGTAGTGGATGTATGGAATAGTCTTCCAGTAGAAGTGGTAGAGGTTAATACAGTGAAGGAGTTTAAGCATGTGTGGGGTAGGTATAAGGCTATCCTAAAAATAAGATAAGGCCAGGGACTAATGAAAGTATTACTTTACTGAGAGGGTAGTGGATGTATGGAATAGTCTTCCAGTAGAAGTGGTAGAGGTTAATACAGTGAAGGAGTTTAAGCATGCGTGGGATAGGTATAAGGCTATCCTAGATATAAGATAAGGCCAGGGACTAATGAAAGTATTACTTTACTGAGAGGGTAGTGGATGTATGGAATAGTCTTCCAGTAGAAGTGGTAGAGATTAATACAGTGAAGGAGTTTAAGCATGCGTGGGATAGGTATAAGGCTATCCTAGATATAAGATAAGGTCAGGGACTAATGAAAGTATTACTTTACTGAGAGGGTAGTGGATGTATGGAATAGCCTTCCAGCAGAAGTGGTAGAGGTTAATACAGTGAAGGAGTTTAAGCATGCGTGGGATAGGAATAAGGCTATCCTAGATATAAGATAAGGTCAGGGACTAATGAAAGTATTACTTTACTGAGAGGGTAGTGGATGTATGGAATAGTCTTCCAGTGGAAGTGGTAGAGGTTAATACAGTGAAGGAGTTTAAGCATGCGTGGGATAGGAATAAGGCTATCCTAGATATAAGATAAGGTCAGGGACTAATGAAAGTATTACTTTACTGAGAGGGTAGTGGATGTATGGAATAGTCTTCCAGTAGAAGTGGTAGAGGTTAATACAGTGAAGGAGTTTAAGCATGTGTGGGATAGGTATAAGGCTATCCTAAAAATAAGATAAGGCCAGGGACTAATGAAAGTATTACTTTACTGAGAGGGTAGTGGATGTATGGAATAGTCTTCCAGTAGAAGTGGTAGAGGTTAATACAGTGAAGGAGTTTAAGCATGCGTGGGATAGGTATAAGGCTATCCTAGATATAAGATAAGGCCAGGGACTAATGAAAGTATTACTTTACTGAGAGGGTAGTGGATGTATGGAATAGTCTTCCAGTAGAAGTGGTAGAGGTTAATACAGTGAAGGAGTTTAAGCATGTGTGGGGTAGGTATAAGGCTATCCTAAAAATAAGATAAGGCCAGGGACTAATGAAAGTATTACTTTACTGAGAGGGTAGTGGATGTATGGAATAGTCTTCCAGTAGAAGTGGTAGAGGTTAATACAGTGAAGGAGTTTAAGCATGCGTGGGATAGGTATAAGGCTATCCTAGATATAAGATAAGGCCAGGGACTAATGAAAGTATTACTTTACTGAGAGGGTAGTGGATGTATGGAATAGTCTTCCAGTAGAAGTGGTAGAGGTAATACAGTGAAGGAGTTTAAGCATGTGTGGGATAGGTATAAGGCTATCCTAAAAATAAGATAAGGCCAGGGACTAATGAAAGTATTACTTTACTGAGAGGGTAGTGGATGTATGGAATAGTCTTCCAGTAGAAGTGGTAGAGGTTAATACAGTGAAGGAGTTTAAGCATGTGTGGGATAGGTATAAGGCTATCCTAAAAATAAGATAAGGCCAGGGACTAATGAAAGTATTACTTTACTGAGAGGGTAGTGGATGTATGGAATAGTCTTCCAGTAGAAGTGGTAGAGGTTAATACAGTGAAGGAGTTTAAGCATGCGTGGGATAGGTATAAGGCTATCCTAGATATAAGATAAGGCCAGGGACTAATGAAAGTATTACTTTACTGAGAGGGTAGTGGATGTATGGAATAGTCTTCCAGTAGAAGTGGTAGAGGTTTATACAGTGAAGGAGTTTAAGCATGCGTGGGATAGGTATAAGGCTATCCTAGATATAAGATAAGGCCAGGCACTAATGAAAGTATTACTTTACTGAGAGGGTAGTGGATGTATGGAATAGTCTTCCAGTAGAAGTGGTAGAGGTTAATACAGTGAAGGAGTTTAAGCATGCGTGGGATAGGTATAAGGCTATCCTAGATATAAGATAAGGCCAGGGACTAATGAAAGTATTACTTTACTGAGAGGGTAGTGGATGTATGGAATAGTCTTCCAGTAGAAGTGGTAGAGGTTAATACAGTGAAGGAGTTTAAGCATGTGTGGGGTAGGTATAAGGCTATCCTAAAAATAAGATAAGGCCAGGGACTAATGAAAGTATTACTTTACTGAGAGGGTAGTGGATGTATGGAATAGTCTTCCAGTAGAAGTGGTAGAGGTTAATACAGTGAAGGAGTTTAAGCATGCGTGGGATAGGTATAAGGCTATCCTAGATATAAGATAAGGCCAGGGACTAATGAAAGTATTACTTTACTGAGAGGGTAGTGGATGTATGGAATAGTCTTCCAGTAGAAGTGGTAGAGATTAATACAGTGAAGGAGTTTAAGCATGCGTGGGATAGGTATAAGGCTATCCTAGATATAAGATAAGGTCAGGGACTAATGAAAGTATTACTTTACTGAGAGGGTAGTGGATGTATGGAATAGCCTTCCAGCAGAAGTGGTAGAGGTTAATACAGTGAAGGAGTTTAAGCATGCGTGGGATAGGAATAAGGCTATCCTAGATATAAGATAAGGTCAGGGACTAATGAAAGTATTACTTTACTGAGAGGGTAGTGGATGTATGGAATAGTCTTCCAGTGGAAGTGGTAGAGGTTAATACAGTGAAGGAGTTTAAGCATGCGTGGGATAGGAATAAGGCTATCCTAGATATAAGATAAGGTCAGGGACTAATGAAAGTATTACTTTACTGAGAGGGTAGTGGATGTATGGAATAGTCTTCCAGTAGAAGTGGTAGAGGTTAATACAGTGAAGGAGTTTAAGCATGTGTGGGATAGGTATAAGGCTATCCTAAAAATAAGATAAGGCCAGGGACTAATGAAAGTATTACTTTACTGAGAGGGTAGTGGATGTATGGAATAGTCTTCCAGTAGAAGTGGTAGAGGTTAATACAGTGAAGGAGTTTAAGCATGCGTGGGATAGGTATAAGGCTATCCTAGATATAAGATAAGGCCAGGGACTAATGAAAGTATTACTTTACTGAGAGGGTAGTGGATGTATGGAATAGTCTTCCAGTAGAAGTGGTAGAGGTTAATACAGTGAAGGAGTTTAAGCATGTGTGGGGTAGGTATAAGGCTATCCTAAAAATAAGATAAGGCCAGGGACTAATGAAAGTATTACTTTACTGAGAGGGTAGTGGATGTATGGAATAGTCTTCCAGTAGAAGTGGTAGAGGTTAATACAGTGAAGGAGTTTAAGCATGCGTGGGATAGGTATAAGGCTATCCTAGATATAAGATAAGGCCAGGGACTAATGAAAGTATTACTTTACTGAGAGGGTAGTGGATGTATGGAATAGTCTTCCAGTAGAAGTGGTAGAGGTAATACAGTGAAGGAGTTTAAGCATGTGTGGGATAGGTATAAGGCTATCCTAAAAATAAGATAAGGCCAGGGACTAATGAAAGTATTACTTTACTGAGAGGGTAGTGGATGTATGGAATAGTCTTCCAGTAGAAGTGGTAGAGGTTAATACAGTGAAGGAGTTTAAGCATGTGTGGGATAGGTATAAGGCTATCCTAAAAATAAGATAAGGCCAGGGACTAATGAAAGTATTACTTTACTGAGAGGGTAGTGGATGTATGGAATAGTCTTCCAGTAGAAGTGGTAGAGGTTAATACAGTGAAGGAGTTTAAGCATGCGTGGGATAGGTATAAGGCTATCCTAGATATAAGATAAGGCCAGGGACTAATGAAAGTATTACTTTACTGAGAGGGTAGTGGATGTATGGAATAGTCTTCCAGTAGAAGTGGTAGAGGTTTATACAGTGAAGGAGTTTAAGCATGCGTGGGATAGGTATAAGGCTATCCTAGATATAAGATAAGGCCAGGCACTAATGAAAGTATTACTTTACTGAGAGGGTAGTGGATGTATGGAATAGTCTTCCAGTAGAAGTGGTAGAGGTTAATACAGTGAAGGAGTTTAAGCATGCGTGGGATAGGTATAAGGCTATCCTAGATATAAGATAAGGCCAGGGACTAATGAAAGTATTACTTTACTGAGAGGGTAGTGGATGTATGGAATAGTCTTCCAGTAGAAGTGGTAGAGGTTAATACAGTGAAGGAGTTTAAGCATGCATGGGATAGGTATAAGGCTATCCTAGAAATAAGATAAGGCCAGGGACTAATGAAAGTATTACTTTTACTGAGAGGGTAGTGGATACATGGAATAGTCTTCCAGTAGAAGTGGTAGACGTTAATACAGTGAAGGAGTTTAAGCATGCATGGGATAGGTATAAGGCTATCCTAGAAATAAGATAAGGCCAGGGACTAATGAAAGTATTACTTTACTGAGAGGGTAGTGGATGCATGGAATAGTCTTCCAGTAGAAGTGGCAGAGGTTAATACAGTGAAGGAGTTTAAGCATGCATAGGATAGGTATAAGGCTATCCTAGATATAAGATAAGGCCAGGGACTAATGAAAGTATTACTTTACTGAGAGGGTAGTGGATGCATGGAATAGTCTTCCAGTAGAAGTGGTAGAGGTTAATACAGTGAAGGAGTTTAAGCATGCATGGGATAGGTATAAGGCTATACTAGATATAAGATAAGGCCAGGGACTAATGAAAGTATTACATTACTGAGAGGGTAGTGGATGTATGGAATAGTCTTCCAGTAGAAGTGGTAGAGGTTAATACAGTGAAGGAGTTTAAGCATGCGTGGGATAGACACAAGGCTATCCTAGATATAAGATAAGGTCAGGGACTAATAATAGTATTTCGAAAATTGGGCAGACTAGATGGGCCGAATGGTTCTTATCTGCCAGCGACACATTCTATATTTCTATTTTTGAGACTAAGTCAAACTCCAAAGTTGACCTCTTCGAGCAATTCTGAAATTTAAGTGAACTGACCCATCTGTGTCTCACTCTCAAGAGAAAATATAGGTTCATGAGGTTCCAAAGCTAGAATTTATACCTGTTAGAAACTGCTAGTATCCAAGGTAAATTCACACAGATACATAACCTGATCTAAGGAGTATTGAGCCCTGGGGGAAACAGTTAAATATTCCCAATCATCTACAAGCCTATTTCTAAAATCTTGGATGGATTTACCTTTGGAGGAAGCCAAAAGATGTCTTCCACCTCCAAAGTTACTGTCAAATGTCAAATATGGTGGTAGGTAGTAATAGTAATTACAGTAATAGTAATTATTAATAATAGTAATAGTATGGGCAGCTGCCTTTAGGTCTGGTTATTGCTCTACATGGTGGCATAATTGTGAAGGAATATGAGGCCATTTAACAGCATCTTATGGTGCAAACATTGTTCACTTTTATTCACGACTGCTAGTGTCACCATATAAACTTCAAGAAATAAAAAAATTGTTTCATGAACACTTGGATGAGGTCAAACACCATCCATGTCCTCTCCAATCATCAGATCTGTACATTATAGAACCTTTATGGAAAGTTATTCAATTCTGTTGGCAACATAGGTCTTCCACCTCCTTCATCCCTCAATAAACTGGAGGCTTTTCGTTATGAAGAATGGAGTAGTCTCCCAGTAGACATGGTCCAGGAAGGACTGAAGAAGGTAAAGGCTGACCCTACTCTTTGTTAGGCGTCTCTGTTATTTGCCCACCCACGGTGAGCGGGGAAGCTACGTGGTGAATTCCACAGGAGATACAGATACTCTGAGCTTCACAACAGTTAATATAACAAAACAGGAAGAAACTACTTTCCAAGATCCATAATTCATATTTAAGGACTTTGGACAATACAGGGAGGACTCCTCCTGAAGGGTTTAAGTAAAGCAGGTTTTTTTTATGCACTGATAAGTTCAGCTCTTGGTGCAGAATAAATAAAACATTGTAATATGTCAATGTCATTTGTCTTGATATTTGGGAATACTCAACAAATCCATATAGATGGGACCCCCGTGTGATTTTCTATGTGGGGGGAAGGGTGGCATAATAAAAAAATAAATAAACTATTTCACATCCAGAGATTGAACCTTATTTTGGTACATTTGTAACCCCTGTTACTGGGATATGACACATGGTCAGGGCCAGTGAAAGGATTTTTTGATACACAGACAAAAGTGCTTTTTGGTGCCCCCTTCCCCCAATCCCATGACTCTCCCCATCCGATGCCCTTCATTGCCTCTAAACACGGGGAGCACGAGCAGCACTTACTGAGCTCTGTGTCACACAGAGCTCATGCTGCTCGGCTCCACGAAGCAGACGCCGCTCTGCTTCAAGGGGAGGTGGCGGACCTCACACCCGGTGAGATCCGCCTCCTCCCAGGCTGCTCCACAGCGGCAGTGTAGAGGGCTGGTGAGGGGAGATCATCTCCCCAGCCAGTGCCTCTACCGGCATTTTGTTTTTTTTGTACCCCAGGGCTGGCGCCCCCGTCACTGTGGCACCATAAAGCGGCTGCCTGAGCAGCCATACGGTGGCGCCGGCCCTGCACATGGTTCAGAGTCACTGGGTTTAAGTAGTAGAAGAAAAGGGTTCCCGTTAGGGAGTTGCCGGCTCCACCTGAAGATATATTAGGAAAGTTCTCCAATAATACCTCAGGCTGTGTGGTGCTCCGTCCGTGCTGTGATAGCAGCAAAATAATAGAAGTGAAGCAAGCAAATAGACATAGGCACTCACCAGTCCGAATGAGGTAAAATCAGTCGATTTATTGATGAAAAAAAATTCATGTAGATAAATTCCAATGTGACAAACAGGATGAATATAGTGGCATCGGTAGTGGGGAAGCAGGAAAACTGCCTTACGCGTTTCGTGCCGGTAGGCACTTAATCATAGGCACGAAACGCGTAAGGCAGTTTTCCTGCTTCCCCACTACCGATGCCACTATATTCATCCTGTTTGTCACATTGGAATTTATCTACATGAATTTTTTTTCATCAATAAATCGACTTCTTTTACCTCATTCGGACTGGTGAGTGCCTATGTCTATTTGCTTGCTTCATTTCACTGGGTTTAAGGGCTTGCAATCTATTCGGTGTGCTGGCCCGGAAATGAAACAGGGATTGTGAGCCTTAGAAGCATGGGAGAACTCACCAGCCACGTAGAATTATTTGGGCTTTGTTGGTGACAAGAGAGTACATTGCAGGAAATTGAGAAGGGAATTTCAGACGAGGCTGAAGATGAAGGAGCAGGGTTACCTACATTTGGTGGACGATCATGATTTGGAGGAGACGCTTAGAGTGGAAGAAGCTGATTGTTAGATCCCCCCCCCCCCGAGGCCCAGAATTTAGATGTAAAACCTAAAGACTTGGGAAAACCATGCAAGTTCTAGCAGTGATGAGTTTGTGTGCCTCCATGTGCCATGTATGCTACAAACCTCGGCAATGGATAGCTTTAAGGGTATAGGACATGTCTAATTTAAATACATAAAGGGAATCAACACAATAAAGGAAGAGAGTATATTTAAAAGAAGAAAAACTACCACAACTGGAGGACATAGTATTAAATTAGAGGGGCAACGATTTAAAAGTAATATCAGGAAGTATTACTTTACTGAGAGGGTAGTGGATGTATGGAATAGCCTGCCAGCAGAAGTGGTAGAGGTAAACACAGTCAAGGATTTGAATCATGCGTGGGATAGACACAAGGCTATCCTAGATATAAGATAGGAAACTGGGGACTAATAAAAGTACTCAAAAAAAAATTGGGCAGACTAGATGGACCGAATGGTTCTTATCTGCCGACACATTCTATGTTTCTATGTTTCTATGTCTCGTGTACTTGTTGGACCTGCTCCTACGCCACTGCACCGATGATAAATTATATTGCAAGTTTCTGCAACACAATACCGTTGGCCAAGTTATTAAAACCAGTGGTTTATAAAATGTAAAACTGATGGCCGGAGGTCCAAACACATTCTCACCAACTGGGTCTTCAAGCCTAACACTTGCAGGTACGAGGACGAAGGCTCCCGGAGTCATTATGTGTGACTCTTCCTTGACTCCTTCAAGGTGTAAAAAAAAAAGAAGAAAAAAAAACAGATAATGAGGAATTTATAAAGTGAATTCTGTTCAGTTCCATTTTACTCATGTTTTAACAAGATTTGAATAGATGCTAAAGACATGCAACTAGAGTGTCATTATCCCGACATCATGGCGTACCAAGATGAAACTGTGTCAGATCTCAGATAAGATTAAAGAATTCTAACACACGGGAAGGAATTACTTTCCTACATCTGTTTAGTACTAATATATTTTCAGCTAACAGAATGAAATTGACAGAAGGGGTAATGGAAGGAAACTAGTGTTTTAAAATGTCAGTCAAGAGAATCAAATTTTTTTTTTTTTTAAAAACCCTCCACAAAAATCCTTCATTCCTTAATCCTTGGTTACAGAAAACATAACAAAAATCTCCTAGAAGAGAATTTAAAAGGTGAAATCAGATGATAAATGTGATATGAGTCCTGGTGTGTCATAACATATTTATTTTTTTGACTTTTTCTTTTTTGAGTTTTCTATTCATATTGTTTATTTTTTTTTTTTATTATTACTGGAGATGATCTTATATGTGAAAGAACAGGAGAAAAAAGGGTGTTTACACACAGCATCAGACAGGTCTCTCTCTGCCTTTTCGGTGGCTCACAATTAGGATAACGGATCCTCCGTGTGCAGACATTTTGGAAATCACCATGAAGAATAGAAAACGAAATAAACATTAGAACAAGAGAGATGCTTTTTTTTTTTATTATTTTGTTTTATCGCTGTTCCCCAAGACATTTCCATCTCTCAGGATTGATGTCATGTTTTTTTTTAATTATATATATATATATATATATATATATATTTTTTTTTTTTTACTTGGCTCGAATGAAATGAGCTAGCAAGGCTTTCCTTTCCCTCCATGCAATTCTTTATTCTTAAGCTGCTGCGAGTTGTTGATAAGACCTGAATTAAAAGATGAAAGTTCAATGGAGAAATGATTTGTTCATTGAAATGCCAACACTGGTTCAGTAAGTGGTTCCAGCGTTGAGTCAGCCTTGGCTCCACGATGTGTGGTTTTGAGAGCTAGAGAAGGGGCCACAGGGTGCCATCACCCCAGGGAAGACAAATGCTGCCGTACACATGTTTTTGTGAACTACAAATCCCATCAAGCTCCAACATGACAATTCAGGGATTATACGACTCGGTGAAAGGGACTGTATCACGGGAACATTGTATTTACTGTGCATGTGGAGCATAAAATAAAAGACTGAAACTGATCTATACATTGTATTAGCCAAACTGCCAGCAAATGCCTAAATTAGAAGAAAAATGTGTTTTATATGTGTCTGTGGAGTCTTCTGCTTATGACATCACCTGGGGCACAGTATGCAAATTAACTGCTAATCAAAGGGAAATGTGTAATTTACATACCGTGCCACAGGTGATGTCATAAGCAGGGGACTCCACAGACACATTTAAAACCCATTTTTCTCCTAAGTTAGACATGTGTTTGCAGTTTTGCTAATACAATGTATAGATCATTTCTCATGCTCTACCTGCACAGTAAAGACAATGTTTAGATGATACAGTCCCTTTAACAGCAAGGTATGTCCCAATACAACTTACATAGTCATAGTATAAAAAGAAAAGTTGGAGCCATTTATGTTCCAAAAATTCCGTTTTCCTTTCGTTACTCAAAAAATATAACAAACTTGTAGTGTTAATACATGTTGCACTAACGCATTTTACTATAAAGGTTCCGCATTTTGAAAGAAATCTCCACTAATACAGTTCCCATTCAGCTCCCTGGGACTCATGACACTACTAAAAATATCTGTATTTGTTTCTTTTATCTCCCCAGCAACTTCCGCAGCATTCTGCTGTAGACGGTGGATACAAAGTATAGTAAAACTCAATGTAATGTAATAGGTTAGATACACAACAGGGCCAACTCGGATTTTCTGCCTTCTAAAACCAAGACAATTAGAACCATTAAATTAGGTAGTAGCTACTGATTTTGTTAAAAAAAATAAAAAATCTGGACAAGAAAAAAAACACCAAACATATTAAATCCGTCTGCATTTATTTTATGATAGTTTGTGTTTCTCAGATTAAATACTGTTCTGTTTTAGCGCCAAAGATGTAGAGAAAAGGTTCAAACTTTTTATTTGAAACTCATTGTAAAAAAGCTACAACATTATTAATGTAACAACATTATTTGACATTATACACCTCTGAGGAAGCATTTATGTGCGAAACGCGTCAGGTTTATTTCAGCAGATTAGAGCTTTGGTAGACGCATTTGCTGAATGTCTTTCTAATCAAAACGACTCAATGCCATACTGCGGTTATATTTTCTTTTTTTATGGTCTTACATTGATATGTGTGAAAGCTAAGCCACCTTGTTTACACCATTTTATATAGTCAATTTTTAAGGCATCCTATTGTTTAATGGTTTATCTTCTGTTTTTTTTTTGTTAAAATCTAGTCTTTTAATCTAAATGTTTTTAAAGCATTCGGAAAAAACTTTTCTTTCTACTGTGAACTTTATTCAAATGATTTTTGCGACACAGGTTCAACCACCGTCGTCCACCTTGTAGTGGACGACACACAATGTAACTGACAGGCAGGTAGTAGCTTGGAACTGGCCTGCGGCATAGACAGGACTGGCAGTGGGTGAAGTCATGGCTCACAGCACAAAGAATACCGAAGGATGAAGGGGGAAAAAAACAGGACAGGCACCAAACAAACAAAACCAGGGAACAAGCTGAGGTTGGGATAGGGGAAGTCAGGAATGTCAGGGAAAGCCGGGTCAAAATGCATGGACTCAGGAAATAAATAACAGGAGTCCAAAGTGATAACAAGTGAAAGTGGAGAGTTTTCTATACATCCTCAGCAAACAGACATAAACCAGAGAGGAGCAAAACAAGAGGGCGGGTATCACGAATCACTAAATCATCTCTAGTTTATCAGCCAGAAAAAAAGTACAAAATAGGACCGAAGCTAAAATGACTACTCTTACATTCTTCCCATCGATGACATAATAAATCATTAATCATGACGATTGATAAAAAAACAAACATGTATTACTCATTAAAAACAATTTAATATGTTCTGCCTGGAGTGTTGCTTTAAGGTAGGTATATATATATATATGTACACTATAGTACAATTAGTTACGGGGTGCTAACTACTGTTTCCCCCACTCAGGCATGGACGTTGAAAAAATGTGCTTAGTTGTTGTTAGTTGGGGGTCTGTGCTTTCAATGTGTAACGGAGCGCGATAACACAGTAATTGACTAAATTCAGTATTAACTGGGGAAGCCTGGGGGTAATGAATGCACCTGTAAGCCAAGTTCGGGTGGTATTAGCATTATAAAGAGATTTTTTTTCTATAGTTTTAATGGGCTTCCTTGTGTTTTCTGTATTTCACCTTAGCAGTGGAAACGTTACCCCAATGAACTTGTCTTACAGCAGCGTTTGGTGATTACCTTCCTACGTTAAATAAATTGCAATCTCCCATGAGCAGGGTTTGGGGTCTTGGTGCGGTGGATTATTTTTTTATGAACTGCGCCTCTGTTGCTTACAACTTTATCCGCAATTTAGAGAAGAAAAACCAGCGCCAATGATTATTAAACATTTTGAATAATGGAATTTTGCCTGAATCCAATTGTGACACAGGCCAGTACAGAGGGTCTCACAGTTTCCCCTTCGGTATTAAAATTAACTTGTTTTTCTGCACAGTGTGTCTGCTATTTTTCATCGATTTCAGATCAAATACCAATATCTCTTCCGCATTTCAGACTGAGATCCATATTGAAAAATGTAAACCAATTTGAAACAATACAAAGATTTTGCAAAGATTTTAAGGCAATTTAAACATTAAAAAATGCTTTTCTTTTTTTCTATAAATGTTTATTTCTTAGGGATATGTTTCTGAATCAAAGTATGACTTTTTTTTTTTTTTGAAAAGTAGCAGTATGATTAATAGTACCGGTATTATTATTAGTTGCAATATTAATAATAATAATATTAATATTAATAAAGGTAGATTTGCTTTATCCATACCTTACCGAGGCGCTGTAAGCTCATTCCCTGTGGGGGTTTTTCGTGGACCCTTCTATTTCACACAAACCTTTTTTATCTAATGGCATGCTAGCTAATCAACATATTTACACCTTTGCTTTCCTCCCTCAGTATGAACATGATAAAGAGATGTTTAGACAGGCTGTTTACCTTGTACAGAGGCATGGTATCCTAATTTCTTGGTGGAGGTGCGTTATCCGCGGTAGTTTTGCCGCTGTTATATCAAACTCTTTCCCATGCAATGATCATAAATATGGAAAGATTCTGCTTTGATTTCATTTTTTCTATTTGTTTCCCTTGTTTAGGGAACAGCATTAAAGGGAATTTTAAAAGAAGAGACTGAGCAATATACTCCTTTCTAGGTATTGAATATTAACAAAAAGAAGAGAAAATAAAAAAGAAATCAGCCCTGTTCAATGCAGCAACATGCAGGTATAACCACAACATCTAAAAGCGAGACACGTTCTAAATTCACAATCCTACTGCTGACACCAGGGACTGGTGTCTGTCATTCTTCCTTCCGCAGAGACTTCAAGGGAGCCTGCCACTCATCCAAAAATACATTGGGGACACACAACTCTTCTAATTTTTTTTTTTTTTGGGGGGGGGGGGTGTCCCATGGAGGCTTCAGTGACACATAGATGACTTTTCCATAGAGGCATCAGAAGCACATAATTATCAACTTCACCAAGGACTTCACCTCCCCCCCCTATTCCTCCAGCGACTTCCAATGACAGAGAGGTCACAATAATCCTACGGCTTCCCCATGATAAGACAACAGAGCATCAAGGTCACATTTGTCATCCTCCTAGTGAGACATTTCTATCCTCCTGGCCGTAACTGGAGCACATTGGCCTACCCCAAACAAAAATCAGAAAGGTAGCTCTGGCTAAGTGAGATAACAGGAGGTTAGGGGTTAGGGTTTTTGTACCATAGAGATCATTATGTAGTCATTGAAACTGTAAAGAGCATGATAGGAAAAGTGTCCGTGGCAACATCTGGGAAGGTCCAGAGAACATCCTTCAGAGTCCATCATAGTAAGACCACAAAGACCAGTGTTGTTGACTAAGCCTGGACAATGGTCTATGTGTTGTCTTAAAATCGTAAAAATGGTTTAGAACGTTTGATATGTATTGTAACCTACATTACCTTGACACTAGTACTTAAGACACATGACCTCCTGAGTTCTGCATTAGCTGTCAGGTAAGGGGCAGGCCTCAAAACATCATACTGTGATAACATCAATATGTCACAAACTTGTAAGAAGAAGCAAAATCAGTCAGGAGGAGAAGACCAGGTGCATTGTGGGAGAGGTAGGGATTTTTGTACAAGATCCTCTGTGGGGCAAAGTTCTAATCGTGGAAAAATCTGCAGAGATTACGATGTTTATACTGATTGCTACACTTTTAGCACCATGACCCAGAAATTCATCTTTAGATATTGTCTCCATAGCACTAGAGACTTGGAGAAATAATTGCACAGGTGTTCTTATTGTAGCTTAAAGGGACAGTCTAGTCTCCAAACTCACTTTGGTGCAAGATGAAGATCACTGCTTGTATAATGCACAGGCTTTATCCCTGTGTGATTTGATGCAGGCATTCTGTATAAATCACATTTTTAATATTTGACTCAAGCCCTCCCCAGTGATTAGGAAAATATAGTGAGGGTATAAAATAAAATAACAGACAACATGGCTTATCTTAAGATAAGTCAAATTGTCTGTTACTTTCTTTTATATAATTTGTGCACCCTCACTATATTTTCAAAATCAGAGCCACTGTAGGTGCTGTACTTTAAACGGTACATCACTGGAGTGGTTGCACTATACAATATTTTGATTGAGCTCCACTGTCCCAATTTATTTATTTTTATCTCCCCCAGTGATTACTCTGCATGTTTACTGCAGGCGAAGCAGCACTGATTATATAGACACTGAGTATAAAAAGATTTGTTTAATTTAGTAATTTCACGTGCTATTCCATTTGAATACATTATGTGGACTCTGAGTGACCTTGCTCGTGTACACAGTAGTTAACAGTGTAACACATTGTCTGATGACATCACTAGAGAGACAGGATATTCCATTCATTTGAATGAAATTATTCTCATTGGTTCCTGCAGCAAAAAAAAAAAAAGATATTTACTTGTACTCAGCTAGTGTGGGCAGTCCTGGCTTCTTGCAAACTGCTATAATGTCTCAATTTCATCTAGCTGTAAGTATTTTATATTTTAAGCAATGCAAAATGTAAAATATGCTTTTTAAAGTACTTTAAAATCACATTAATATGCATTTATATTTGGAAGATGCATGTTGGGCACTAGACAGTCCCTTTAAAGGCCACAAAAACTTTAAAAATATATTAACACTTCATACAGCCAGGTTATTTTATCCAGTGCTAATTACACTTTAAAGTTTGGTTTTTATACTCGTTACTTTTAAAACCATGTGTCCTTTTTGTTATTTAAATAATAATTTAAAAAAAATACGTATCTTCTAGCAATGCAGCCCAATCAATTTAGAAACAGAATCCCAGATTTTCCCTAATTTAGAAATAATCGCTAATGTGAAACAGATCTGATGCAAGTACAACGTCTGATTTGATTTGCACGCATCTGCTCTTAGAGGCTCTGCATGCCATCTGCTGTGAAACAATGTAATGACCAGGGCACCAAGAAAGTGAATTAGGCTCCTATGTAGCTGCAGACAGAAGGTCATGAAATAGCTGATTATTTAATAGTAAATTAGTTATTTTAGTTGCTTTTTAATTTTGTTTCTCCCTCTTTCACAGGAGATTATATGTATTTTACAGAACTGGAGCTATGGAAAAAAGTGACTTGTGTATTTGAATTATGTTTTCATTCCCCAATTTTCAAGTAGAATATAAATTTAGGAGTTTGACATTGTTTATTAAATACAGGTATACAGTTTCTTCGCTATAAGGCCATTAGCCAGGACGGACAAAACTATTCCCGTTTATGGAGTTTGTATTTTAAGGATGCGCCAACGTCGCTCCTGAGACTGCGCTACGGCACAGTGCTACTCCCTGTGCGACCACTCCAGGCTCAGGTGTGAGGTGTGACCCCCTGGTCTATGGTACAAATGTCTTGAACGACAGGATGGACCTCACACCCGAGTCTGGAGTGGTCGCACATGGAGAAGCACTGTACCGTCTCAAACCTGTGCTCAAGTAACCCCAACGCCCCAGGATTTAGGTATTACACAGCTGTATTTAAGTTAGAATATGTATAACACCTGGTGTGGTGTTGGTCCTTGAGGACCGGTTAGGAAACCACACCATGTATATATACATATTCTTACTTAAACACAGCTGGATCATCCCTAAATCCTGGACTGTTGGGGAATCTTGAGGACAGGTTTGTCTTCCCTCTAAGTGCATTTGTGTTTTACATACATGCTCTGGACCCATTGTGTTAATGTGGGGTATGACTTTATATGGTTAATTGCATGTTCTTTATAAATATATATATATATATATATATATATATATATATATATATATATGTTTATATATAGAGTCAACAGGTGTTCTCAGAGTGTTTATTTCATGGTATCTGAGATGGCAGAATACAGGCATAAATAATAATAGATATTAAAACATTATAAGTCCCTTGCCTGTGGAGCTTACACATCCATGGCACTCGGAATACAGTGCATTTTATGATCCTACCTCAAGGGGAATTTTCTCATAAAAATTTGCCAAAATTGCGAACAGAGTGTAAATAATATTTGTGCCTGTTCCGCTACAGTGCTACTTTATAGAAAAATGGTTTAAAAGTCAGCATAAGCCAGAAATAAAAGCAGAGAAAATACTGTATATATATATATATATATATATATAAAATAGTATTCCCACAAAATAAAGAATAATAGTTTTACACAGAATTTCAAATATTTGCTCATCATGAGATGCTATAGACTATAACAAGTTATACTATAAATATAATAACACTATTGTTCTGCTTGAAAAGGATTCTTGTGATTGTAGGGCAATTTATTCACTGATTTATAGATTTATATAGTTTTCGATATTACGAAACTACGTTAATGGACCAGTCAAGTTTTGATTAATTGAAATATGACATCAAGTGCAGGCATTTTAAATAGAAATGCTTTTTATGAAAGAATATAAATAAAGCACATTATTGAGCCCTCTCTGGTGCTGTAGAACTAGCAGGGGGAAGACATCTTGGGTCAGATCTTCCTTCAAGTGACCCAAGATTCTAAACACAATGTCTACCTCCTGATAGAGCCGTACAAGGCAGAGAGAACTCAGTTTGGCAGTTTATGTGCATTCTTACATTAAAGCATTTCTGTTTGGAAGTTTTTATACATACCCCCACGTAGTGGTGTATTTTGGTTTTGTGCTGCCCTAGTCATGACTAAATTTACGCACCCCGAAACTAAATGTGCCCACCCCTTCCTGTCATCCACCGCCTCTGACCCACTGTAGCCAGGGAGTATTTGCCACCCAGGGGGCGGACTCTATGCCTTCTCCGGTGTTCCAGACAATACTAACAATACCCCCCAAAACCTAATACTAACACTAACCCCCCTAAACCTAATACTACATTACCCCTGAACCATAATACTAATACTAACCCCCTGAACCCTAATACTAACACTAACCCCCCTAGCCCTAATACTTACATTAACCCGAACCATAAAACTAATACTAACCCCCTGAACCTTAATACTAAAACTGACCCCCGGAACCCTAATACTACCATTACCCCCGAACCATAATACTAACCCCTGTAACCCTAATACTAACACTAACCCCCCTAACCCTAATACTAACATTACCCCCGAACCATAATACTAATACTAACCCCCGGAACCCGAATAGTAATACCTAACCCCTACTAATACTCACCTGTCCCATAAAGAAAGATCCAATAGTGACCTCATCGCACGAGAGGTCACGGTGAATCGGCTGTGTTCAAGCAGCCGAGATGAACCGTTCCGTGAGACAGCCCCCAAAAAATTTGGTATGTATTTATGACATGCTCCTGCTCTTAGTTTATAACACAAGCACATAAAACCTGAATATGGTTGCTGAGATTTCTGTGCAAGAATCAGTTTTACTTTTTTTTTTTTTTTATTATAAACATACAAAAAAGAATATATATATACACATCAGTTTTACTTTTAGCAAATAGGCCACTATATCATTTTCAGCATTTCATCCTAGAGAAAGCAAAACCTTCTTTGTATTGGTCCATTTACTTATTGTCACAGTACCTGTCATGAAGTGAATCATGACAGTCTGCATGACTGGGGTTCTTGGAAGGCCTTGAGGGCCAAACACCTCCCTGTGGGCTATGGACTCTCTGTGGGTCAAGAACCACCACCTCCCGAAGGAGCTATGTGTCATGGAAGCCTGCGTGCCCTAGGCTCCACTGGCACTGGAAGGGGTTATAGCATTCTCAAAGGACACATCACTGCCCCGCTTGTTCCTCGTTGTTACCTGTCCCCTGGATTTATTATTGACTTGCTCTATGGGGCCCCATGTTGGTCCCTGTTCCCAAAGCCCCAAGAGCCTGTCACTACCCAGGGCCTTTGCCCTGTACAGAGGCACCCATTCATTGCAACAAGACTTTGTGCAGAGACAGAGCTTTCCAAGTAGTGTGTGCAATGTTAATATATGTTATTGATTAGATAAGTACACATTTAAACACTAGAGTTTACTGTCCTGTGCTTATTGTCTCTTGTAGTCTGTATCTGAAGGTGCCATGG
Source organism: Pelodytes ibericus (assembly GCA_036172795.1). Lineage (NCBI taxonomy): Eukaryota > Metazoa > Chordata > Amphibia > Anura > Pelodytidae > Pelodytes > Pelodytes ibericus. The sequence continues at coordinate 66,952,423 of CM069867.1, forward strand.
TTAATTAGATTATGTCTTACTGTATTTAAATGACCTGTTTAAAAAAGGTCTTCTATTGTTTGAGGGTTACCATATTATAATTAGTTCCCTGTGCCTCCCCCCAGTTGATGTCATGTTTGTGTGTTTTATAAGTCTGTGCTTTTTGACAAACAAAGGTTGTTCATTCTTGCTGTACCAAACTGCTAGTGGTCCTGTCTGCTATTTGGGTACACAGAGCAAGGTTACAGAAAGACTTGCTGAGTGGATGCTGAGCTTTAATCGGGGGCTAAGGAGGGGATTTTCCACAATGGGTAGAGGTGCTACGGGCCTTGGGCAGCCATCCCGTTACACTTATCTTTTTAAACCATCTTATTGTGTCCAATCAAACATTATTAAAAAGAAAGGATGTATTGATGCCACTAGATCTTTGACCATCTTTCCATTCAAGGCGTCTTATTAAAAGGAATTAATTTTTTAATCACATTTATTATTTTTTCCAGGAATCATTTAACTCCCTGTGAATTGAAGACTGAGATACACTTTCTCCAGCTATTACAAAGCTGTGCTACCTTTCTAAAAAAAAAAAAATGAAATCCCTGCTCTGTATAGTGCTGTCAATATCAGTTTAGAGATCAATAAGAAAAAATAGACACTGGCTTTTTTTTTTTTCCAACATCAGCCGCATTTCTTGCAAAGTTTTCAAACTGGAAACTCACTAAACACTTCTTTAACAATAGTTAGTGACAAACATGTCAAAAATAACAAACTCGCTCCTATAGAACGCCTATCAATAATTTAGCATGCCCCCCCCACCAGAGACCCTGTGTTTTGCAATAATGAAATATATGATTTTAAAAATAAATAATAGGCTCTTGTCAGCCCGATTGTAGCTAGAAGTTATGGTAAAACATGAGTAAGGAGCAATTTGCGACTATTTGTAACATTTTGCGCTTGTTTTCCCTGATTTGCGCCTCTTCCGTATATTTTTATTTAGCGTGCATTTTTTCAGCTGCGCTCATAAATTGCGATTATATTTGCGCACGCTAAAGAGTTTTGCAAATATTTTGTGAAAAATAATTCTTATTTGCGTGTGAAAATGACACCGGCTTTTAGCGAGCGCTATCAAAAGAGGTAGAAAAAATATTCGCAAAATTGCCTGTTTTTATTCACAATTATGCCCGTTTTAATTCGCAATTTTCTCATATGTACCAATGGGAGTGTTAAATGTTTAGTAAATTGCAATAGGAGCAAAGCGCAAAAATAGTTTTGCACATAAAATATATTTGCATTTTTTTAGTACATGCCCCTTCTATATATGTAAAAAAAGAAGCTGAGTACGCACTGAGTTCTGGCAATATAACTGCACTTTCTGTAACGCAATGTGCAAAATATAAAACCCTACTTGGTAATGGCCACCAGCTTAAAGGACAAGATATAGGCATGGATCCCTCTCAGCCTGTATATCACTGAAGGAAGATTTAAACATGTGACAGCCAGTAAGATAACAGCTGAGGACCACCTTTGGGCCATTTTTCCGATTCACTTAGTGACTCTTCTTTCAGAGTGTCGCAATATGATATCCATCTTTACCTCTGGTTGCCGTAAAATAAAAATAGGACCCCTCAGTGTCTGTTTTAGATTAAGCAAGGGGTGAGGGCTTAATTTGGGCTTCTAAAACTGAGCAACGGTGGGTTATACTCCCATACATCTCCGCACAGCATAGAGAGTGAGAGAGCAAGTCCCAGAGTTCTATGGAGCAGACATACTGCTCAACTACACGTGAGTGTGTCTGGGTGGTCCCATACAGAGGACCAGTGTGTAGTCTCAATTAAAAAAAAAAAGCATTCAGAGGCTTTCCAACACACATTTATTTATTCTTACCAATTACCAGCTTTTTCAGGGGAGGCAAAGCGCTCTTTGTTTGTGACTGTCTGCCTTGTAGGGTTCTTGACTGATATCTTTATTTGTTTCCAGTCACTGCAAGGGGCTTATAGAGCAATAAATAGCCCGGAAGAACGGCCCTCCTGCTGGGGAAGTGTACCCTCTTGCCAAAGATGGCAATGACCTTTTGACCCCCAAAATAGTTGTGTTAAATTTGCAAAGGCAGACAGGAAAGAAGAATTGCTAATGCACTTGCAAAAACACCTATATGCTGTACTGTAAAAACAAAACATTTATGTTAAGTGTAGCTATACCAGCTAAATTCCTGGACTGTAAATTGCATTATATAGCAGATGAAGTCACCTAAAACATATGCTATGTTTTACTTCCCCTGCCCATATTACAACTAGACATAATCTTGGATTTACATTCAAGAGAGAATAGTTTCCCACAGGTCTAATTGTTTTCTAAAGTGTAAGTAAAGACAACATTTGTTCTCAAACCATAGGGTGTTAAGCCTTTTTAAATTTTTGTTCCTACGATTTATCATTGCGGCGTTATTAAATTTTTACTGCAGATTTTGTTTTTTTATTTTGTAGTTGGAGAGTTTCATTTGACAACTGTGCATTGTGGAGTCTTTTGCTCTCCCAGTGACCTCTAAATGTGTCAAAATGTACCTCGTCAGCTGGAACTACATTTGTATTTCAAAGGAACATTGCCTTTTTTGATGATTGCCTTGTTTTTTTTACATGATACATGGCATAGGTTTTTGAGATGCAAACGCACCTGTGAACTGAACATGTGAATATCGAAACACTGAAAAGGTCACTGGGGAAAGACCAGGAATATTAGAAGCAAGACAGTATTTTTAAAATGTAGATAGATAGTCACATCTAGTTTGTACATGCTCATCTGAAAAAGCTCATCTGTTATTTTCCTTCCAACGTTTCAGTCCAAGAATGAAAAGGCTGAGTTCATCATAGAGAACTTCCTTTCACAGTAACAACTGCCGCAATGGAAGTTTCTTTCTATGTACGATGCAGAGAGTTCTTTCCCCCCTCAACTTCTCCTATCTCCCGAAAGCTGAAAATAAAGTGTAATAGAGTTAGTGATGTTACTATAGTAACAGTCCTGTCTGTCTCACCAAGCCCCTCCTATTTGGAATGTTGCTGAATTAAGAAGCCCCAATGAAATTCCTTTCAATGGAAAACTACAGGAGAACTGAAATTTGCTTTAAATTAAAAATGAGTCCTATATATAACCATATATTACAAACGTTTACAACATGCAAAAGATAAGCTTGGTGGAGCTGCTTTTTGAGTGCCGGTGTAACATGACAACCACTGGCTACCAGGATGGGACACATGGACACACTACTATGTTACAATTTGTACCCACCATTCCGGAGTTACAACAATGAAACGGTTATATACCGAATTCATTTTTTTTTCATCTCTAGCAATTAAATGTTTTCGAATTGGTCGCTTGTGTAGTTTGTATTATGTTTGTTTTATAAAGTAATTGGATTTTATCCTCTAGTAACGTGATGATATGTTCATTTGCACCTGCTAATTGCTCCTTTTGAAAATTACATTGTTTTAATTTCACTAAATTGTGTAATGAGTGGGGGTTAATTTTAGAATTGATGCAATAAGCAGCATCCACAGGTTAAGCTGCATGAGGTCCTCTGCTGATACAGGTTGAGTATCCTGTTATCCAAAAATCCCTTATCCCCAAAAACATTTTGGATTTCAATACACTTTGAAAATTCCACACACACCTGTCAGAATGCAAGCGCACAAAGATTAGTCAGCCTCCAGCACCCTTAAGCTGTGATATAGCCTTTCCATGCATGTCCAGATTCCCCCTCGCCCACAAAGGGTAATACAATGGCACGTGAGCAGACCTGACACACTCAGTATTTGCATCAATGCTACTGTGTGCTGAGATCAGGGCCATCAACAGAAATGTTGCGGCTCCTTTCAGAACAAATGGTCCCTCTCAATCTCTTCCATCCTCTACTCTATTTCTCCTTCCCTCCTTTGTTTTTACCCCCAAGTCTCTTGCCATTACATCCACAGCACTTGATTGCACACACAAAACTTTCCATAGCACCATTGTGCAGCACCCAGCTTGCATCCACAGGTTTTGCCAGAGCACCCAGGTATCACCCACTGGTCTTGCCAGAGATCCCAGCTTCTACCCACTGGACTTGCCAGAGCACCAAGATTGCATACAAAGGATTTGGTGGAGCACCAAGATTGTACACACAGTTCTTGACAGAACAACTAGATTGCACACCAGGGACCCCACCTAGATTGCACATGCAGGACATGCTCCAGCACCTATTGTGTATCCCCACAAGATAATTCCAGATGGTATAAGACCCCAAATTCTGTGCCCTCTATAAAAAGTGGGGAACAATTCTTGGATTTGTTGCAGGAATTTCAGTGGTGTTCTCCTTGTACTTTGCAATGTTGTACAAACTGCATTTAAGTCTGTTCCAAATGATCAATAAAGTAAAATATTCTGGGATTCGTTAATACTTATTTGATCAGGCTGAATAGACCAGTGTTTTTTAATTAGCTTGCACAGCGAACTGTGGTGAAATGGAAGCTGACTTGTCATAAATTGGGGAAAATATCCAGCTCAGCTATATACTGGGGGTCATTGTCTACACTGAGCAAGATTAGGGAAAAGTACTAAAATCAATCAGTATAGAAACGATAGATCAGAACATTAAGTGGTGCAGCAGGTACCATACCGTGACAGACACGCTATCCGGTGTGACAGCTACAGTTATTCATTTTACTCCAGCTGTTGTGGATTGAATTTACCATTAGACCCCGTTGCCACCAGTCAGTTTTTTTCTGAAATTGTTAACCAAAAATCTAAATTAAGAAAACAAAAAAAAAACTATAGTTGGAGAAAAATATATGCCTGGTAGGGGCCCAGATGGTCTTGTTTTTCCAAGGAATGGAATGTTCCTTCCAATGGCTCCATGTTTAGAATATTGCCACACAGTTGACCTTTAGAAGTAATGGTCTTGTTTTCCGTGGAATGGAATGTTCCTGCCAGTGGCTCCATGTTTAGATTGTTGCCACACAGTTGACCTTTAGAAGTAATGGTCTTGTTTTCCGCGGAATGGAATGTTCCTTCCAGTGGCTCCATGTTTAGAATGTTGCCACACAGTTGACCTTTAGAAGTAATGGTCTTGTTTTCCGCGGAATGGAATGTTCCTTCCAGTGGCTCCATGTTTAGAATGTTGCCACACAGTTGACCTTTAGGAATGACCCCCAGATTATTTCACAATTCCTGAGATTCCGGAACAATCCATTCAAGACTGGACTTATCTTATGTCCCCAACCGTTTACCTTCAAACCCGTATGCCATTAGTCTTAGCAAGATTTTAATTTATTTTTTTTACATTTCTTTTCCAGATGCACAGATGTTGGTTTAAAATATTAATAATGTCTCTTTATCAGGACTTGACGGGGAGGGGGGGGGGGGGGGGGACGCAATTTCTCATTCAAGCTTTGGTTTTTCTCCTCACTTTCCCTTTTAGCTATCTCTCTTTCCCACCAAGGAGATTTTTTTTTAGAAACTTCCATGTAATTTCCCAATTAGCCTTAAGCAAAAACAAGTCCTTCATGTAGATGTGTTCTTTTAATGGCTGGCTTGTGTTAAGAGTACACTCATAAACATCACTAAAACATCTGTGGCCCGAGGTAGAGCCATTTCTTGTCCTTGTATTTCGAAAATCATGAGGATGCATCTGAAACAAATCATTGGTAATTGAGCGGGGCCCTGAAGAAGCAGTGTGCTCGTGAGCTGGGTATACAAGCCGCGGTAGCAGTTCAACATTTGCATTTGTTGATCTATTACAGGTTGAATCACCGCCGTAACTGTTTCCGTCCCCAAGTGAGACTTTGTTATTGTGGATGTAATGCGCTCTAGCATCACTCCCACAGTGTAAGGAGTAAAGTGGAAAACACATTTTAATTTGTACTAGAAGTAACAAAAAGAAGCCCTTTTAAAGGGAAAAGTACAACCAAAAATACTATTTAAAGGCCAACTATTTATAAAATCAACTCCTGTTAGTTTGAAAGATTGATCAAGTGTAGATGTTTTAAACAGAAAAAAATGCAAATAAAGTAAATAATAGAGAACGTTTGCTCCATATACTAAATTAGGGGGCAGACATGTTGTTTAGAATCTTGAGAACAAAAATGTTCTGACAATGCCCCGCCCAGAGCCACGCCTTCAACCACTCCCACACAATAAGGCCATATGAAATGTTGGAAGGTATGGTGCAGGGATAGGCAAAGAGTCACCTACAAAGAACAGTCTCCGTGGTAAGGATCATCATTAAATCATCCGCCACAGACCCCACCATGAGCAATGTTGCTGCCTACCCCTGGTTAGGTGTGGTGGGCTCCACTTAATGCTTGTTGACCTGAGGGAGGATGTGGTAGGCAGTTTGGGCCGGGTGATGGTTTGCGCACTTAATGGGTTAAAGAGCGCACCTTTTGGGGCTGACATTCCTTTTAAAGAGGGGGGGGGCAGCGTCATTGACACATGAATTTCTGAAAGGCCTGCGGCTTTTTTCGATCAGAATGGCGGCCTCCTCTAACAAAAAAAAAACAAAAATCCTTAAAGCGAATGTTTCTTTATCATATCAATTCCCTTAAAGCCCTTTTCCTTAGTGAAAGCCAAAGATAGCTGAGATCAAGCCAGGGAAATTATGTTGTCTCAAAAGTTTAGCTAATATAAAAAAAGAGGGGACTTTTCATTTCTTTCTGTCCTTCCCTGGTGTGCCACTGTGATTACCATCAAATGCTCTGTGGCTGAGATTTTTTTTTTGTCGGGCTTAAATAGATTTTATCCTAGAGATCATCCTTTTGTGAGATAACAATGTGCGTCGCCCTCCAGTCGCTTGCATTGTTAAATGGAAGAACAGATTCTCTGCTTGTCGCACAAGACGTCGGCATTTGCTCTGAATGTTGCTCGAGAGCGGCCTTTTTGCGAACGCCGCGTGTGTTGTAATGTGATACGCGGAGTGAGGCACAGACATGAGTGGCGGTGGTAAGAGGTGAGAGAATGAAAGCCCCGGGAAATTGTCACAGTATTAAAATCCACAGTGATCAGAAATGGAATATTAACTGTCTACAAAAAGTATTTATATAATTGCCTGGCTACGAAAAAAATAAAATAAAACAGCAGAACACAGGGCTTAAAGGGCTGAAAATTAAACTGAGTGCGTTCCTGGCATAGAACGTTATTTGGGGCATTCACGATTTAGGGCCCTATACCATGGCCCTAAATGAGGTAGGGCTGACACTCCCACTCTGAGGCCACACGCCTGCCATCCCATGTTTCTGGAGGAACGTGTTGGGATGTATGAATTTGCAGTGGGGCCCAGTCTGTCGGGCTCTCCTATGACACAGACATATACAGGCACTGCAAGGAAGGTTCGGTGTGTAATACTTTTATTATATTTTATACAAGGAGCTGAAATCAAGCTTTTAGTCACACTGATATTACATTGATTATCCATAACATTATGAGCACTGACAGGTGTCAAGCCGGCGGAGGCAGTGTGCTGATTTGAGGACAGCGCTGAATGTAGGAAACTATTTGGGGACAGATGGGACACTGGGAAGCTGTTTGAGGACAGAGCTGAATGTTGGAAGCTGTTTGGGGACAGAGATGAGACTAAGGCACTGTTTGAGGACAGAGCTGCATGTGGGATGCTGTTTGGGGACAGAGATGACATTGGGAAGCTGTTTGAGGACAGAGCTGAATTTTGGAAGCTGTTTGGGGACAGACATGAGACTGAGGTGCTGTTTGAGGACAGCGCTGCATATGGGATGCTGTTTGGGGACAGAAATGACACTGGGAAGTTGTTTGAGGAAAGAGATCACTGCTCAGCCCCAGATCCTCCGTGCTCTGCGCACTCTCCGATCAAAGTCCTCTGTGCTGAGTGGTCACATGACATCGCACCATCCCAAGACTATCCCTGGAAAGACGGGACAGTTGTAAACTATGAGATACACCCAATTAATGCATCAGGGTGGAGATCTCCTAGACTTACACTAATTAATTTATTGGCCAACTATGTTGCCAACTATGTATTTGAGCATGATGGGAGTCATGGTTCGACCTTGTGCCCAAACCATCCCATTAACCCTACCAGATTCAGAAACGGATCACAGGAGAACCTAAGGTCTGGACAGATGTACATAGCAGAAAATAAATCGCCAGCTATATTTTATGTAGCATTTAATCAATCGGAAGACAACAAAGCCTTAGCTTGAAATAGCAAACAAGGCATGGAAGTCCTGCTGCGGGAAGCAAGCAAACAGGCCCATCGATAAAAGGAAAAGCTCCTCCCACCATTGGCGTTTAAAACACTGCCCTCTGGCCCCAAAGCAGATAAAGTTCCCCCCCAGCTCTTCTGCCTAGTGTTACTCTGAAGAATCGGAAACGTGCAAGACAGCTGGAGAGACAAGGCCTTTCTTATGGTATGCTAAGGAGAAAAATGTATTGATTATGTGTTCAATGAAAGGTCAAACCAGCCTTTGAGGGTCAGAGCTGCCAGCTCCTTTCCAGAGCACGTGTCGTAATCTCCAGGTGGACACCTGGGGTTAGAAGAATATACTGCAAACGAGCTAATCATTATTAATATGTCGCCCCAAACCTCCAAACTGACATCTCTCCTAATAGCTGACAAATGTCAGGGTGACTTGTACGCTTGTGTTTTTTTTGGTTTTTTTCCCCGTTAATTGAATTGGTTAATTAGGTCCCAGAGGCCGAACTGCTAATTATGTACTGCTGTAAATACACAGGCTCCCAATACCATCGCAAAGGCAGTACTAAAAAAAAAAAAAAAAAATGCAAACACAAAAATATAAATTAATTTAAAAAACAAAGATATAAATAACAAAAACAGCTTTGTGATTTTTATTTTTTTGCAATCTGCATAACAGTTTTGTCTTGGTTTCTGACCTGCCACATGTTCCACCCTCTTGATGTTTTTTTTTAACGTTTTCTATGTGATACACTCCAAATCTGTGCTGAGCATCTGCTGTGAGTAAATACGCATTCATTAATTTTCTGCCAATTAGCAAAAAAAAAAAGAAAGAAAGAAAATTAAAATAAAAGTGAAAGCAGAATATAATCCAGACGTGCACTCTGGTATGGCAACTTTACTAAGATTGTACTTTTTAAAATGAAGACACTGCAGTTTACTGGGTAGATTTGGGATGTTAACATGGGGGGCAAGGATTAAATTAGGATAACTCCATTACTGCATGCCCTCCAACTGTCCCCAACAATTAAGGGGACAGGGCTAAGGTCTTGATTTTCATTTGCCCAAAAATGAATACTGCGTAGCTGAAACTCGACCTACCCAGCTCCGCCCCTGACACCCCGTATTTAAGTTGGGAAGTACGGTATTGTTGTATTCATAGTGGTAGGGTAACCGCATACCTTCGATTGACCTGGACAGTCCCACTATGGGACGTTATATCCCAGGTCTCATGCAGCTTCAGTCTTGGACAACGCATTTCTCCCTTATTGAGAGCTCTGAGTAAAGGAGGTCTCATCCAATCAGGAGATACTTTTCAACTGTCTTTATTGGCTGAGAGATCTGAAAACTCTCTCGATGGGCCTGGTGTTTCCTTGATGGAGCTCAGTGTGGCCATCAGCAGCCTGCATCAGGTAAGAAACCCAGTGTGTGCGTGTGTCTGTGAGTGTGTGTGACTGTGTGTATCTGTTTGTATTGTGTGCATCTAACTGTATCTGACTGTGTTTGTAATGGATGGTAATAGAGAGGTTAGTTCTATGAAAATGATCATGTCTGCTAATTGAGGGTTTAATTATCTGAAACTGCTCATGTCTGCTGTTAGTCCTGGCTTCTGATTTGACGCAGACCTTGTTAATCCAGGCTGGTTAGAGTAACGGTTCCCACCTGGAACAAAAAAAAGAAATCCCAAATCCAGGTTGGAACCTATGCTACCACCAGGGGTCCTTGGGCAAGACCCCCTAACATTAAATATACCCCACTACCACTATGTATATATAGTTTAGGAGAAATATTTGACATAATTTGCCCATCAAGCCACTGTGTAATAAGTCATGAAGAGTTGTTTATTTGGGAAGGGGCTGTGAATTAAAACAATCTCTATTGCCGAAACAATTTCATTAATATTTGTACGTCACATTCATACAACTCGTTAATATCACATCTTAACCAACTTTAATGGTTCTGGGTTCTTTTTCCATTTCCCTAACCCATGATCGAACTGTGAATAATTTGCAAATCTTAAAAGACACACATTTATGAAAAGATGTTTTTTCTACCAAGTCTTAATTCTCAAAAAAAAAGTAAGTCTCTTGTACAACAAATCCTTCAAGATAAGCAACAAAACAGATTGCAAACAAAAAGGTCAGCGTGTTTCCAATTTAAAAAAACAACAACATTTTTCCCCCTGCCTTATGTGAATTGGTATTAAACAGTGTTCCTGTAACATTTTAAAACACTGATAATTATGTATGATAAGTCTGCATAGTAAACAAACCGAATTTTAAAATATCACAATTCATGATGACTCCCCCACCACCAGCCCCTTAATTTTATTTTTTAATTAACTCTTCTGGAGTGTAGTTTAAAGGGACTAAGCGTTCTTTTTACTGTGAATGTAGAAAAATAAATATATTAAAATTGATCTGTATATTGTGTGGACATCATTCAAAGCAAATGCATAAATTAAAATAAAAATGTGTTTTTCGTTTGTGACTGTGGTGTCTCAAGTCTATGATATATGAAGCCACAAAAGTGATGTCATAAGCTGGGGTCCCACATGACACATTTAAATCAGATATTTCTCTTAATTTATTTATGTGCTGGTAAATCAGAACCCTGGGAAATTATGCAAATTAATTGTACAGGACATGTATGGGCGAGGGGGAGGCAAGAGATGACTGACGGGGGCTGGGGGAGGGGCTTCAAGGGGGAGTTGATAAAAGCCCTGGAGCCTCTCTCCCCAGCAGCCATTTTAATCTGTAAACGCACCTGGTAGCAATTTTTTGCAGCTCTGGTGTTTCATTCACGGCCCAGGCATGGAGATTGAGGCAATGCTCGCTGCCCTGAGGGCTGAGGCTCTTACAGATGGTGGCAGACGTTTGAGGCAGCAGTTTGCAGCGCTGCAGGCTGCTACGCCCGCGGTGGCATCGCCTCCCGCGGGTCCTCGTGGCGGGGCGCGGCGGGTGTCCCGCCCGCCCGCTCGACTGAGCCCGGATGCTGGCTCCATCCAGCCTCATCGGAGCAGCGCGGCCCGCTGCGTCCGGCGGCGGGCCTGCTAGTGCAGCCACGCGACCGTCCCCGGTGGCTAGTGGGAGCGGGGATCGCAGGCCGCGCCCCTCCCCTCGGGGCTTGGAGCGCGACGGACGGAGGACATCCAGGGCTGTGACCAGGTCCGGTACAGCCCTGCTACCTTCCCCCCCGCGTCCGGATGCGGGGCCTAGCAGGAGGAGGAGCACGGATCGGCAGGCCAGGGTGGTGAGTAGGCCTCAGGGCCGAAAACGGGGGTCCCTTCGATTACCCTCCCGGGCGGGGGGCAGTGGGGAGGCTGTGGGCAGCTGCAGTGGGTCTTCTGGGGATGAGGATCCGGCCCTGGGTCTCTTACTGCCCCCTACCCCGTCCCCTACTCCTACCCCTGTGACTACTTACCAGGTTCCCTTGGCTGGGCTTCTCTCTCCTCCTGATCTGGCGTTGTATTCACCTGTCTCTCCTTCACAGGCTCCAGCTACTAGTGCTGTGCCACTCTACGTCCCCCATCCTGCTTCCCAGGTTGCGGGTGATTCAGCGGCCTCCCGGGCCTCCACGCCGGCTCTGGGCGCGGTTCAGGGAGACACTGGTGAGTCCACGGGGCAACCTTTGGCGGGGTTTTCTGGGGTGGGTGGGGTGGGGTCTACCGTTACTCCTGCTAGTCAGCCTTGGGTGGATTTGTTGCAATGCTTGCGGGGGGCGATAGAGCAAGTGAGCCGGGTGGCTGGGCCTTCTGGTAGTGCGGCCCTGCAGGGCATCGATAGTACGATGGGCAGCGTGTGGGGTTCCACGGGGGGTTCACCGGGGGTGGTTTCTGGTTTACCGGGCACGGCGGGGGTCCCACAGTCCCCCTTATTACCGCCCCCTTTGTTGCTGCCGGCGGCCACTGCTGCGGCGCTCCCTGCGGTTCCCTTGTCAATGCCTAGTACATCGGCGGCACCGAGTACGTCGGCGTCAATGGTTGGGGCGGCTGATTTGACACACCCTGTTGCACCGATGGCGCATGGGGCCGCGTATTTATGTTGGTCGGGCCCCTTAGGCCTTCATCTTAAACCGGAGGTAAGGGAGCGTATTTGGAAGGGCGAGTATGTGGAAATTTATTCGCTCCTCCCCATGGAGGACGTTCCTCCTCCTGAGAAGGAGTTGAAGGATGCCGAGAAAGAAAAGGAGAAGTACCGTTATCGCAAAATCCCAAAGAATTATGGGAATTGGATTCGGGCTTTCTCCATCTTGGCTAGCGTCATCGGGGAGAAATCCCCTGAAAAATGTTGCTCCTTGTTTTGTTACCAGGATCAAATCTGGAATGCGTGTAGGATTTATGGGGGTCTCAGCTGGTGGCGCTATGATGAGCAATTCCGGCAACGGATTGCTTTACGGCCTACTTTGGGTTGGGATCAAATGGACGTGGGGCTGTGGCTGGCCATTATGACCCGGCCAGCCTCGCATCAGGGGGGTTTGACGTCCTTTCTCGGGGGGGTCGGGGGACTGGGTTCGCCCTCTCCCTCGGCCACGACCCAACGACGACCGGGAGGGTGCTGGCAATTTAATGAGGGTCAGTGCAAGTTTGGCGCCGGTTGTCGCTTCAAACATGAGTGTTCCGGTTGCGGGGGTAGCCACCCCGCCACCCGGTGCTTTAAGCGTCAGAGAGGTGGGGACAAGTCTGACGTGGGCGGAAAGGGGGATGACGCCGGTGGACGTAGGGGCAATGCGCCCATGGCTAAGCCGGTATAGGAATCGTAGGGCGGCGGACATTTTGTTGCACGGGTTTGAGTTTGGTTTCAGGATCCCCTTTCAGGAGCGGGAGGTTTGTTTGCGGTTGCGTAATTTACGTTCGGTGGCTGAGCACCCCGAGGTGGTGCGGGATAAGTTGGCTAAGGAAGTGGCTCTGGGCCGTATGGCGGGTCCTTTTGATTCGCCCCCGTTGGCCGCTTTACGGGTTTCTCCCCTGGGGGTGGTTCCCAAAAAGGAACCGGGAAAGTTCCGGCTGATCCAGCATCTGTCTTACCCCTATGGGGAGTCGGTTAACGATGACATTGATGCAGAATTGTGCCGGGTGTCTTATGCGTCCTTTGATTCGGCGGTTCGGATGGTGAGGGCGGCAGGGGCTGGTGCGTTGATGGCCAAAACCGATGTGGAGTCGGCCTTCCGGCTTCTTCCGGTTCATCCAGACTGACATCACCTCCTCGGGTGCCATTTTGAAGGGAAGTTTTACGTTGACTTGTGCCTTCCCATGGGTTGTTCTATTTCCTGTTTTTATTTTGAGTGCTTTAGCACCTTTTTGGATTGGGTAATCAGGGAGGAGTCCGGGTGCAACTCAGTGATGCACTACCTGGATGACTTCCTGCTGGTGGGTCCCTCGGGTTTGCAAGTCTGTGGCCATTTGTTGAGGACGGCCCAGGTGGTTCTGGCTTCGTTTGGGGTCCCATTGGCGGCAGACAAAACGGAGGGCCCGACTACCTGTATTTCATTCCTGGGCATTGAGATTGACTCCCTGGCCGGGGAATGCCGGCTTCCTCAGGATAAATTGTTGGGCCTTAGGGCGGACATTTCTAAGGCTTGCGGCTTGAGAAAAATTCAGCTCAGGGCGTTGCAATCTTTATTGGGGAAGCTCAACTTTGCCTGTAAAATTATGCCAATGGGCAGGGTGTTTAGCAGACGTCTGGCGGGGGCTACGGCGGGGGTGTGCCGGCCGCACCATTATGTCAGGCTCACTCGGCCCCTAAGGGATGATCTGGCGGTGTGGGATGATTTTTTGAGCAGGTACAATGGACGGTCGTTGTGGCAGGCTCCGGAGGTGTCCAACGCAGATCTCCATCTGTACACGGATGCCTCAGGATCCGTGGGCTACGGGGCGATTTTGGGGTCCCAGTGGTCTGCCGAGACTTGGCCCCCGTTCTGGGGTTCGGGGTGCCTGACAAAGAATTTAGCTTTTTTGGAGCTATTTCCTATTCTGGTGTCAGTGGTCCTTTGGGGAACTACGTTACGGGATCGCAGGGTGGTCTTCCACTGTGACAACATGGGAGTGGTGTTGGCGGTGAATAACCTGACGGCTTCTTCCCCGCCGGTAGTTCGGCTGTTGCGGCTTCTGGTCCTTAACTGCCTTGATTTTAATGTGACCTTTCGTGCTGTTCATATCCCTGGGGTGCATAACGTAATTGCGGATGCACTTTCTCGTTCGCAGTGGGCAACGTTCCGGGCGGCAGCACCATGGGCGGACCCGGAGGGTATCCCGTGCCCGTCGACGCTGTGGGACCTTGGGTTGGGCGAATAGCACAGTGGGTTAGCCAGTCTGTCGCTGGATCCACATGGAAGCGTTACGGTAAAGTTTGGGGGGAATGGTTGGATCTGGAGTCGGCTCGTGGGGGTTTTAGGGATGATGGGGCTCGCTTGGAAGGTTTACTGTGGTTGTTGTGGCATTGGGACGCGGCTGGCTTGTCGCCCGCGGCAGTAACGGCACGGATGTCAGGCCTCAGTTTCTGGTTCAGAGCTTCTGGGCTACGGGACGTGACTAAGGAGTTTCTAGTGCGTCAGGCGTTGAAGGGTTGGAGGAGGGGCGTTCATTCCGTGGATTACCGTAAACCGGTGTCCGGGGCTTTGTTGCTGGGCCTGTGCCACATACTGCCGGTGGTTTGCCACTCGCCTTTTGAGGTGGATCTGTTTCGGTTAGCCTTTTCCATGGCATTTTTTGGAGCTTTGCGTATTGGGGAATTGGTTAGCCAGGCAAAAACGAAGCCAGGGGGTATACTGGCGGCTGATTTGGTGCGGGAACCTGGTCTGGTGAGGTTTTTGATCAGGCGCTCCAAGACGGATGTACTTGGGGTTGGAAAGTGGGTCTCCCTGCGGGAAGTCCCCGGTTCTATGGTATGCCCGGTGGCTTGTTTTGACCGGTACGGTTTGGTCCGACCGGCCGGTTCCAATTCATTGCTGGTGCACGCTGATGCGACTCCTTTGTCTAGATTCCAGTTTATCAGGGTCTTCCGGATGGCAGTCGAGGCCCTGGGCCTTCCAAGCCGGGAGTTCGGGGGTCACTCGTTCAGGATTGGCGCTGCGTCTGAGGCCGCAAGGCTGGGTTATGCTGAGCGGGCTATCAGGCAGATTGGGCGGTGGGAATCCCGCAGGTTTCTATCTTATGTCCGTCCGGCTGGTCTGATCTCAGTTTCCTCTGCTTTAAATTCACAGATGTTGCGCCTAGGAGGGTGTGGCTTATAGGCCACTCGTACATATTCTGGGCACGGAGTCGGGCTGCCGTGCGACCTGGGGGAGAGTGCCTGGGCTTTCCGGGAGCCGTGGCAGACGTTCGGTGGTTCGGGTTCCGGGGTATGCGGTGGGTACGCTTGTTACCCGAGGTGGTTCAGCTGTCTCGGCGGTGGGGGCCCCCTGATATTTTACTTATTCATCTGGGGGGCAATGATCTGGGTTCGGTCCCTGTGTGGACCCTGGGGGATACCATAAAAAGGGATCTGGCGAGGCTGCTGGTGCTCTTTCCTGGTGTGTCGCTGGTGTGGTCAGAGGTGGTACCACGTAATTATTGGAGGTGTGCGCTCAATCAGAGGGCGCTGGAACGGAGCCGGGTAAAATTGAATAAACGAGTGTCTCGTTTTGTGTTGAGTGTGGGGGGCGTGACTATACGCCATAGGGTTTTTGAGTCCGATGCGGCTCGGTATTTCAGGAGTGATGGAGTTCACTTAACTGAGGTGGGCCTTGATCTGTTTAACTTGGCGTTGCAGGATGGTTTGCAAGGTCATGGCGGTGGTGGTGGGTGGTCCCCGCTGATTTAAGGTGTTAAACGAGCGGGTCTGTGGCGGGGGTTGGCTGTCCTTGCCAGTAGGGGATATGTTTTGGAAAATGGAGTTGGAGTTATTACAAGGAGAATGGTGCTCGGGTCCTCCCCTTAACCTTAAAAGCAACATGGAAGTTGTTTGTAGTTGACATGCCCACTGAGCTAAGTGAGTCGGCTAGTGGTAAGCATTGTGGGAGAGATGGGCCAGATGGAGTTATGGCATCTCAAGGGACGAGGAGGGGAGGCGAGCTTCTGGATTCTGGATTTGGTTGGAAAAAGGTGGCCATATATAAATATATGGGTGGAAGTGGAAAATGGTTTTACTGGCAAGGGCTTAGTCAATTTGTCAGGCTGTATTCTGTTTTATACATATAAGTATTAAAGGATGGTGGTGGTTTATACAGCCTGATATGTGTTTAATAAAGAAGTGCTGTGGCCTTGTTGTACCATCACAAGTCTCGTGTCCATTATTGGGGGGAACATGGGCTGGTATGGTTATGGGGGATTGTGGGGTTATGGTATGTCTCAGGAATCGGGCATCTATCCCCTCTGCATACATACAAGAACCCTGGGAAATTATGCAAATTAATTGTACAGGACATGTATGGGCGAGGGGGAGGCAAGAGATGACTGACGGGGGCTGGGGGAGGGGCTTCAAGGGGGAGTTGATAAAAGCCCTGGAGCCTCTCTCCCCAGCAGCCATTTTAATCTGTAAACGCACCTGGTAGCAATTTTCCCACCCTCCCTCCCTATGTTTATGTGTTTTCTATGTATTAACTTTCTTTTGTCGCAGCAGGCGGGGGTTGGCTGTCCTTGCCAGTAGGGGATATGTTTTGGAAAATGGAGTTGGAGTTATTACAAGGAGAATGGTGCTCGGGTCCTCCCCTTAACCTTAAAAGCAACATGGAAGTTGTTTGTAGTTGACGTGCCCACTGAGCTAAGTGAGTCGGCTAGTGGTAAGCATTGTGGGAGAGATGGGCCAGATGGAGTTATGGCATCTCAAGGGACGAGGAGGGGAGGCGAGCTTCTGGATTCTGGATTTGGTTGGAAAAAGGTGGCCATATATAAATATATGGGTGGAAGTGGAAAATGGTTTTACTGGCAAGGGCTTAGTCAATTTGTCAGGCTGTATTCTGTTTTATACATATAAGTATTAAAGGATGGTGGTGGTTTATACAGCCTGATATGTGTTTAATAAAGAAGTGCTGTGGCCTTGTTGTACCATCACAAGTCTCGTGTCCATTATTGGGGGGAACATGGGCTGGTATGGTTATGGGGGATTGTGGGGTTATGGTATGTCTCAGGAATCGGGCATCTATCCCCTCTGCATACATACATGCTTACAGAATTCACAGTTTTTTTTATTTTTTTTTGGTTATCTACATTCACAGTGTAAAACAATGTTTAGGTAATAGGACTTCCTTTAAAAATCCAAAAGGGTCCTTAGTTTTATCCCCCAGATGCATCCCTTGGTTATTGTTGTTTGACAATTGACACAGCCTGCATCAGCTATTAATGGCTAATGAAATCATTCCCAAAGTTCAAAAACCTACAAAATACTTTCATGCTTGTAAAACCATATTGATCTGCATGATAAACCCATCATTAAAATTATGGATTAAAACAAGGATGGGGGGAGGGGGGGGGATATTTGGCAGACTCAATCTGAAAATCATAAATTAAAAGTGACTTCGTAATGACATTGAGCATCCAATTAGTACTATCACTCAGTGGTTTTGGTACTTGTGTTATCTGTTTTATCCTATTAAAGAAAAAGTTTGCTTACAGTGTGTCTTGTATTTGGATCGTAATGCACAGTAAAGTTTATTGAAAGTTTAAATAGTAAAAAGAAATATGATTTTCTTCTACTGGGGTATTAAACCATTGACAATGTTTTCATGGTGGGGGGGGGTCAGGGTCAGACGGTTGAGGCAAAAGAGATAAGAATGTATTGGCCGATTAGAACCAATTAGCCCATCTAGTCTGCCATGTATCTACCTGCTGTAAAATTCTCATCTCTTGACCTTACACTCCAACCGTGTGGACTATACCAGCCATAAAGCTCTGCAGAGATCTGGGAGCCCTTGGGCTGGGATCTCCATGACACTTCTCAGTGTTTGGTCCCCTTAGCACCGGATGTAAGGTAATATGCCCCTGTGTGCTGCATAGAGACCTCAAGAGAGCTTAACTAAGGAGATCTGGGCCTGAGGAAGCTGAGATCATTGCTTCGATGTGGTGGTGTTAGGAAGTCAGGATATAACAATGACCAGTAACGACCTATCTATTCTCTGCCGCCGGGTAAGAGCACCACTGGTAGTTCTGCCACTACTTTGCATATATATCAATGTAGCCAAGCCCTTTTCTGTATGTTGTACATGTTTCGTATATATGTGACTACACTTTAAAATGATATGCCCGCCTCTTGTAGTTTTACATTGAAAATCTTTTCTTCGGGGACTCTAAATTCAGCGACATTCCATAAGGAGGAGCTTGTAGAGATGGGCAGGACTGTTGCTATGGCAATAAATCAGTTACACTTTATTTGCAGTTTTCAAAAGATTGGACAAGTTGAGTTCTGTTTTTTTTTTTTACCTTATATCAGTGGTTCCCAAACATGTCCTCATGCCCCCATCCCCAACAGTCCAGGATTTAGGAATCACCCACTTGTGTTTCAAAGAAAAAAAAAAGAAAACGTGTTTTAGAGCTGCTCCTTGAAGCATGTACGATCTCATTATTACATGTTGTAAGTATGAGAACTCCAGGGAAAGCTCTCTGCTTTTCATCCAGTGGAATGTTTATCATTTATCCTATACGTTTCCCTTGACACATCCAAAGCTTCATCCTGCTGTTCCACTTCACAAGCAGAATCGGTGATCCCTTCCGCATTGCCGGATCTGTAACTGTATGCAAATGATCCGTCCTGTATGATTAATCTTCCCCGGGTGTTAAAGAAAAAAAAACAACAACCAGCCACTGGGTAAATAAGGAACAACACACTGTGTGGGTAGAGGGTCGCGTGTTTCATTTGGAATTATTGATCGCCGGAGCGCCTGCTGTGCCAAAAACAAACACTTTGGGGGAATCACAAGAGAAAAATATAAACTAGATAATAAACATGGAAGGGTGGGTGATGTTTGCCCAAAGTCACCGCTGCTTCTCACAAAAGGGCGTTCAGGGCTATCGGATAGAGGGGGGAAGGGGCTTGGCTGAGAGTGATGGGAGTGCCTTGCACATTCCGCTTATGCACAGAAGGTACATTGGGTTCGTGCACGATTTGTAATTGGTGGATTTTAATGATACCAGGCATGTTTCCCCTGGTAAAAGTCAGAAAGCTGAGGAAATTTAGGAATTTTGTGAAATATAGTGTTTTTGGGTGCCAACCCCCCCAGTGACTTTACAGCACTAGTATCTCACTTTGGGGCTGGGGACACAGAATGCAGTCTATAAGTCAGAATTCTGACCAGTTGCATATGTCTTATATATGTGTTTTAAATGCACAGGTAATCGAGTTACATTTTATGTAAGTCCCTTTAATCTCCAGCCCTCCTGTCTCCAGCTCTCTACTCATTTAGCCTTTATTCCCCATTCTATCTCTTCTCCTTCTTCCTTGCTCACTTGAGTAGGGATCTTGCTTGTCTGATGTCTCCACTCTCAACAGCACCCTTTCTAATCCGTGTACTCTCTTTATGCATCCTTGGTTTCTCTTCTGATTTCTTGTCCTCCTAATGTCCTCACCAAGATTTGATTGACTTCACCCAACACCTCTCCTAGCCAACACCCCCACTGCCTTATTCACTCACCGCATCTCTCGAGTCCTACTCCACTTCTATTTCTGCTTGTCCTCAATGCTTTAGAGTGTCCAACAAATATTGTTATTTATGTGCTGCATTGCGTACAGTAGAAAAGAGATAGATCTGTAATTTTCACTTAAAACACCTGAGAGAGGCTGATTCCACAATGATGGCTAATGATAGTCCTTACTCTGATGAGGAGCATGAAAACCATTGCAGAAAGAGACAGCCAGCTTCTTGTGTACTCCTTCTCATTTATTCAGGTGTTTAGTCAGACCCACTGCAACAAGTGTATAACAGTGGAGGAGGGGTAATGGTATGGGGCTGTTTTTCAGGGGTTGGGCCCCGTACTGCCTGTGAAGAGAAATCTGAATAGTTCCAACTCTGTGCTCCAGTGCGCAAAGCAAGGTCTATAAACACATGGTTGGATGAGTTTGATTTGGAAGAACTTGATTGACCCGAGCCCTGACCTCAACCCCATCGAACAACCTTTGAGATGAACTGGAACGGCGATCGCGAGCCAGGCCTTCTCATCCAACAACAGTGCCTGACCTCACACACGGTCTACTGGAAAAATCCCCAAGGAAACAGTGCGAAATCTTGTGGAAAACCTTCCCAGAAGAATGGAACCTGTAAAGGGAGGAGGGAGGGGAGGCAACTACATATTAATGTCTATGTATTCAGAAAACGATGCCATAAAAGTCCCTGTTGGTGTAATGGTCAGGTGTCCCAGTACTCTTGTTCATATAGTGTTTTTCTGCAAAAGGAGATAAAGTAAAACCAAAAACTCCACTCAGTGCCTCACAAACAACTTGGACTTAATACAATCCAAAAATCCCTAAATAGCTGGGGATACTTGTCATGTTTCTTTTGTTTGGTGGTGGGGCTATTATACAACACAAGCTGGAGGTACAAGTGAGGATTAGGGTTGCGGTTCCTGGATTGTTGTTTTTTTTAACACCACCCCTAGAGTATTCTTCTGTTGCCTTCTCACGATACATTGCAGATGTTCAGACAATACATGCAATGAATTGCTTCCCACAATGGAATGCCTGGGTCCTAAAGAATGCAGAAAATGAATGAAGTCCAGTTACTTCCACTGATCTACGACTGCTCTGTGTCTCCGCATGCTGTATGTGAGATCCAGCCGCTCCGCCAAATCCCTGCCAATTATTAAGTGCCTGTTCCACAAACCTGGAGTCGATTATCACTTAGCAGTGGAGATACATCTGACCAAATTAAATAGTTTGGCCTTTGGCCAGTAACAGATGTTTGCTGCGTATAACACATTAATAAGAGATTGCAAACCATGGTGCTTTTTCTATTAGTAGAGGATTGCAAGCTATTTCATATTTATTTTAATACCAGCTGTGGGGTTGTAATGTGCGGACCTTGCACACGCTGTGCTTGACTTCATTTTATTGAGTGTTCCCGTTCTGTTTGAGCAGAATGTTTTCACCGAGGAGGTATCTAGAAATAAAGAGCAACATTAAAAGTTACGAAAAGGTGTACAGAAAAAAAACACTCCACTCTTTTCCATGGTGATTGCAGAACTTTTAGTACTTTTTTGCACCTTTAAAAGTTCCAAGATGGAACCACCCTGGGCAGGAACTAAAATTAAACTTTGCAAAGTGAGTCAATCACAACATTGCTTGTACAGTACTACATCATGAAAGTAACACTTTGGTTCATCTGTTGGTGTTTAACCTATACATTGTACAGGATTTTCATGCATATAAGTGCATGCACACATTGAGTATCGGTTTAAAGGTGTCCCAGAGTTCCCATCTACATTTGTTTACTTGCAAGGGAAACAGTACAGACACACTAGATTATCTTTCCATGAGCATGTGCAGTAACAGCTTTATTCAGAAGCTAGCAACTGCCTGTTTTTTTTTTTTACAGTAGTGACTGTAACTTCAGAACAGTTTATCTTTTTAAGGTGGGTATTGTCAGTGTCATCTTTGCCCCCCAAACAGCTTGTCAGTCCCATATCTATCTCCATTCAGCTTTTTCTGTGACGCCTATTCCCCCAAACAGTTTGTAAGTATCATCCTTGTCCCCAAATAGCTTGTATGTTGCATACTTGTCCCCAAACAGTTTACTGGTGTCATCTTTGTCACCAAGCAGCTTATCTGTGCCATATTTACCCCAAATAGCTTGTTTGTGTCATGTTTGCCCCCCAAATGTGCTATCTTTGTCCCAAGTTTTCAATGGCATAACTGTCCTCAAAATGCTTGTCTCTTGTCATTTTTACTCCCAAACAGCTTGTCTTTGTCATCTGTCTGCAAAAAAAACCCCTTTTTATGTGCCATGTTTGTCATTAAACAGCTTGTTAAGCTTCAACCCATTTGCAGAGCTGTTTCCAGTTGTTTTCATATATTTTCGTATCCTTTATGCTTTGCTTATTATGTATGCTCGCTCCTGCTTTTACTTTGCTATCTTGTTTTGCTTATTACTTATGGTTAGTAAGTGAGGTTTGTTTCCTTTTTACGTTGCTCCTTTTTTGACACACAGTGTGTCACCCCTCCATTGCTTGGTCACAGTGTGGCGTCCTTTCCTTGCCTTCTATCAAGCTTGTGTCATTTGCCTGCTCTAGGATGTCTGCAGGGTTCCTTCGTTTCCCTCCTTGATTATAACTGGATACAGCAACTAGTATCATAGAGCCTTGGAGTGTGGCCGCATCATCCTGGGGCCTCAAGCTACCAAGGTTGTGAGGTTACCCTGCACAAAGCCCTGTATCTCCAATCTCTGATTGGACTCCTGCATCCAGGTGCTCAGTGTCCCCGTGGCATCCAGGACCCCATTCATGACATATGGCTGTAGGCCACTGTCAGGCGTTTGTGACGCAGGTTTTTGTAGGTCATATATGTCCTCAAACAGCTTGACTGTGCCATTTCTATCCCCAAACAACTTTTTTTATGTGCCACCTCTGTCCCCAAAAGCTTGTCTGTGCCATATCTACCCCAAACAGCTTGTCGGTGCTATCTTTGTCCTCAAACAGCTTGTCTGTGCTCCTGCCCACACCACTTACCTGCAGGAGTGCAGGGGTGGGGTGTCTCTCTTCCTCCATGCAGACTGATCCAGCACATGAACGAGATGCCACTTTCTGTACACTGGATCAGCGAGACGCAGTGCCAGCAGAGAGTGAGAGAATTACAAATTTAAGGCCAAAGTAGCCGAATTGGAAAAATTCTCCCATCTCAACTGCATTTTACAATTTCTCCAACTCGGCTACATTGGCCTAACGTTTGAAATTTCCCTTCTCAAATCCCTGCAATTCTCCCTTTTTGGAGTAGACTCTTTAGACTTATATTAAACTACACCATTATCCCAGACTAAATGTCTCTCACGTGTTGAATTCCCGTGGGCCCATGATGTGTATTTTGTATTGCTCGTGAAATAACCTGGGCAAGTTTGTTACATATGTCCCGTACAATCGGCTTTCATGGCACATGGACACTGGAATGTTGTACGAGCGGAAAGGCTTTGCCAAGGTCACTCTGAGAATTTGGAACACATCCACCACAAACACAGAAAGGATGTGACCGATTGAGTGATTAGATGACTTGGCACATATCCGCGGAGATGTTGGCAGGGGTACTGCTCTGTACTGTGTTTGGTTTACAGTCGATTGTTTCAATACCCTTAAACCAAAACAAACAAATACAATAATGATCCTTTAGCAATTCTGAGAGAGGCACTCAGCTGGTTACACAACTACCGGCCTCGTCGCATTGTAGTATTTGGCGTCTTTCCAGAAAATTCCTGGATCACAAGAAAGATCGGGCATGCTAAGCAGAGGTCAATGTGATCATGTGATCTAGGGGAAGTTACGCCATTTCACAACTTTCAGTCACATGACACCCTGGTCATGTGATTAGCATGCTCCGTGCTGTCACAAGTAATATAATAGTTGTTTATTTTGTTTTATACAGTAGAAGTGAAATTTATATTCAAAGTCATTGTATGCTGGGGCTGCTGTAATGGAATCTAATAGTAAAGATTTAATTACAATCAATGTAAAAGAAATCAAAAATGAAAGGTTAATGTGGCTGACACTTTTTCAGGCAGAAAGTAGTAGCAAATGATCCAAAAATAACTGAAAAATTAATAATGTAGATAAATGTATTAAAAAAAAAAAAATTGGCATCAGGCCAATGGTAAGTCTATAGAGACAGTAGCAAGGCCGGTATTTTTCTGAAGAAAAGGTGGCAACTCTATTTACATATCTTCACCATAATTATATATATATATGAATTGGTTCTCCCCCAACCCCTACCCCTAGCTTTCTGGGGAAGGCATTGTCTGTTGCACACTTCACTTCCTGCTGTGTCTTAAAGGACAACTGTTATGCAAAACATTGCACAACAACAAAGAAAGTTCTTTTTAATTGAAAGATAACATCAAGTTTAAGCATTTTATATATAAATGCTTTAATAAAAGAATACAAAAAAAGTACCTTTATTGAGTCATCTTTACTCCATATAGCTCTACCAGGAGGCAAACATTGTGAATCTTTGGTCAGATCGGTCACCGTCAGATCTTTGTTCATCTGAGTGAAGATCTTACCCAAGATTCTAAACAACATGTCTGCCCCCTGAGAGAACGATATGGAGTAAAGATTCGAAACAACATGTCTGCCCCCTGAGAGAACGATATGGAGTAAAGATTCTAAACAACACGGCTGCCCCCTGAGAGAACCATATGGAGTAAAGATTCTAACCAACATGTCTGCCCCCTGAGAGAACGATATGGAGTAAAGATTCTAAACAACATGTCCACCCCCTGAGAGAACTATATAGAGTAAAGATTCTAACCAACATGTCTGCCCCCTGAGAGAACGATATGGAGTAAAGATTCTAAACAACATGTCCACCCCCTGAGAGAACTATATAGAGTAAAGAATGCTCATTAAGTAACTTTATTTGTATTCTTTCATTAAATAATTATTTTATCAATCATCTACACTTAGGGTTGCCACCCGTCCGGTATTTTACCGGCAGGCCGATAAGAAAATTGTCATCGGGCCAATGTTACGTCTAGGGAGACACTGGCAAGGCTGGTATTTTTCTGAACCAAAAGTGGCAACCCTATCTGCACTAGATATAATCTTGCAATTAAACATAAGTTAATGTTTTGCTACAGTTGTCCCTGAAAGCTGCTTCATGTTTCTCACTTACTGAGGAATGTAGAAGGTTGCGCAACTTGCAGATCAGACGATTTCTAATGCCATCCATGACATTTTCAAAATGTTAGAACAATTCACTTTATTATTATCCAAACTTTTACTGTCCTTTAAATCATTATTATAATGGGATCACATATACCAGTGTGAGCTAAGCTGGTCACTACATAAGCAGACGACAGATGGCCTGCTTCAGCTGACGGGTCGCTTGGACCCCCAAAAGATGGCACTGTGCCCATTGACTGCTCTCAGTTCCATGACTCTGTGTTCACAAGCCACTTTGAAGAAACCTTCCACTCCTTGTGACTCTGTTTCGAGAGATAGATCAAGGGCTAGAGCAAGATGTTAACCAGGTATCCCTCTTTCATCTGAATATACTTTGTGACACCACCACGGCTGGCGATAGGCACACAAACTCCTGAAGGGGAAAGCCGGCTTTGCATTCAGCAAAGGACTGCTTACCTGCAGCTAACAGGCTTGTCAAAGGGAGATGAAGAACAATCACTCGGCTTTTGTGTCACTGAGAGCAAATAACATCTCCCACAGACAGCACATAAGGAACAATAAATTGATAGCTGGAACTGCGCATGCATCATGCTAGGGAACTGCTGCTCTGCAGCAAGTCTAACGGTCAAGTCATCATCAAATTAATCAACAAGGAAAAGTGAGATGCTCGTTAAAAATGTCCAGTCTCCGAAAACATCTTATCACAAATTAAGAGTTCACTGAACACCTAATTCTAATGATAGGATCTTTTTTTTCCCTTTAAAGAGACTGTATCACCTAAAATTAGTTTTTTTTACTGTGAATGTAGAGAATAAAAAATGATCCCAAATGATCTATACATTGTGTTGGAAAAACTGCAAGCAAATGTCTAATATGCAAATAACACATTTCCCATTGAAAAAGCTGCTCATTTAATTTGCATACCGTGCCACAGGTGATGTCATAAGCAGGAGACTCCACAGATACATATAAAACCCATTTGCTTGCAGCTCTATACACAATGTATAGATCATTTTCAATATTTTTTTATTCTCTGCATTCACAAAAAAAAAAAAAACAATGTTTAGGTGACACATTCCCTTTACTTAAAATAAGGAACACTGCTTTAATAAAGATTTTCTATCTCAAAAAAGTAAATGCAAACATATCTATCACTTTTTAAAGCAATATATAGGATGCTCTTTTCTTTTGTCACTGGGATTTTATTAGAATAGGTTTTTAATTTTGGGCGGCCCCTTTCTCTGGGCCAAAGATGAGGATAGAGGGCATCAAGGACAATATGGAACATTATGCTTTTCAATGCCTACCCCCTGGAACCCAAAGGGTGTTTTTTTTTCAGGATTCTTGGTAGAATCATCCGCCCCTACCTATGCAAGGTAGAGGTAGGGGAGTTGATGGGCTGCATTTTAATTAATTATACCTTGTCTGGGAATAGTGCCTGAAACCCAATGGGGATAGATATTCTAATGTAGGGGTCCGGAGGCAGTTGTCCAGCCTCTGGACCCCAACGGGCTATTTTTTAAATTATATTGTGGACCCCAATGGGAGCCATTTGAACGATGACTATATTGAGTAGCCAGATTTTTTTTTTAAAAATCCCAAATTTGGCTACTTTGACCGATCTGGTCCCATTTTGGGTCAGATTGTCTGTGCTGATTAGACCCTTTCGTTTTTGGTGGAAAAATCTAACCTGGATGGTGGGTAAAATCCATGAACACTTTGATACGCACAGTGTGAATTAATGATGCCATTGACAAGGACCAGAATTTTCTTACTCTATAATGATCCATAATTTTCATACAAAATTAGACCAAGAGAGCTCCAACGCACCTGTTTTTCTCACTTGGCTATTAGGGGCTGATCAATTAGCGGTTTAGTGGATAGAACTCCATGTGCACAGTTTGGAAGAGGAAGCCTAATGTCAGTTCCAAACATTTAATCTCTCTTCCCCCACTAAATCCAGATATCTCTTAAAGCTCTCTTTCTATCGTCTCCTTACAAAAAAAAACAACTTTTGCAATAAAAAAAAAAAAGAGGCCTTCCCATAGGGGAATCCTCCCAACACCTGCACAGTGAGGTGCCTGCAGGTACCGCTGAAACTCATCGTTCATATTGTGTCTGTTTTCATTGGACTCCGTGTCCTTCTGCTACAGGAAATTAAACTCACGCCTTGATACTAACAAGGACAAGGTTTCCAGCAGGCAGGTTTTTCTTTTTCTTTCTATTTATATTTGTGACCTTGGGTGTTTCCTAATGGAAAGTGCTCATTTGCTGAAGGGTCTCTATTTAACCTCTCCCTCGTCTCTTAGCATGTGATCCCTTTAGCACTTTGGTACTGAGAAAAAAATAAATAAATATTAGTCTGCCAACCTAGCACAGTGCTTTATAATACACTGATAGAAAGCCCATTCAACAGCTCAGGAGATCAATTAAAAGTCCTTTGAAATATAGGAGGCTGAAGGCTTTATTGGTTGAAATTCCCAAAAACATACATTATAGAAGTATCACTTGAAAGTGATCTATATTTTTTATATTTTATTTAAATAATTAAATAAACTGTAATATTTGTATTCTAGATTTTCTTAATTTACTGACTTATATGAGTTTCACACTTCCACTCCCACATTTATATTAGCAAAGTATCCCAAATAATAACTATGCTTGCAATGTGTACACACATATATTACACAGGAGTCTGTACAGAGCAGACATATAATAATACCAGGTGAATGATAACTATCCTTGCAATTTGTGCATAAATATATTACACAGGAGCCTGTACAGAGCAGACATATAATACCAGGTGAATGATAACTATACTTGCAATGTGATCATATATATATTACACAGGAGCCTGTACAGAGCAGACATACACAGATCAGCCGTAACATTATGACCACCTGCCTAATATTGTGTAGGTCCCCATTTTGTTTGCAAAACAGCCCTGGCCCGTCGAGGCATGGACTCCACTAGACCTCTGAAGGTGTGCTGTGGTACCAGCAGATGCAGTCTACTTGAGAGACTCAGTGGTCCTACTTATCCCCAATTAGGGACTCACCATTTCACGGTGACTGAATGAGTGGAGGAACAGCCGAGTTGGGCATAGAGTGGGCGTCTTATCGGACTATCTATTGGACTATGAACATCTTTCAAACCTGAAGCCTATGAGCTGTTCCCCTTATGGAGATTTGCTCTGTATTTCCTTGTGATGTAAAATAATGATAATTCCATACAAATATTGGACTTGTTACGATGTCTCTGGATCACTGCTGTTTCTTCCTGGACCTTTTGAGTTTCAAATATTTTTTTTTAGCATGGCTAGATGAGGGGACAACTACCTGAACATGCTGTATAGTTGGCCTACGGCAACATATACCACGAGACATAATAAGTACAATGTGATAAGTCCACATTCAGTAATCGCTAAGAATCCAGCAGCTGCCCTCCGCTACTCTACAACTTCAGTGAGAATCAGCAGGAACCAGTTTTTGAGTCATCCCATTAGTATAATGTGCCAAGTTCACCCTAGGTGAACGCCATTAGTACATAAACACCCTTAGTAAATACAAGGTTAGTCAGAGCTCGATAAGTAGACACTTCAGATAAATATATAAAAATAATACATGCATCATATGGGTTCACTGACTTTTTGCACGACTTGTTTGTGTCCTCACTTAATAAATAAAATGCTCTAATTATAGGTACTCCAAACAGGGCAGTGAAATGAGGCTAGGCATACTGAATCCTTTAAAATTAATAAAGATAGACACATATATTGTACACTGGTCAGCCTTAACATTATGACACCAGACTAATATTGTGTAGGTCCCCTTTGATGCTGAAATCGCCTTGAGCCGTCGAGGCATGGACTCCACTAGACCTCTGAAGGTGTGCTGGGGTAACTGGCACCAAGACGTTAGCAGCAGATCCTTTAAGTCCTGTAAGTTGCAAGGTTCAGATCAGACTTGTTTGTCCAGCACATCCCACAGATGCTCGATTGGACTGAGATCTGGGGAATTTGGAGGCTAAGTCAACACCTTGAACTCCTCAAACCATTCCTGAACCATTTTTGCTTTGTGGCAGGGCACATTATCCTGCTGAAAGAGGCCAGTGCTATCAGGGAATATCGTTTCCATGAAACAGTGTACATGGTCTGTAACAATGCTTAGGTAGGTGGTACGTGTCAAAGTAACATCCACATGAATGGCAGGACCCAAGGTTTCCCAGCAGAACATTGGCCAAAGCATCACACTGCCTCCGCTGGCTTGTCACCTGTCAGCGGTCATAATGTTATGGCTGATCGGTGTATCTATGTAATACTGTTATGGCTGATCAGTGTATATATATAATAGTGTTATGGCTGATCGGTGTATATCTCCCACTAAAAGAACTTTCCCTTTTCTTGTGGAATTCATCACAATCGTTAGAAGATTATGAGAACATATCTTCTCTATTTTAAATATCTGGATCAGTTTGTTTTACTCGGTGTCGATGCACGATATCAAACAGTGAAATATCTCACTGAACATTCATTTCATGGAATTTTCTGCTCATCCAACTCTGGTAAGGTTTTTGAGGTCTGCTAAAAAGGGGGTTAAGCCAAATGTAACATGTGATGTCATGGGGCTACAGGCAGTTTTGCTAAATGATGTTATTTCACTTTTAGCTCCACGGAAGCCTTGAAACTTTTAAAACGTAACATGCTTCTGTTTTGTTTCTTCTTCTTTTTTTAAATTTTTTTTTTAAGAGAACTCTTTTGTATCTTCTATCGCGGGGTTGACAGAAGCACTAAGTTAGGTGCTATGTTACCACCGGGCTATGTTCTCCAGCTTTGTATTGCCACTCTGCCTGCCCCGTATTGGAACAGAGTCGATGTGCCTCTGTTCTCCATCAAAGGCGGCATTGTTAAAGATGCTTTTCTTCTTCTAAAAAGCATAAGAGAAGAGGAGTAGTTTTTTTTTTGTTCATGCGATCTGAGCATTTCCTTCCGTGTTTTTTTTTTGGTGCCCCCTTCAAACAAGCAAAATTGCTCTTTTGCAGAAACAAAACGAGAGAGAGAGAAAGGATATTTAGTCCGTGTCTGCGCCGCTTCCTTAAGGGATTGGTATCAGTTCTACGCTCTCAGTAAGGCTGTGGTATAAAAAGGTTTGCCCATGTCAGGGTTTGACGGCTTTTGCCATTTTCTCATCTCTAGAAGGTGGGTTAGGTGCCAGGTATTCACTACCCTGCCAAAACCTCTGTAACCGCACACTGACTACTTGGAAGGTACTAATCAATGGATTTTATTGCTGATGGGACACTTACAGGATTAGCGCAGGGATACTAACCTGTCATTTCTATTGCATGTCTCCCAACTGCCCCGATTTTGAGGCTTTGCCCCAGTGTTTCTCCAAGTTCTACCTCTGCCCCGTTTTTCGGGACAGAGGACGAGCTCGGCAGGACAGTGGCATTCGGGAGCACAATCCTGCAGTCCCGATCTCATTCTCAGGTGTGCGTAGCATTATGTGTCTGCTCTGTAATGCTGTCAGCTCTACTGGGCATGCGCGGTAGTGCTGACACTCCACTTCCCAGGCTCCACCTTCCACCATCCCGATTCTTCGGGGGCAGATACTGGAAGGAATGGTATCATGTATATTCAACTACTGCCAACTTTATCAGAAAGTTTTTGTTATTTTGTATACACTGCACTTGCAGCTCACCCTAGTAAGCATTGTATTAAACATGTATATTCATTATTATTTGTGCCTGTGACAAACAGAGCACAGATATTTTTCTTTTCCCAGAGGTACTAATAACTACCTGTACGCACTAAGATGACGCTTTGTGATGATGTCACCAGCCCTGGTCAGTGTTTATTATTACTGTACCACAACTCGAGCACTTTTAACCCAAGTGTGCCTGGTCCATCAATCTCACCTTTTTTTTTTTTTATGGATTTTTTTTTAGATGTAATAGAAGTTATTTAGCGGGGATTAATAATTACATTTATTTTATTTGTTTATTATTTTCTTTTATCTGTAAAGCCACAGACTCGGCAGGCAGGTACTACTGAGAAAATACAAGTTATGACATCATTTGGCAGCTCACTTAAACATTAAACCGTAAGATATAAATGGTCAAGTTTGAAAGACGTTGTCCAAGTCGGCTAGTAATGGCCAGTTTTTACAGTTTCCTTGACAGTTCGGTTTTAGAACCTAGCCACAACGTATCGTTGTAAAAACTGGCCATTAATAGCCGACTGCACTTGGAGGTCTTTGCACGAGGGAGCTTACAATCTAACGGACCAGTGCAAAGGGTTAGAACAGCTGATTCAGATTATAACGTGGTCTAGTTATAGGATCCGGTATTCTTAGCCATTTCTATATCTGACAGCAGCACATAAATCAAAAACAAGGAGAGGTTTCCCACGAACAGAGGGGAGAGGGGGAGATTAACCCTTCTAGTGCCTCGGTGCGGAAGGAGAAGAATCTTTTTCTCGCACTTTCTATCTACCTCTCCAGCACTGAAGAGGTTAAGCGTTATGCCGGACCTCAGCTAATGAGCTATCCCCCAGTGCACGCCATACGACTTTGACAAATGTGGCATAACCTTTGGGGAGGTTGGAAAATGAGTATTAATAGCTGTCTTGGTTGCTTTTCAGGTGCAGACACTTCAAGATATGACATGTGGAAGCAATTTCACAACTCCTCCAGAGGAGAAAAGATATCCACACAGCTGAGGATGGAGAGATGCAAGATGCCGGGCCCCCATTGGGGGAAAAGAAAGTGATAGAAATAAAGAAAGACAGAAAGAAAGTGATAGAAAAAAAGAAAGACAGAAAGAAAGTGATAGAAAAAAAAGAAAGACAGAAAGAAAGAAAAATAGATAGAAAGAGAAAGAAAGAAACATGATATATAAAAAGAAAGAAAGAGAAAGAAAGAAACATGATAGATAAAAAGAAAGAAAGAGAAAGAAAGAAACATGATAGATAAAAAGAAAGAAAGAGAAAGAAAGAAAGAAAGAAAGACAGAAATAAAGAGAGATAAAAATAATGAAAGAAAGTGATAGAAAGAAAGACAGAAAGAAAGTGATAGAAATAAATACAGAAAGAAAGATAAATAGATAGAAAGAAAGAGAAAGAAAGAAACATGATAGATAAAAAGAAAGAAAGAACGAAGGAAATAAATAAAGAAACACAGAAAGAAAGGGATAGAAAGAAAGAACAAACCAAATAAAGAGAGAAGCATAGAAAGAAGGAAAGAAAGAAAGAAAGAAAGAAAGAAGGAAAGAAAGAACAAAACAAAGAAAGAATGAACGAAGGACAGAAAGAAAGAAAAATAAAAATAATGAAAGAAAGTGATAGAAAGAAAGAACAAGGGAAATAAAGAGAGAAGCATAGAAAGAAGGAAATAAAGTGAAAGAATGAAGGGAAGAAAGAAAGAAAGAAAGAAAGAAAGAAAGAAAGAAAGAAAGAAAGAAAGAAAGAAAGAAAGAGAACAAAAGAAAGGAGGGAAGAAAGAAAGAGAACGAAAGAAAGAAAGAAAGAAAGAAAGAGAACGAAAGAAAGAAAGAAAGAAAGAAAGAAAGAAGGAAGGAAAGAAAGAAAGAAAGAAAGAAAGAAAGAAAGAAGGAAAGAAAGAAAGAAAGAAAGAAGGAAAAAAAGAAAGAAAGAAAGAAAGAAAGAAAGAAAGAAAGAAAGAAAGAAAGAAAGGAAAATGACTTACTGACCAATCACTTTAGTCTCTGTTCAGTCTCTGTTTTACTGTAACTGAAAGAGTAAAACAAATAAACATATTGATTTCGGGGAGAGGAAGGAAGGGTGTAATTGTCCCTTTTTCTGCAGACAGTGTCCTCCTTACAATGTCAGCATACCAGATATCATGCATCTCTATACATGTCACATGTGTTAAGCATACAGTGCATGCAAAGCTGCCTGTCTCTGTCTGTGTCAGTTTGTTACCTGTGTCTATGTTCTGCACTGTACAGAGTCATTAAATAGAAACAGATGTAGCACGGGGAACCTATTTTAGACATACAGTACCTGCTGCCAGAGTTTGGGACCAGGCCCTTTTTTGGGTGTGAATTGAGAAGTTCAGACCTGCCCCTGCTTGGAAAAAATGTAAGAGATTACCAAGACAATGGTCCGAGAGCTGAGTACAGTGCTGCAAGCGGATTCCAAGATTACCAAGACAAAGGTCCGAGAGCTGAGTACAGTCCTGCAAGCGGATTCCAAGATTACCAAGACAAAGGTCCGAGAGCTGAGTACAGTGCTGCAAGCGGATTCCAAGATTACCAAGACAAAGGTCCGAGAGCTGAGTACAGTCCTGCAAGCGGATTCCAAGATTACCAAGACAAAGGTCCGAGAGCTGAGTACAGTCCTGCAAGCGGATTCCAAGATTACCAAGACAAAGGTCCGAGAGCTGAGTACAGTCCTGCAAGCGGATTCCAAGATTACCAAGACAAAGGTCCGAGAGCTGAGTACAGTCCTGCAAGCGGATTCCAAGATTACCAAGACAAAGGTCCGAGAGCTGAGTACAGTCCTGCAAGCGGATTCCAAGATTACCAAGACAAAGGTCCGAGAGCTGAGTACAGTCCTGCAAGCGGATTCCAAGATTACCAAGACAAAGGTCCGAGAGCTGAGTACAGTCCTGCAAGCGGATTCCAAGATTACCAAGACAAAGGTCCGAGAGCTGAGTACAGTCCTGCAAGCGGATTCCAAGATTACCAAGACAAAGGTCCGAGAGCTGAGTACAGTCCTGCAAGCGGATTCCAAGATTACCAAGACAAAGGTCCGAGAGCTGAGTACAGTCCTGCAAGCGGATTCCAAGATTACCAAGACAAAGGTCCGAGAGCTGAGTACAGTCCTGCAAGCGGATTCCAAGATTACCAAGACAAAGGTCCGAGAGCTGAGTACAGTCCTGCAAGCGGATTCCAAGATTACCAAGACAAAGGTCCGAGAGCTGAGTACAGTCCTGCAAGCGGATTCCAAGATTACCAAGACAAAGGTCTGAGAGCTGAGTACAGTCCTGCAAGCGGATTCCAAGATTACCAAGACAAAGGTCCGAGAGCTGAGTACAGTGCTGCAAGCGGATTCCAAGATTACCAAGACAAAGGTCCGAGAGCTGAGTACAGTCCTGCAAGCGGATTCCAAGATTACCAAGACAAAGGTCCGAGAGCTGAGTACAGTCCTGCAAGCGGATTCCAAGATTACCAAGACAAAGGTCCGAGAGCTGAGGTCAGTCCTGCAAGAGGATTCCAAAATTACCAAGACAAAGGTCCGAGAGCTGAGTACAGTCCTGCAAGCGGATTCCAAGATTACCAAGACAAAGATCTGAGAGCTGAGGTCAGTCCTGCAAGCGGATTCCAAGATTACCAAGACAAAGGTCTGAGAGCTGAGGTCAGTCCTGCAAGCGGATTCCAAGATTACCAAGACAAAGGTCCGAGAGCTGAGTACAGTCCTGCAAGCGGATTCCAAGATTACCAAGACAAAGGTCCGAGAGCTGAGTACAGTCCTGCAAGCGGATTCCAAGATTACCAAGACAAAGGTCCGAGAGCTGAGTACAGTCCTGCAAGCGGATTCCAAGATTACCAAGACAAAGGTCCGAGAGCTGAGTACAGTCCTGCAAGCGGATTCCAAGATTACCAAGACAAAGGTCCGAGAGCTGAGTACAGTCCTGCAAGCGGATTCCAAGATTACCAAGACAAAGGTCCGAGAGCTGAGTACAGTCCTGCAAGCGGATTCCAAGATTACCAAGACAAAGGTCCGAGAGCTGAGTACAGTCCTGCAAGCGGATTCCAAGATTACCAAGACAAAGGTCCGAGAGCTGAGTACAGTCCTGCAAGCGGATTCCAAGATTACCAAGACAAAGGTCCGAGAGCTGAGTACAGTCCTGCAAGCGGATTCCAAGATTACCAAGACAAAGGTCCGAGAGCTGAGTACAGTCCTGCAAGCGGATTCCAAGATTACCAAGACAAAGGTCCGAGAGCTGAGTACAGTCCTGCAAGCGGATTCCAAGATTACCAAGACAAAGGTCGGAGAGCTGAGTACAGTCCTGCAAGCGGATTCCAAGATTACCAAGACAAAGGTCCGAGAGCTGAGTACAGTCCTGCAAGCGGATTCCAAGATTACCAAGACAAAGGTCCGAGAGCTGAGTACAGTCCTGCAAGCGGATTCCAAGATTACCAAGACAAAGGTCCGAGAGCTGAGTACAGTCCTGCAAGCGGATTCCAAGATTACCAAGACAAAGGTCCGAGAGCTGAGTACAGTCCTGCAAGCGGATTCCAAGATTACCAAGACAAAGGTCCGAGAGCTGAGTACAGTCCTGCAAGCGGATTCCAAGATTACCAAGACAAAGGTCCGAGAGCTGAGGTCAGTCCTGCAAGCGGATTCCAAGATTACCAAGACAAAGGTCCGAGAGCTGAGGTCAGTCCTGCAAGCGGATTCCTAGATTACCAAGACAAAGGTCTGAGAGCTGAGTACAGTCCTGCAAGCGGATTCCAAGATTACCAAGACAAAGGTCTGAGAGCTGAGGTCAGTCCTGCAAGCGGATTCCAAGATTACCAAGACAAAGGTCTGAGAGCTGAGTACAGTCCTGCAAGCGGATTCCAGATATTCACTGCTCTTTCTGTACAAGCCTATGTTCATTTTTTTTCTGCAATTCTGAATTGTTTTGCTGCAAGTTATTAACCCATTAAAGCCAAATGACGGAACTGGCACATCTTGAATGTAATCATGGGGTGTGGCCAATTACTTTTTTTTTTTTTTATATTAAATTCAACTGTATAATGCTAAATATGGCATCACAAGAAAGCCACACATTTCCTTAAAAAACAAAAACAAATAGGGCCTTACGCAATAAAGAGAGAATGGCAGAGAATTGAGGTGGAAGTTTTAAACTTTATGACAAAGTAGCTGAGTTGGAAAAATGAAGTTGAATGGGAGAATTTTTCCAACGCTACTTTGGTCTTAAGTTTTGAAAAATACCGTCTCAATTGCTTGCAAGACCCTTATATATAGGGCTGCTCTCAAATCTGACTGAATGGGCACTTTTTACTTCTAAATCCCCAGTGTGTAGCACTTTCTATCATACTATCCAATTATCTTGTCTGCCTATCAATCTCTGCACTTTGTCTGTCAACGTATCTGACTTACTTGTCTATCTTCCTATATCTCTGATGATAATGGGTGGCCTGATGAAGTTGATCCATGGGCCACTAATTGTTTTCGCCCCACCCCCAACCCCCAGACCAATAATTTGCCAGCCCACCCTGTCTTCTGTGTAATTAAATAATCACATGTAGTCTCATGAAAGCAACTGCAGGAATGTACTTATGTTTAATTTCAAGATTCCATAAAGTATAGACATTTTAAATAGAAATGTTTAAATGTAAGAAAACATGGGTCAGATGAAGGAAGATCTGACCCATGTGACCAAATATTCTAAACAAGATGTCCGCCCCCTTGATTTGGAACAGAGATCTTAAAGGGACAGTCTTTTGTGCAAGATGAAGATCACTGCTTGTATAGTGCACAGGCTTTTATCCCTGTGTGATCTGATGCAGGCATTCTGTATAAATCACATTTTTAATATTTAACTCAAGCCCTCCCCCAGTTATTACTCTGCATGTTTACTGCAGGTGCAGCAGCACTGATTCTATAGACACTGAGGATATAACGTTTTGTTTCATTTAGAACTGTCCTCCTCAAATTGAGTCTATTGGGTGACTTATGAGTGACCTTGCTTTTGTACACAGTAGGATCTCTTAACAGTGCAACACATTGTCGGATGACATCTCAAGAGAGACAGGATATTCCATTCATTTGAATGGCAATATTCTCATTGGCTCCTGCAGCAAAAAAAAAAAAAAAGGAAATGACTTTTTCTCATCTAGTGTGGGCAGTCTTTGTTTCTTGCAAACATCTGTAATTTCACAATTTCATCTAGCTGTAAGTATTTTATATTTTAAGCAAAATGTAAGACTTGTGTCTTATAGTGATACCTTATTTGGATCTCTCTTGTAACATGTTCTTTCCTACATCCATGTGGCATGCTGCTTAGCGTTTACTGAAATAGTTACCAATGCAAATCGTCGGTTTCATGTATTTGTTTACATTATACTGTAGTACAGTACATCTGTCATTTGTAACAAATTCGCACGGAGAGAGAAATCATGCTAAGTGGGGAGCAACACAGACAGATTAATAAATTCAATTCAAATGTCAGTTACATTTCAGCAACAAGGCAACTGAAAGCAGATCTGTCACATTTGTGATAAGAGTATTTTTGAATGCTGTAAATAAAAGCAGCTATCACTTGTGTTATGAATATAATTTATAATAGATTAAAGGGCCCGCGCTAACTTGAAAATGGCCTACCATTTCAATGCCCCGGAAAGTTCAATGATTATTATAAGGGATGCATTTATTAAAATTTGAACATTTATATCCCAAATAAGTTCAACCCCTTGGGGATCAGACAAAGTGTCTCAAGTTTAGCTTTTCTCATGAAATGTATATACACATATTATATTTTTTTTTATATAGGTATAATAAGGGTTATCTTAAGATACTATTATATTCATCATAGCAGATAATTTGCTATAGAAAAAAAATCTAGGGTTAATTTGGGCTATATATATATATATATATTTTGTTTTTACCTGTAATGTTGCTGATTGCCTCTAGAGGCAGTCTAGCAACAGTAACAGTGTGATAGAAGTGATAACTTCCAGAGCCCCATATTGCATGATGCCATCCAATATTCTACCCTCGATCACTCTGTGGAGCCCTGGGGAAGCCAAACTTTGGTGTTGCTGGATGACTTAACATTGAGGCATTACATCAACACTGCCTGCGCACTGGAAGTGATAATTGATTGCTTCCACCACTCTTTTTAACAGAGGACGTACTATGCAGTCAGACACATTGTACATAGTATGTCCTGTGTTGCAAAGGGGTAAATTACTCACAAACATGTGTTTGCATCTTCTATTGATCCTTCCACTTAGCTCCTTGCCATGGGAGGGGAAAGAAAAGTGAAAATCAAAGTGTCTCAAGTGATAACTGTGCATGAGCCGCACAGGAGACTTTACAGAGCATGCACTCCACCAAGTGTACATGCGTACACCTGGAATTCTTTAGACGCAGGCAGTGGGTGGAGTTAGGACAATATCTTTTTATGTTAATAGCAAGAAAATGGCAATGATTTAGAAATTGAGATTGAGAAGGATTGCTGCTTAGGAAAGAAGCAAAAAAAAAAAAAAACTGAAAAAAAAATAAATACTCTGAGAGTAGCTTTGTTACAATTCCAAGATTCTGAAAAAGCACAGACAGTTTTTTTTTAATTGAAATCCATGTATTTGGCTGAGGTAAGACTGGAGGGTATCTGAAGACATCCTTGCTCACTGTGTGTAGAGGAACCCATACCACTCACATCTTACTGACGAGGTTTTTGATTTGAAACAGATGTCTGAGTCTCTGTATCCTTCATGCAGGGAGGATCTAGCAGACATTATGGTTCTACATTGGCTTTTGATAGCTGCACTAGTCTCATATCTTCATGGATATTCTTTTTCTGTAATAGACCTAGTGAGCAGAAAACCTGGTCATTATCTCACAGGGCGGGTTATTAAGTCCTGTTTGTTTGCGACGGATCTTGTTACTGCATTGAAAATAATTCTCTCTTTAGTCTGTCATTACAGAGGGACTAAACCCTTCCTAAACAACTTTTAATCACACAGAAGCTCCCACTCAGTGGACCAAATAAACAGCAAAATATTTAGTGTTAATATTTGTAGTATCTATTCATCCTTGAATGTTGCTGGTTCAATCCTGGCAGGGTTGACTCAGCCCTTCATCCTTTTGTGGGAGCCTAAAAAAAGTATCATTAAATTTGATAATTGTAACATACCCAAGACGTACTTTAATACCTGTGAGTATCTCAATTGGCCCCTTCCATGGTTAAACGTTTTGCCTTTTTATATATTTAAAAAGACAGTGGCAAGGGTGGAATTAAACACTAAGGGGAGGGGACAAATCTCCACCGAAACGGACAAACCAGGCAGGTGAGCTGCAGCTGGAATGCTGAACATGGCCTATCCTGGCGTTAGAAAAGGTTGTGCCAGTGAGCTGCCAGTGAGCTGACGCTGAGTGGGTTAAACTTCCTTTCTGTCTCGCTGTACAGCTATAAGCTATGAGATCGGTCACAGGTTTTTTGCTTTCGGATTTGCCCGTTTCCTCATAACAAATCACGCAGATGGTGTCTCTGCCAAGGTCATTAGTACAAAGCGCCATTGTGCGCCAATGTAGAGGCTTGATGCTCGCAAGAATGGCTGAATGCATGCTCTCAACATGTACTTGTTTAGCTGCCTTTTATAAGGCGTTCGAGAAAGCGTTGCAACTTTGTGCTGAGCGACAACAGGAACCAAATATATATATATAAACATTGAATAGCCCACGGATCAGTGGCTTTTCCAACCGAATTCGCCAGGGCCAAGCACCACCAGGGTTTTGTGAATGTACGCCTGACCATAAACTGACCCAACGCGTCTGTAACTTTCCAATGTGCCCACAGGGAAAAAGAAGGATCGTTTTAGATGAAAAGACGAGCACTGGCACGTGAGGGTATGGAGGCGTCAATGAGAAAGGTCAGCTTCTGGCAGGTATAAAAGTATAATATTCCTTTGTACTGGAGAAATCATTTCAGTAAGGGAAGGGATTTCTCAGTAGCATTCCTGAAGAAGAGAGCTTCTCATTTAGCCAAATAAAGGTAATATCTTGGCTCTACGTATTCCCTTCCAGTGTCACAGTGTTACCACTTCTGTTCTCTCTTTTTTCTGGCACACTGTAATACCGGACAAGAATCCTGGGATAGGAGATGAATCCAGGTTGGCAGACCCCCTAAATACTGTACTGCAGCTTCGTTCATGATGACCTGCAAAAAAGTCCCAGACAGCTGGTGATACAGGCACATGCAAAGATGGTGACATCCACATCCCACAATGCCTTGCAGAACACACTTTTTTTGGGCATCTCTTTCCCACCTTCCTATCTGACCGGTGGAAAGCGACAGATCTGTTTCTTGATAAAGCAGTTATCGAAAAATATTTTTTTATGTAAAAATTAGTGCACCCTATATAAATATATATACGGGGTGCACTATATACTATCACTATATGAGGTGCACTATGTATATATATATCTACAACATACAGATAGTAAGATAGCTGGGACTGCCTAGCTCACTCTTGTCACAACTCTCCAGGGAAGGGATAGCGATTCTAATGATGGGTGATCATTGTGTAGCGTATCCTCCATGTGTTTTGGATGATAACTTGTCACAGGTATTACAAACTGCATGCTGCATTTGACCCTTTCAGAGTCAGGCAAAGCTGGAATTTCCAGCATGACTCCCTAGGAGAAGCTAATTATCTTATTTATAAATAGATTGTATATTTGTTATTTTTCACTGTTAGAGGCCTCAGGTTTGCTGACAGCATTTTTAACTGTACAGGTGATAGAAAGGGGGGCTAAGGGGGCCAAGATGAACTTCTGTACTCCTCTACACGCCACAATGGCAGAACAAGACCACTAAGGGCTAAAAAAAAAATCCCTCAGGACGGCATAGAACATCCTCCATTCTAGCAGCTCATCTCCAGAACTTCGGCGGGATCCCACCTGTCCAAAGAAGCTGCTTTGAGTGGCCTCAAAGTGAGCGCTGATTACATTTAATGATAATTGCGCTGACCCTGAACTTCTGGGAAAAGCCATGCCTCTTTGAAGTCCCTAGTGATGTTTACAATGGTCAGCATCAATGATGTCGGTCCTGCGATGTTTCCGCAACGGGCCCGATTTAATCATTGCCTCGGTGTCCGTGGCTCTTGATCACAGAGCGATCTGGACCAGGAACCCAAAGTCGTCTTTTTGGTGCTTTTGTCCAGAAAGATAAAGTCACCATTAGACGTAAAGGGGTTAAGGGTAGGGAACCAGGGGCATCACACCGGCTGCCCCCCATCATGTTCAGTTTCTGCCACTCTCCGACTGAGATACATTTAAAGGTTCCAGATGTTACACTGAACGTTCCAGATGCTACATTATCTAGAAGCTCCTCCCGTCAAATCATAGAAACATAGAATGTGTCGCTGGCAGATAAGAACCATTCGGTCCATCTAGTCTGCCCAATTTTCGAAATACTTTTATTAGTCCCCCGTTCCCGGTCTTATAGCTAGGATAGCCTTGTGTCTATCCCACACATGCTTCAAATCCTTGACTGTGTTTACCTCTACCACTTCTGCTGGAAGGCTATTCCATACATCCACTACCCTCTCAGTAAAGTAATACTTCCTGATATTACTTTTAAATCGTTGCACCCTGTAATTTAAGACTATGTCCTCTAGTTGTGGTAGTTTTTTCTTATTTTAAATATACTCTCTTCCTTTACTGTGTTGATTCCCTTTATGT
Organism: Pelodytes ibericus; assembly: GCA_036172795.1. Lineage (NCBI taxonomy): Eukaryota > Metazoa > Chordata > Amphibia > Anura > Pelodytidae > Pelodytes > Pelodytes ibericus. The sequence continues at coordinate 66,993,817 of CM069867.1, forward strand.
ATAGAAATGTTTCGATCATATCCCCCCTGTTACGTCTTTCCTATCACTGGTCAGATGATTGAGTCCCATAGAACTTATACATAAATATGGTACTATATATTATAGCTTGAGGAAAATATTTGATACATGTTAAAGGTATCAAATACCTTGTATTCCATTAAACCTGGGATATCTGCGTTGGGTGCATCAATTGCTTTTATTTCCTAGCTGCTTATTTAGCCTGATTTCTAAGAATAGATGTGGCAGAGTTACTAAACAAATTACACTTCACAGCTGGGAGCCCACTCTGTAACTGCATCCAAATTAGTCGGATTTAATTGGTGTTAAACAGGATGGAGCTGCACATGGATGTTACTCTGAAGCCAGGGGCATTCCCATTGGCAGCCAGAGATTTAAACATTAACCCTATGTTTCCTGTACCCAAGCTCAAGCCACTTTGCATAGTTTGGCAGAGATATGCATCAGTCCATGTTTAAACTTATCTAATTAAACAGGGAGTCTAATTAATGAGTAGGAGTGGTCAGAGAGTGATGGAGCCCTCTCACTTACACTGAGCTGCCTTAATGTGGGTCTTACATGTCCTACTTCCATTTTTTTTTTGTTTTTACAAAAAAATTCCTTCCATCCATTGTTTCCTTAAACTTTTTTGCTGTGTAAATCCTTTAAGCGGCAATTGGTACAGAATGAAAGTGTTTTACAAACACAATTAGACAAACGTACAACAAATCATTCCACAAGAGAGTCCTGCTCGGAAGATTATATTCCAGTTGGACATAAGATACATAGCTGGGTCTTCGCAGGGCCAGTATTTGCGTTGGGAAGTTGCGCCAGTACAAGACTAGTGTTGGCTGCTATGAAATGTAAAACAAAAATTATTTTGTTTATGGTGTTCACACAGTGTTGTTCAATGCACCTCTTTGGTCCATAATCTATGAATGGATTCCAGTACCGTTAGCACAATCTCGATTTGTGTTATACGGATGTGTTTTAAGTCTTCTAGAAAAAACCTTTCACATAACATAGCTCTTTAATTCATAAAGTTGCTGTTTGTAGTGTGTACCAGCAGGTGGCGATAATGTATAATATAGACTAGAAGAAGCCTATTTAACAAACGCGTAATGGTTTTAGAAACTCTTCAGTGTTTTACAATCAAAGTGCAATAATTACATTGTAACTGTTATATCAGCGTGCTATGATTTACTGTGTACTGTGTGCTGTACTGTGTACTGTGTGCTTTTGCTATTAAAATGAAAGTGTAACATATCGTTTGAAACATTACACTGTAGCTGCCGTTGGCCCGGTGAATTAGGGGTGTCATCAAGGCCATAATCCAACGAAAGTTTGGGGAATTATGTGATTTACAGACCAGATAATTCACTGAAAAAAAATATTTCTTTATGTTATGGTTTATTTAAAACCTATTATTATATAAACTATTATGCACATAGATATATATCATGTATTTATATTTTAAACTGAGTTTCAAATTTCGGAAGTTATGCTAAATCGTTACCTTGTATATTGTATATAACGGTCTTATTTAACACCATGGGGCTATTTATAAAAATAAACTGGAAAATAAACAAAAGTCAGGGTTTCATTCTCCAACCTGCATCTTTCCAACGTAGCTATTAGAGGATCACTTTCAGCAAAAACAGAGTACTGCTTCATTGAAAGGTTGCATGTTTAAACATTTTAAATAGAAATACTTTAATGAAAGAATACAAATAAAGCACCTTACTGAGCCCTCTCTGCTCTATATAGATCTATCAGGGGGCTGACATGTTGTGCACAGTCTTGGGTCAGATCTTCCTTCATCTTACCCAAGATGTCTGCCTCCTGATAGAGCTATACAGAGCAAAAAGGGCTCAATAGGACACATTATTTGCATTCTTTATCTCTATTAAAACTGCAATCTTTTAATTAAACCAAACATTTTTGTTTTGCTGACAGTTGTCTTTTAACATCTGATTTTAGTAGTTCACCTGCCAGTACAGTATTGCTGCATAGCCCTTCTGTGGTCCCAGTGTGCATCATTTAGTAGCCTGTTACCTGCTTAGTGTGTGTTGGTGGTAAAGTGTTGGAATAATAGATGGGGTGCAAGCATGGTTGACAACAGTTCCGGATTTGCCCTGACAGTCCCCCTTTTTTGGTTCATTTCCCAGCAATTTGTTTTTGTCCTGACATTACTGCTGCCAATGCACAGCGCGCAGGCAGCATTGAGTTTAAACTGTCTGGCAAACATACCCAGTCTGAACGAGATAAAGTGAAATTCAGCTATCTAGTATATAAATATACCCGAGAGCTTGGAACACAAAAGTTGCAAAGACCCGCAATGCTGAATGATGTTGCTCGGCTTTGGGTAAATCCGGCCCCCTTTAGGCCCCACCTCCTTTTCATCCCAGGACCCCCAACAAAAAGTATGCCAATATATTGAAGTTGGCAAACATCTGGACAGCAGAAAAGGAGAAGTCATGAAAGGCTACTGGTTAACAGTTTTATAATGTCATCCAGTATAGAATTATATTCGGTTCTGCAAACCTTTAACAGTAAGAGTGATACATATTAAAGATGTATCATTTAAAACACACTAGGCTTACTGCATCTCAATCATATCCATGGCGTTGGCCCTGTCCACTTCTTGTGGTTCCTGTTGCCACCCATGATGCCGTTTAAATATGGCCCATCATTTCTCTTACAATTCCCAGACACCAGCTACAACCGCTCTGGGTGCCGGCTGTTGTAGCCAGTACTCCTGAATCCTTTGATGGTCGAATTCTCTAAAAAATAAATGGAGGAGATCTCCTGGTCGGCCAGATCTCCTGGTCGGCCAGATCTCCTGTTCAGCCAGATCTCCTGTTCTGAGTTCAAATCGCTCTGAGCCCCCTGATCTCACATTGTTTGTGAACTAATGAAAGACCGCGGTGTGATCTATTCACAATAATTTGACAGCCAAGGTGCACAATTTAAGCCAATGCAATATAACTGGAAGAAGGCTTCAACATCGGTCATTTTCTTTCTCTGTTAGTTCGAAGCAACATCTCTGTGATTTCAGTTTAACCCATTTGTCTTGTAGAGTATTTTCCCAGACAAAAAGAGAGAATGTTCTTATTTTTTGTAACATACATGGGGTTAAAAGATGATTATTTTAACAATTTGTTTTTACCTAGCGTGGTCGAAGTCAGCTCTACCAGTACATGGAAACGACTATTTTAGATATTTGTCCATTTTCAAGATGGTTGGCCAGTTATTTTCGGATTCCTGTTGCTAATATTAGTTCAGTGGCTATGCCACAGTCAAAGGGGGGCCGGCAACTTTTGGCCCCGGGGGGGGGGAGGACGACGACAAATACAATATATATACCCTTGGTCTCATTTCATCTGCCCACCTGATTTCATCCGAGATAAACATAGATAGACAGGCAAGACAGATTTGCTGACAGATAAGAGATTGATAAACAGACACAAATGTACAACTTTCGATGTCAGACGGGTAATTTGCATATCAAGCCACAGGTGAGACACCACAGACGCATTTGCCACAAATGTATTCGCATGTGCTTGCAATTCAACTAACATAATGTATTGCCCATTTTGGAAAGTGTAAACATTTCCCCAGTCAAAATTAGAAACACTGAGGTCTATACACTAAAATTCGACTTCGGAGGTCGACTTTCATTATGAGACTAAGTCAAAGTCGCCCCCCATTCAAAGTCAACAGAGGTGAAATGATCAAAGCTATTTCTGATACATGTATAGCTTGGAGGAAAGACGTAACAGGGGGGATATGATAGAAACATTTAAATACATAAAGAGAATCAACACAGTAAAGGAAGAGAGTATATTTAAAAGAAGAAAAACTACCACAACTAGAGGACATAGTCTTAAATTAGAGGGGCAACGATTTAAAAGTAATATCAGGAAGTATTATTTTACTGAGAGGGTAGTGGGTGCATGGAATAGCCTTCCAGCAGAAGTGGTAGAGGTTAATACAGTGAAGGAGTTTAAGCATGCGTGGGATAGACACAAGGCTATCCTAGCTATAAGACCGGGAACGGGGGACTAATAAAAGTACTCCAAAAAAAATTGGGCAGACTAGATGGACCGAATGGTTCTTATTTGCTGACACATTCTATGTTTCTATGTTTCTATGTTTCTAAGTCAAATTCGGCACCTGAGTTTGACTTAGTCACAAAAAATAGCTTCAATCATTTCGCCTCCCATTATTTTCAACCACCAAAGTCGAATTCCAGGAGGTCTATGAAACAATTAGTGAACTCAGGTAACTTGTCAAATCTATACCTTTTTCTAATTATATATACAGTAGGTATTGGATTGTAAAGCTTTAATTGTAAAATCTATCCTGGCTAAAGAAGTGGAAACAGTGATATATTATTGTACTAGCAAATGTATTTGTATAATAATAAGAATTGATTTCACAACTGCAACTTTGCTGTTTTTGACCAAATAGTCAGGAATTCCCAAATGGGGCTGGTAATAGTGTTTGTCCCTGGCGTGTGATGTCATAAACAGGAGACAGATTACCTCTATTCTATGCATTTTATTGCAACAATGCTAACACCATGGATAGGTCACAATTTATTCTATACATTTGCTGCATTTATTGCTAGCAATGTTTTGGAAACAATCTGTTTAATTAATCCTAATACATAAGGTGTCATTTCTATAAGGGTGGCAAAGTTAGAAAAAAATAAATGACTGACTGACTAACAGGAGAGCCTTATTCCACACTCAATGTGAGGGCCAGAATCACTAAGACAGGAATCTATGGCCCAACACTCACATGTTTAAATAATGGATCACTATATTGATGCAAACAGTCAGGAGGCATAAATAGGGGCCATTGCTGCTACACAAAAGATTACATTTACCTTTTTGAATTTTTTTTATATGTGCCACTGTGAATCAACAAACCTGCTACTCACCTCAACTCACCGCTACTCACCTCAACTCACCTGCTACTCACTTCAACTCCCTTGCTACTCACCTCAACTCACCTGCTGCTCACCTCAACTCACCTGCTACTCACCTCAACTCACCTGCTACTCACCTCAACTCAACTGCTACTCACTTCAACTCACCTCAACTCACCTGTGACTCACCTCAACTCACCTGCTACTCACTTCAACTCACCTTTGACTCACCTCAACTCACCTGCTACTCACCTCAACTCACCTGTTACTCACTTCAACTCCCTTGCTGCTCACCTCAACTCACCTGCTGCTCACCTCAACTCACCTGCTAATCACCTCAACTCACCTGCTACTCACTTCAACTCACCTGTGACTCACTTCAACTCACCTGCTACTCACCTCAACTCACCTGCTACTCACTTCAACTCCCTTGCTACTCACCTCAACTCACCTGCTGCTCACCTCAACTCACCTGCTACTCACCTCAACTCAACTGCTACTCACTTCAACTCACCTCAACTCACCTGCTACTCACTTCAACTCACCTGTGACTCACCTCAACTCACCTGCTACTCACTTCAACTCACCTGTGACTCACCTCAACTCACCTGCTACTCACTTCAACTCACCTGCTACTCACTTCAACTCCCTTGCTACTCACCTCAACTCACCTGCTGCTCACCTCAACTCACCTGCTACTCTCCTCAACTCAACTGCTACTCACTTCAACTCACCTGCTACTCACCTCAACTCACCTGCTACTCACTTCAACTCACCTGCTACTCACCTCAACTCACCTGCTACTCACCTCAACTCACCTGCTACTCACTTCAACTCACCTGCTACTCACCTCAACTCACCTGCTACTCACTTCAACTCACCTGCTGCTCACCTCAACTCACCTGCTACTCACTTCAACTCCCCTGCTGCTCACCTCAACTCACCTGCTACTCACTTCAGCTCATCTGTTATTCACTTCAACTCACCTGCTATTCACCTTTTAGTGAATAGCCCCAATAGAGTGGAAACATTGTTTGTTGTGGTGAAATGAATCGGTCAGGTTGTATTGGAATGTTGAGTAACTTCGTGTTTTTTATCCAGTATAATCGGGATTTTGGAACCAACGTACTGACATAAATTGAGGGAGTACCGGCTTTACTATTGAAAAACACTCCTTGATTTAACAGCACACTGTATTTTACTCTGCATTTTGCTTTTCAAGGTTAATACAGCATCCCGACCACCACTAAATGACACCCTTACTTTCCGTGGCTTTCACTCTCTCACTGATCCCCCACAGTCTATAATCTCTACTTTGTTTTTGTTTTTTTTCATTCTGTGTTGACACTTTCTTCAGTTGCAGATGGAGCATATGATTTGGATCCTTGCACAATATAATTAGCAGCTGGTAGCCAATAATTACCAGTAAAGCTGCTATTACTGAAGGCGTTATTTATTTAGACTGGGGTTTTGTTTGTTTTTTAAACTTGGGAGCAAAACTGGATGACATGCGATCCTACTATTAACCATTTCTCTCCCACTGAAGATGGCACTTCGTAATACGTCAAGTTCTAGGGTATGAAAAGTCTCGGAACGCAAAGAGTTAAACTTGAACTCTGTAGTCCCGACCAAACAGTCCCTTCCACTTTGCCCAGAGAGCTAATTCGGCATTACTTGCCATAAATATCCCCTTTTCTTAATATAACTACTTAAGATGTTTGAGCAACAGACAAACAAATATAAGGAAAAATCTCACTAAATGAGAAACATGGATTTAATGATTTTCTCTTTTTTTTTTTGAGATCTAGTGCATAGGGGTTTATGGATGATGTCCATGTGAGTTTAGTAAGTAGATCCAGAGAGCTGTTGGTGGTATTGTTCCGATGTATGAAGGATAGCCTCTCAGCTACTGGTGAATGCATTTTTAAGGTATAGGTATGTCCAGGCCCGGACTGGGACAAAAAATAGGCCCGGGCATTTAAGACTGAGCAGCCCATTTTTATTTTAATATGCCAGGATATTGCCCCCAATATGCCAGGATATTGCCCCCAATATGCCATGTAATATGCCAGGATATTGCCCCCAATAAACCATGTTATATGCCAGGATATTGCCTCCAATAAACCATGTTATATGCCAGGATATTGCCCCCAATATGCCAGGATATTGCCCCCAATATGCCATGTTATATGCCAGGATATTGCCCCCAATAAACCATGTTATATGCCAGGATATTGCCCCCAATATGCCAGGATATTGCCCCCAATATGCCATGTCATATGCCAGGATATTTCCCCCAATATGCCATGTTATATGCCCCCAATAAACCATGTTATATGCCATAATATTGCCCCCAATATGCCATGTAATATGCCAAGATATTGCCCCCAATATGCCATGTTATATGCCAGGATATTGCCCCCAATATGCCATGTAATATGCCAAGATATTGCCCCCAATATGCCATGTTATATGCCAGGATATTGCCCCCAATAAACCATGTTATATGCCAGAATATTGCCCCCAATATGCCATGTATTATGCCAGGATATTGCCCCCAATATGCCATGTTATTGCCCCCAATATGCCATGTATTATGCCAGGATATTGCCCCCAATATGCCATGTTATTGCCCCAAATATGCCATGTATTATGCCAGGATATTGCCCCCAATATGCCATGTATTATGCCAGGATATTGCCCCCAATATGCCAGATATTGCCCCCAATATGCCATGTATTATGCCAGGATATTGCCCCCAATATGCCATGTATTATGCCAGGATATTGCCCCCAATATGCCAGATATTGCCCCCAATATGCCATGTATTATGCCAGGATATTGCCCCCAATATGCCAGGATTTTGCCCCCAATATGCCATGTTATATGCCAGGATATTGCCCATATATTATGCTCGTTATGCCACCCACCTCCCCCTCTTCCCCAGACCCCAGTACTTACCTCGTTCCTGCTCTGTCCCCCGGTGCTCTGAAGCTGCGTGGCTGTGAGGGAAGCGTTGTGAGCTTCCCTCCAGCCGCGCGGAACAATAAAGTTTGTTTGAAAAAAAAGTTCCAACACACTTTATTGACCGCGCGGCTGGAGGGAAGCTCACAACGCTTCCCTCACAGCCATGCAGCTTCAGAGCACCGGGGGACAGGGCAGGAACGAGGTAAGTTTTTTTTTTTTTTTGCTCTGCTGGGATCTTCCCCGCCGGCCTCGGCCCATGGCCACCGCGGCCCACCGGGCATTTGCCCGGTGTGCCCGATGGCCAGTCCGGGCCTGGGTATGTCCAATGTGCATGCCTTTGAGCCATGATGCAGACCATTTGAAAACGAGGTGCACCCAGCTGACTTGACTATTCATATTCTTATTAGCCCTAACAATAACAAGTCTGGCTTGAATAAGTCAAATTTAAACTATTTTTGAACTGCTTTTGTACAACTGCTAAATAACCAAACGTTTTTCGAGGGTTAACAAGTTGTTCGTCTCCCAACCAGCCAAGTGCCATATCAAAAAAAAATCTTGGCATCTGAAATTACCAGGTGGGGCAGTGGTGTATCTTGGTTTTGTGCTGCCCTAGGCAGACAAAGTTCATACACCCCCTCCACCCCACTCACGTTGCACACCCAAGACATGCCCCATCGCCCCATTACATGCCCCATAACCCACATTGCACACACAATAAATAGACCAATCACCCTATTACATGCCCCATCACACATGTTGCATACACACTAAACACCCCATCACCCCCATCACATGCCACCATCACCCTCATTTCATACCCCATTAAGTCCATTACATGCCCCCATCACCCCCATTAATTGGAAGGAGCTAAAGCTTGCTGAACGGTGGGGGAGGGAGTGAAAATGTTTGAAGCACCAGAAGTGGGGTTTAACACCATCTGGCAAAGTGCTGCCCTAGGCGAGTGCCTTGTTTGCCTTGTGGAAGATACACTACTAAGGGGGGGGGAGTGGCAATTGCCCTCTCTTACCCCATTCTTCGAGCACTCATGGTTAGTCATATCTTATGTTTTCAGTTCACCTGTCAGATCAGTTTTAGTAAATAGCTCTCCCCCATATCGTTTTAATCAGTGAAATTAAATGGATGGAAGTGCTAAAGTGATGGATTTATACTTATCTTAAGTAACCTGTGTAATGGTGCACAGCAGGATGGATAAAGAGAGAGATTGTCGACTCCACTTAGCTATTAACTTATATAACACAATATAAAGGAAATGTAGGAACCATATTTCATTGATAATTATTTTATGTATCAATATTATTTTAACTGCAAATATCTAATAGCTGTGAGCAGTGACTAATTCAATGGGGGCTATGTATAGCTTGGAGGAAAGACGTAACAGGGGGGGATATGATAGAAACATTTACATACATAAAGGGTATCAACACAGTAAAGGAAGAGAGTATATTTAAAAGAAGAAAAACTACCACAACTACAGGACATAGTCTTAAATTAGAGGGGCAACGATTTAAACGTAATATCAGGAAGTATTACTTTACTGAGAGGGTAGTGGATGCATGGAATAGTCTTCCAGTAGAAGTGGTAGAGGTTAATACAGTGAAGGAGTTTAAGCATGCATGGGATAGGTATAAGGCTATCCTAGATATAAGATAAGGCCAGGGACTAATGAAAGTATTACATTACTGAGAGGGTAGTGGATGCATGGAATAGTCTTCCAGTAGAAGTGGTAGAGGTTAATACAGTGAAGGAGTTTAAGCATGCGTGGGATAGGTATAAGGCTATCCTAGATATAAGATAAGGCCAGGGACTAATGAAAGTATTACTTTACTGAGAGGGTAGTGGATGTATGGAATAGTCTTCCAGCAGAAGTGGTAGAGGTAAACACAGTGAAGGAGTCTAAGCATGCATGGGATAGGTATAAGGCTATCCTAGATATAAGATAGGAAACTGGGAAAGTATTTAGAAAATTGGGCAGACTAGATGGACCAAATAGTCTTATATGCCGACACATTCTATGTTTCTATATTTCTATGTACAGGGACAGGCAAAGTGTTTGGAGAAGGAGACCAGTGTCCATTGCAAGGCCAGTGGCGGTCAACAAAACATCCTTAAATTATCCGTCAAAAAGACCATTAAATTCCCACCGTGTATTTTTATGTATGAAAGCAGGGCAAGCAGAAATAAACACCAAATATTATGCACAACCATAACTCCAGACACAAGTCTTTTGCTTTAAGATCTAGAGCACCCCATACATGAAAAAATAAGATGCTGAAAAGGCCCTGGATACTGGTGCATCATCTCCTCCAAATACACTATTTAAATAAACCACAGGTGGGCTTTTGAAAAAAGAAAAAAAAATCACTATACATAAGAAATGACCTTTTTGCTACTTTCCTGACAGCTTTGTGTGAAAGACTTTTTTTTACAGAACCCACAATATATTACGGGGTTGACTTACCGCTATGTGTACCATAATATGCGTGATTAAGTATGCAGTGATATAGATTTATCACAAAAATAAACTGGCCATATGTTCCAATTTGCATGCCTGCCCCCCACCCCCAACTTTATGGCTGGACAGTCCTGATTTTCATTCTCCATAGTCCGCACGTGAGTAGTAGTAATATCATCCCTGGCAGCTGGACAAAGAAGCTGGGCGGTGTATATATTTGCAACCCTTAATAACGTCTGGATGCTCTTCTGGCCCCCACTCCCTCTCGATGGTGAGCAGGGCTCTCTACCTAATGTCTGTTTATCTAACGTAGTATGTAGCCCCCCCCCCCCCCCCTAAGCTCTGTACCAAGCGCTACGTAAATTTGTTGGCCCTTTATAAACAAATGTTATTGGAATACCATTGACTCAATCCTTTGCTATTCCAAGTTCCGTCTTGAGGCATATCCTTATTATTCGTCCGTGTAGTGCTAAGGACCATACATAGGTCAAGCTTTGTATTGAGCACCAGTTGTAGGAGCCAATTCCCATTGACAAAAGCATCACTCTCTCTTGTCCAACTTCCTCCGTGAGCTCAGTTTAGTGTGCGCCCTCGCTAATAAGGTCTTGTCTTCCACTGAATGAATTTCGGTTCCCCATAGCTTTCCCGAGTCACAATCCATTGTGCTCAGCCCAATCTCTATTGAAGGAGTCATGCCAGAGGACTCCACAGTAATTTGTGTGAGTTGATCAAGATTCGGTAAATCAGAGGGTCACGACTCTCGACCTTTCACCCCCTCATGACTAGCAATGAGTGGCCGACAGCTCTGCAGCAGGAGGTCAACACAGCTGTCAGGAACTGTTCAATTGCCTTGTCTTGTAGCTGCTTTTGGAAGGCCTGTTTTATGTCACTTTCACTGTGTTTTTGCTGGTGTAGCACCTCCTGTCATATCCTTTTTTTGTTTATCCGCCCCAGCTCTTTTCCTGGTTACCCCTTTCTCCCTTATGGGATGTTTCTCATAACGTACTGAGCTGTTACATACATGTGTTTCCAGTACGGCCCACGAGAGCCCAGTTTAAATCAACAAAGCAAGTTTTATTAATGTAGACAAACTGTGAATTGTCTGAAGGCATTGGGTCTCTGTTGAGGTGCGTACAGATCTGCCATCCTCACAAATTGCTCGGCCTTTTCAAAAAGACTAATTAATAACATGTCTAATGGATCATTAACTGATTGATACGTCACTTCTGTGTAGATACAGTACGGAAAAACCTCACTGCATTATATCTGGTAAAAATACATTTAATAATAAACTTGTCATTTAATAGGACAGTTCCATCTAGATTATTTTCTGTACCTTGTACTAATATACTGTATGCGAAAAGCACTTCTTTTTCTTTGAAACAATTTACAGAAATCCTGTTGTTTTACTTAGAAAATACTTTCATCGGGGCTTCTAAATTCAATTAAAACAAGGAGGGGCTTAGAGAGACACTCCAGGGCTGTTACAATGGCTTTGGCAATAACCCTGATACATTTTATTTCCAGGTGTGAATTTTTAGCATACAAAAAAACAAAAACTGTTTGAACTTCTCACCCTAGTATAACCAAAACATCTAATTTATATTCAGTTTATATATGTTTGCCAACTTTATAAGGGTGAGAAGCGCATACCGTTTTTTTATACACAGTATTTGCAACACGCAAGCTGTTATCTCAAGATAAGGAAAATATTAAAAATGTGTAGCCTCTCTGGGTAAACGCCTTACCAAGTAACGTAGCCTAGATCACACCTCATTTTATTGATTGGTCAAAGTGAAATTATTTTCCATCTATGTATAATTGTCCGGAATATGGTGGCACTTTATAAATAGGTTAATAATAATAAATCCCCAAATAACAAACACACAAATGTAGCTAGACACAAGATAAGGTCTACATTCAATATAATTCTTGAAAAAAATATTTTAAATTATAGTAAGCCCTATAAGCGTCTACAAGTATAATAGCTACTAAAGTGACACCCTCCAGAGGTTGCATTAAATCATTGCTTAAATCTCCCCTTAAATGTTTATGCTGTGGCTGGTTAATTGGGAAATTGTAGTTCCGTTGGTTTGACTAATTGCATATCAGCCTAGCAGCTTTAATTAGAGGGTTTGACAAATGTTTTTATTTTTTAATTAGAAGAAATAACAGGGGCACCGTAGCCAAGACCCCAGATTGTGATCAACCTTCCCAGATTTGCCGGATCGGTGAAATCCACGGCAATGCTGCCAGAAAGTCTAACCATAAAAGGTGGCTTCAAGGTCAGAACATGGTTATAGGTCAAGGACTTTTAAACTCATAGTAGGGATCGACAGAAAGCACAAAACATAGAAAGAGAGTTCTCCCTAGCACTATGTCCTAATCCACAAGAGCCTATGTGTCTGTGTGCATTATTTTTGCAATGTTCTGCCTAAAGGATGAAGCTGGAATTGTTTGGCCTTGACAGAGAGCTTCCGTGATTCTTGGTTCATCATGCAACACTATCTACCTTAGATTCAATGTCTCCTAGTGAAACTTCCATAGAACGAGCATTGTTTGGGCCAAGAGAAGAGGGCATACTGGGCTAAGTTAGTAGGGATGAAAGTAAGGTCACTATGACAAGTAATTTAAACGTATTTATTATTATAGAAGTGTTATAGAAGGCACAATGACTTGTTACCTTGAGGAATAACCTAACATTTCAACAACAACAAAAAAGACATAAGATAAATGACTGATGTTAAACAGAACAACTAGAGGTCCGTGAGGAATGTGGTGGTTTTGCCTTAAATGCCTCAAGAGAAAGACATGCAAAAATGATGAGCTCTTAGTGAAATCTGTCAGGGCTCAATCACATAACATCAGCCGCGAGATCCAGATCAGTCAGGATGGTTCTCATCAAGGAGAATCTAACAGCCAGAATAGTTTTTATGTGATGTTTTAGAACTCGGATATGACTCTTTCACCACTAGCTTGGAAAAGGCTCGAGGTCAATGATGTGTTCGATCCCACTAGGAGCGTTCGTAATGCTCCGAGAGTGAGTCTCTGCGGTGCAAGGCTACCACTCACTGCTTCTCGGCCCCTGTTGTTTCTGAGCTCAGTGAAGAAGCATTTAGGATTTAGATATTTAAGAATCGGTTTTAAAGGTGCAGGGACGCCTACTGTGTCCAGAAGTGTTGTCTCATGTAAAGAAAAAGATCTGTCTTATCAAAAATTTTCCTCAACATTTCCTATCTCGTAAAAAAAAAACAGCATACAAAGTGCAACATAGTTATTGTTGGCGCACAGTCCTGCCTATTTCGCCAAGCCCGCCTTCTTGTGTTACGTCACAGCACACAAAGCTGGCTGAAACCACGCCCCTTTGCATGCCAAGCCCTTGAAACAGCTGAACTCAAGAGAGAGAATCTGATCCCACAGTAATAGCTAATTACAGCTCTTTCTTGGAGGGGAGCATAAAAACTGCTACAGAGAAGGTCCTCCTCTGCACTCCATCTCGTTGGTGTCAGTGAATTGAGAAGCCCCTGCCAAATTCAAATGTAGAACTGCGGCAGAGCTATTATTTGTTTTAAAATAAAAAATAAGCACAGTTCACATATCTTAACCACACGAACAACATAAAGAAAATAAGCTAGATGGAGCTGTCCCTTTAAGAGTAACACTACTATAATTAGCTCTTTTTTGTTCCCAGTTATTCACGAGGAGCATGGACAAGATAAGGCGCTGGGAGGTTTGCCTTGATGGTAGAATCTCAGTAGAACCACGATAAGTCTGCTTACGAAATACATCTTCAGCCACGACCTATCTACTGGATTAACTAAGTGGGTTTCTGGTTGTTATGCTTTGCTTTATAATGTATAGCACTGCAACAAAGTTTACATTTATAAATATTATCATGTATCTTACTGCGTTAGAGCAGGTTTGTGGCCTTGTTTGCCCAGTTTTTAGCAGCAGATCAATATGTCATTACATTTGTTCATACAAGTAGGGTGGCCACCTTTTTCTTAAAAACAATACCAGCCATGTTGGTGCCTCCATAGAATCAACACTGGCCTAAAGCCAATATTATACAAGCCCATATGTCCCAAATTCTGACCCCGGAAAATCTGGGACCCCTGATGGCATGGCTTGGCTGTGGGTCTGCGCACGTGCATTATTCATCCTATGGCGTTCTTGTACTGTTGACGGAAAATTGGGACTACGGGATTGCAGCCCTGCATCGGGACTGTCCCTCCCCCTCCCACCCAAAAAAGAAAATCCTGATAATACAGGAAAAAAACACAAAGTTACTCAACATTCCAATTCGACCTGACTGATTCATTTCACTAGAACAAACAATGTTCCCACAAGAGATTAATACTCTTCTCATATTAACGTGGCTTTGCTCAAGCATCACGTGCGTTAGCATGTCCAACTTACTTGTGCCTCTGGATTTGATGATGACCATTACGGTGAATGCTTAGTGCCGCCTCCGAGGAGTCTGAGTGCTGTAGATTAGCAGTTAGACCATCGCTAATTCCTCATCTTCCACCAACTCCCCCTTGTTTTTTCACTGGTGGTCTAGGACAATCCTTTAAAAGTTTGTTCATATATGAAACGTGGTGTCCAAGTTTTTTCTGTAGACGGACACTTTATTAGAAATGTATGTGTGTGTGGGCCACATTCATTTGTCATTCATTCAGAGAATTATATATGCACATATTTACATATATAATGTTTATATATATATATATAATTCACACTGATGTGCAGTGTGTGTGTGTGTGTCACAGATTCCACAGCTATAAAAATCACAGTAAAAAAAAAAAAACTTCACATTATCTGCACACACATTCACGCAAGCATACACAGACACATACGCACAAATACACACACACAAACACAGTCACACTTACCTTACACACAGTCACACTTACCTTACACATACAGTCACACACAAACACACTTGCAAACCTAGAGTAACACTTTCACAAAAAAGTCACACTGCCACACACAACAGTCATAGAGTCACACTTACACACATTCACACTTACACACACACAGTCAGACTTACCATACACACACACAGTCACCCTGCCACACTTACACACAAACACACTTACAAACACAGAGTAGCATGTTGGATGCCCCGATATACAACATATTTTATGGCAATTCAGATGTGTTTGATAGACAAAAGAAAATGTATTAATAGATATATATATAAATATATAAATATCTGTTTTTTATTTTTCATAAAATCAGCGGAAATATAATGCAAAAGTAAGACTTTTTTGTTTAAAGTTTGCTTAAAAAAATACCAAAAGAAAAGCCTCTTGCCGAAAATATATTCATTTTGTGAAAAGAAAGGCTCATGTTGTGTGTCACTGATACAAATTACAAAAGCAGGAAATTGGAATCTGCTTTTTTTTTATTGTCAAACTATTTATGGCTAGATCTACCTGGTATGTAGGGGGAGCAGGAGGCGCGTGAAGAGAATATTTACCCCAAAGTTAAATGGTTAAGCAAAATCCGGCTCTGAGAAGCAATGTAATTTAAGAGCCTTGCAGGCCAAATTAGGTGTAATCCTTCCAGAATCACTCACAGCCCATAAATTAAATTTAATGAGAATTCCAAGGAGCCCAGAAAAAAATAAATAAAACCAAAAAAAAAATTCTGAAAGACAACAACAAAATAACGACACAGCATACACAGATTTGCAGGGGGGGAGGGGGGGGGGAACAACAACAAAAAATATTTTAAATGGAATGTCTCAAAAATGACAAAGAGTTTAAGGAAATGGAAAAATATATATCAGTATAGGGGAAAAAAACAGCTCTGATTATTAGAAGAAAGGGGTAAACTGATGAGGGCTTCACCAAATGTGACTTCATTTAATAGATACGCTGTAAAACTGACCGCTAATCTACGGAAAACTATCTCCGAAAATCTAAAGCATGTTCTGGAGTTAAGCAGTGGAATAAATCAGAGTTTGGAGAAGTCATTTCGGTTTTCACCTGTCCCGGGTTCAGAATTATTGGCTTGTGAATGGAAAGCACATGTTGTGTCTCTGGTCTTGAGGTCGTAATGAGGTGAGTTTAACGCTCTCCAGTCTTCCTCTGGCAGGATTCCGCTCTCTTATTATATTTATATATATATATATATATATATATTTACTCGCGTATATATATTTCTTAGTGAGTAAAAATAATGACTGGATCCGGCGTTGCACTTCTTCTGTGTTGACTCTTCCATGCCACCTCATGGGACGCCCAGCTGATTTATGGGAGAAATCGTTGGCAGATTGCGTTGTCTGCCTTGATGGATGACATCATTTAGTCTGTTCTGCTGATCGCATTTGTGGCTGCGTTGGATTCTCTTGTTTTGTGAGTTCGCTGTTGCTATTGAACTCAGGTAATAACAAAATAGTGGGGCTGCGGAAATAGAGCATCAATTAAAGGGTCTGTCTGGTGCCCAAAATGCATCTTATCAATGATAATGCATATTAATGTCCTTTCAAAGTACTTTAAAAAGCATGTCTTACATTTTGCATTGGTTAAAATATAAAATACTTACAGTTAGATGAATTTGTGACATTACAGCAGTTTGCAAGAAACCAGGACTGCCCACACTAGCTGAGTAAAAGTCAATTCCCTTTTAATTTATTTGGGAAATTTTCTATTTATGCATCAAGTCACAGGGTGATACCATAAGCTGGAGACTCCACGGGCACATTTAAAAGATATTTTTTTCTTATTTTACGCATTTGCTTGTAATTTTGCTAACATGATGTATGGATAATTTTTCATCATTATGTATTCTATACATTCACAGCATGTGCAAATCCTTAGGTTAATGGAAACTGTTTTAGGTGTTAAACTGAGTTATAGACCAATAGCAGGGATGGGCATACAAGGACACCAGTTTCTGTGGCAAAGTGTGTGAAGTTCCATATAACATCATTAAATTGTCACAAAGACCATAATGAACTATGTTGGTGCCTAGTAGGATGCTGTCCATTGGTCTAGGACAGTTCAGTGCAGCCGTTTCACCGCTGACAGTTCAGCGCGGGAGTTTGAGCACTGAACTATCAGCGGTGAAGCGCAACGTGGCCATTTCACCGCGACAATGTAAGCACTGACAGTTCAGCACTGAACTGTCAGTGCTTACAATCAACGTAATACCCCATATGAATTAAACCTCCCCTAATAAATAACACTCCCCAAAAGTTACCCTCCCTGAACCCTAATACTAACCCCTGAACCCTAATACTAATACCTCTAATACTAACACTAACCCCTGCTCCCTAATTCTAACACTAACCCCTGCTCCCTAATTCTAACACTAAACCCTAGTACTAATAATACTCACTCATCGATCATGCCATGAACTGTCCAGAGATGAACTCTCTGCGATGACCTCTCGAGCAATGAACTGGCCATTGTGAAGTGGCTGCTATGACGCAGTCGTGAAGAAGTGTCCCATCCCCACTGCCCAGGACCATGCCCAGGTGGCCACATGGGGTGCAGAGGAGAGAAGGGGAGCTGCACATTGCAGGCACTAGATTTCTTCTTTTTTTTCTTACAACTGAGCCAGTAAGTATGACAGGGAAATTAGTAGAACAGGGTCTTCTACATGTGACTTGTAGGACAGGGTCTTCTCCAAGTGACTATTAGGACAGGGTCCTCTCCAAGTGATTATTAGGACAGAGTCTTCTCCAAGTGACTATTAGGACAGGGTCTTCTACATGGGACTATTAGGACAGGGTCTTCTTCAAGTGACTATTAGGACAGAGTCTTCTCCAAGTGACTATTAGGACAGGGTCTTCTACATGGGACTATTAGGACAGGGTCTTCTACATGGGACTATTAGGACAGGGTCTTCTTCAAGTGACTATTAGGACAGGGTCTTCTACATGGGACTATTAGGACAGGGTCTTCTTCAAGTGACTATTAGGACAGAGTCTTCTCCAAGTGACTATTAGGACAGGGTCTTCTACATGGGACTATTAGGACAGGGTCTTCTACATGGGACTATTAGGACAGGGTCTTCTTCAAGTGACTATTAGGACAGAGTCTTCTCCAAGTGACTATTAGGACAGAGACTTCTCCAAGTGACTATTAAGACAGGGTCTTCTCTGAGTGACTATTAGGACAGGGTCTTCTACAGGTAAATAGTAAGACATGGACTTCTCCAAGTGACTAGTAGGACAGGGTCTTCTACAAGTTACTATTAGGACAGGGTCTTCTAAATGTGACTATTAGGACAGGGTCTTCTACATGTGACTATTAGGACAGGGTCTTCTCCAAGTGACTATTAGGACAGGGTCTTCTACATGTGACTATTAGGACAGAGTCTTCTACATGTGACTATTAGGACAGAGTCTTCTCCAAGTGACTATTAGGACAAGGTCCTCTACAAGTGACTATTAGGACAGGGTCTTCTACATGTGACTATTAGGACAAGGTCTTCTACATGTGACTATTAGGACAGGGTCTTCTCCAAGTGACTATTAGGACAGGGTCTTCTACAAGTGACTATTAGGACAGGGTCTCCTCTGAGTGACTTGTAGAACAGGGTCTTCTCAAAGTGACTATTAGGACAGGGTGTTCTCAAAGTGACTGTTAGGACAGGGTCTTCTACAAGTGACTATTAGGACAGGGTCTTCTCTGAGTGACTTGTAGGAAAGGGTCTTCTACATGTGACTATTAGGACAGGGTCTTCTACAAGTGACTATTAGCACAGGGTCTTCTCCAAGGGACTATTAGGACAGGGTCTTCTACAGGTAAAAAGTAGGGCAGGGTCTTCTACATGTGACTATTAGGACAGGGTCTTCTCTAAGTGACTATTAGGACAGGGACTTCTACAAGTGACTAGTAGGACAGGGACTTCTACACGTGACTAGTAGGACAGGGACTTCTACATGTGACTATTAGGACAGGTTCTTCTCCAAGGGACCATTAGGACAGTGTCTTCTACAAGTGACTATTAGGACAAGGTCTTCTACAGGTAAATAGTAGGACAGGGTCTTCTACATGTGACTATTAGGACAGGGTCTTCTACATGTGACTATTAGGACAGGGTCTTCTCCAAATGACTATTAGGACAGGGTCTTCTACAAGTGACTATTAGGACAGGGTCTTCTCTGAATGACTTGTAGGACAGGGTCTTCTCAAAGTGACTATTAGGACAAGGTCTTCGCAAAGTGACTGTTAGGACAGGGCCTTCTACAAGTGACTATTAGGACAGGGTCTTCTCTGAGTGACTTGTAGGACAGGGTCTTCTACATGTGACTATTAGGACAGGGTCTTCTCCAAGCGACTATTAGGACAGGGTCTTCTACAAGTGACTATTAGGACAGGGTCTTCTCCAAGTGACTATTAGGACAGGGTCTTCTCCAAGTGACTAGTAGGACAGGGACTTCCACAAGTGACTAGAAGGACAGGGACTTCTACACGTGACTAGTAGGACAGGGACTTCTACAAGTGACTAGTAGGACAGGGACTTCTACAGGTAAATAGTAGGACAGGGACTTCTCCAAGTGACTAGTAGGACAGAGTCTTCTACAAGTGACTAGTAGGACAGGGACTTTCACAGGTAAATAGTAAGACAGGGACTTCTCCAAGTGACTAGTAGGACAGAGTCTTCTCCAAGTGACTAGTAAGGCTGGGTTTTCTCCAGGTGAATAGTAGGACAAGGTATTCTCCAAGTGACTAGTATGGCTGGGTTTTCTGCAGGTGAATAGTAGGACAAGGTATTCTCCAAGTGACTAGTATGATAGGGTCTTCTCAAGGTGAATAGTATGATAGAGTCTTTTCTAGCTTCCAATCCATGGACCTGTTTTTCTAAATCACTTTGCTGTCAGGATTCCCAAAAAATACTTTAAGCATCTCCCGGGTATATGTCATACAACTGTTACTCTGAGTATCTTTTTACATACAAAACACATATTTTTTTTCTCTCAAGTTCACGCAGTCACTTTAAACGTAGGGTCTGATGTTCTGCAACTTTATCCCTCAACATGAATCTTGCATCAAAATGTTGCAGTCTTGAAAACACATTTGTTACTTTTTTTCATGTACCAACTAAAAAGACAGAATTTGAAATCATTAGTATTCCACGTGGGCTTAAAGTATCCGTAATATAGTCTCCTTGATACAGAGGGAAGATCAGGCACAGCACTAGTAAGTGTGTCCTAGCAATGTATTTAGTGATTACCATTTGGAAAAAAAAACTTTCTATTCACCTGGCTTTGATTAGGAAGTTAAAGTTCCCATTGCACAGCTGGAAGTGGTTTGGGGATCTCTTGCTGGGTGAGTATATCCTCCCCTGTATTTATTCGTAAAAAAGGAAAATATGGTGTGTGCTGTTTAACTGTTTCCGAGCAGGAAGGGTAGAGCTTGCTCGTGATGGAGGGGTTAAGACAATATTTTTTTAATTATGTGCATTTCGTTTGCTATTTTGTAATCTGTACCGATATGTCGACTACCATATATAATGGCAGACGCACATGGTGCGAGAAAAAGAAAAAAAGCCAAATGGCTTGAAATTCCTAATTAGCCCTAATGATACATTTATTGGTGGAGTTATACTATCATGTAAATTCAGCTGTAGGTAGACTGTAATGAGCATGTCCAGGCCAATGTCAGGTTAGAGACAGAGAATATGTCAGCAGAGAAGAAACATTCAGCCCATCTGGTCTTCCCAGTGTTTGCCTAATTTAAAACAAGTAAATCTGAATAGTTTAATTAGTCCCTGACCTTATCTTATATCTAGTATAGCCTTATACCTATCCCATGCATGCTTAAACTCCTTCACTGTATTAACCTCTACCACTTCTACTGCAAGACTATTCCATGCATCCACTACCCTCTCAGTAAAGTAATACTTTCATTAGTCCCTGGCCTTATCTTATATCTAGGATAGCCTTATACCTATCCCATGCATGCTTAAACTCCTTCACTGTATTAACCTCTACCACTTCTACTGGAAGACTATTCCATGCATCCACTACCCTCTCAGTAATATAATACTTTCATTAGTCCCTGACCTTATCTTATATCTAGGATAGCCTTATACCTATCCCATGCATGCTTAAACTCTTGCACTGTATTAACCTCTACCACTTCTACTGGAAGACTATTCCATGCATCCACTACCCTCTCAGTAAAGTAATACTTTCATTAGTCCCTGGCCTTATCTTATATCTAGGATAACCTTATACCTATCCCACACATGCTTAAACTCCTTCACTGTATTAACCTCTACCACTTCTACTGGAAGACTATTCCATACATCCACTACACTCTCAGTAATGTAATACTTTCATTAGTCCCTGGCCTTATCTTATATCTAGGATAGCCTTATACCTATCCCTTGCATGCTTAAACTCCTTCACTGTATTAACCTCTACCACTTCTACTGGAAGACTATTCCATACATCCACTACCCACTCAGTAATGTAATCCTTTCATTAGTCCCTGACCTTATCTTATATCTAGGATAGCCTTATACCTATCCCACGCATGCTTAAACTCCTTCACTGTATTAACCTCTACCACTTCTACTGGAAGACTATTCCATACATCCACTACCCTCTCAGTAAAGTAATACTTTCATTAGTCCCTGGCCTTATCTTATATCTAGGATAGCCTTATACCTATCCCACGCATGCTTAAACTCCTTCACTGTATTAACCTCTACCACTTCTACTGGAAGACTATTCCATACATCCACTACCCTCTCAGTAATGTAATACTTTCATTAGTCCCTGGCCTTATCTTATATCTAGGATAGCCTCGTGCCTATCCCATGCATGCTTAAACTCCTTCACTGTATTAACCCCTACCACTTCTACTGGAAGGCTATTCCATACATCCACTACCCTCTCAGTAATGTAATACTTTCATTAGTCCCTGGCCTTATCTTATATCTAGGATAGCCTTATACCTATCCCACGCATGCTTAAACTCCTTCACTGTATTAACCTCTACCACTTCTACTGGAAGGCTATTCCATACATCCACTACCCTCTCAGTAATGTAATACTGTCATTAGTCCCTGGCCTTATCTTATATCTAGGATAGCCTTATACCTATCCCACGCATGCTTAAACTCCTTCACTGTATTAACCTCTACCACTTCTACTGGAAGGCTATTCCATGCATCCACTACCCTCTCAGTAATGTAATACTTTCATTTGTCCCTGGCCTTATCTTATAGCTAGGATAGCCTTATACCTATCCCACACATGCTTAAACTCCTTCACTGTATTAACCTCTACCACTTCTACTGGAAGACTATTCCATTCATCCACTACCCTCTCAGTAATGTAATACTGTCATTAGTCCCTGACCTTATCTTATATCTAGGATAGCCTTATACCTATCCCATGCATGCTTAAACTCCTTCACTGTATTAACCTCTACCACTTCTACTGGAAGACTATTCCATTCATCCACTACCCTCTCAGTAAAGTAATACTTTCATTAGTCCCTGACCTTATCTTATATCTAGGATAGCCTTATACCTATCCCATGCATGCTTAAACTCCTTCACTGTATTAACCTCTACCACTTCTACTGGAAGACTATTCCATACATCCACTACCCTCTCAGTAAAGTAATACTTTCATTAGTCCCTGGCCTTATCTTATATCTAGGATAGCCTTATACCTATCCCACGCATGCTTAAACTCCTTCACTGTATTAACCTCTACCACTTCTACTGGAAGACTATTCCATGCATCCACTACCCTCTCAGTAAAGTAATACTTTCATTAGTCCCTGGCCTTATCTTATATCTAGGATAGCCTTATACCTATCCCACGCATGCTTAAACTCCTTCACTGTATTAACCTCTACCACTTCTACTGGAAGACTATTCCATGCATCCACTACCCTCTCAGTAAAGTAATACTTTCATTAGTCCCTGGCCTTGTCTTATATCTAGGATAGCCTTATACCTATCCCACGCATGCTTAAACTCCTTCACTGTATTAACCTCTACCACTTCTACTGGAAGACTATTCCATACATCCACTACCCTCTCAGTAAAGTAATACTTTCATTAGTCCCTGGCCTTGTCTTATATCTAGGATAGCCTTATACCTATCCCACGCATGCTTAAACTCCTTCACTGTATTAACCTCTACCACTTCTACTGGAAGACTATTCCATGCATCCACTACCCTCTCAGTAATGTAATACTTTCATTAGTCCCTGGCCTTATCTTATATCTAGGATAGCCTTATAACTATCCCACGCATGCTTAAACTCCTTCACTGTATTAACCTCTACCACTTCTACTGGAAGACTATTCCATACATCCACTACCCTCTCAGTAAAGTAATACTTTCATTAGTCCCTGGCCTTATCTTATATCTAGGATAGCCTTATACCTATCCTATGCATGCTTAAACTCCTTCACTGTATTAACCTCTACCACTTCTACTGGAAGACTATTCCATACATCCACTACCCTCTCAGTAAAGTAATACTGTCATTAGTCCCTGACCTTATCTTATATCTAGGATAGCCTTATACCTATCCCATGCATGCTTAAACTCCTTCAGTGTATTAACCTCTACCACTTCTACTGGAAGACTATTCCATGCATCCTCTACCCTCTCAGTAATGTAATACTTTCATTAGTCCCTGGCCTTATCTTATATCTAGGATAGCCTTGTGCCTATCCCACGCATGCTTAAACTCCTTCACTGTATTAACCTCTACCACTTCTACTGGAAGACTATTCCATACATCCACTACCCTCTCAGTAATGTAATACTTTCATTAGTCCCTGACCTTATCTTATTTCTAGGATAGCCTTATACCTATCCCACGCATGCTTAAACTCCTTCACTGTATTAACCTCTACCACTTCTACTGGAAGACTATTCCATACATCCACTACCCTCTCAGTAAAGTAATACTTTCATTAGTCCCTGACCTTATCTTATTTCTAGGATAGCCTTATACCTATCCCACGCATGCTTAAACTCCTTCACTGTATTAACCTCTACCACTTCTACTGGAAGACTATTCCATACATCCACTACCCTCTCAGTAAAGTAATACTTTCATTAGTCCCTGGCCTTATCTAGGATAGCCTTATACCTATCCCTTGCATGCTTAAACTCCTTCACTGTATTAACCCCTACCACTTCTACTGGAAGGCTATTCCATACATCCACTACCCTCTCAGTAAAGTAATACTTTCATTAGTCCCTGTCCTTATCTTATATCTAGGATAGCCTTATACCTATCCCTTGCATGCTTAAACTCCTTCACTGTATTAACCTATACCACTTCTACTGGAAGACTATTCCATATATCCACTACCCTCTCAGTAAAGTAATACTTTCATTAGTCCCTGGCCTTATCTTATATCTAGGATAGCCTTATACCTATCCCACGCATGCTTAAACTCCTTCACTGTATTAACCTCTACCACTTCTACTGGAAGACTATTCCATGCATCCACTACCCTCTCAGTAAAGTAATACTTTCATTAGTCCCTGGCCTTATCTTATATCTAGGATAGCCTTATACCTATCCCACGCATGCTTAAACTCCTTCACTGTATTAACCTCTACCACTTCTACTGGAAGACTATTCCATGCATCCACTACCCTCTCAGTAAAGTAATACTTTCATTAGTCCCTGGCCTTGTCTTATATCTAGGATAGCCTTATACCTATCCCACGCATGCTTAAACTCCTTCACTGTATTAACCTCTACCACTTCTACTGGAAGACTATTCCATACATCCACTACCCTCTCAGTAAAGTAATACTTTCATTAGTCCCTGGCCTTGTCTTATATCTAGGATAGCCTTATACCTATCCCACGCATGCTTAAACTCCTTCACTGTATTAACCTCTACCACTTCTACTGGAAGACTATTCCATGCATCCACTACCCTCTCAGTAATGTAATACTTTCATTAGTCCCTGGCCTTATCTTATATCTAGGATAGCCTTATAACTATCCCACGCATGCTTAAACTCCTTCACTGTATTAACCTCTACCACTTCTACTGGAAGACTATTCCATACATCCACTACCCTCTCAGTAAAGTAATACTTTCATTAGTCCCTGGCCTTATCTTATATCTAGGATAGCCTTATACCTATCCTATGCATGCTTAAACTCCTTCACTGTATTAACCTCTACCACTTCTACTGGAAGACTATTCCATACATCCACTACCCTCTCAGTAAAGTAATACTGTCATTAGTCCCTGACCTTATCTTATATCTAGGATAGCCTTATACCTATCCCATGCATGCTTAAACTCCTTCAGTGTATTAACCTCTACCACTTCTACTGGAAGACTATTCCATGCATCCTCTACCCTCTCAGTAATGTAATACTTTCATTAGTCCCTGGCCTTATCTTATATCTAGGATAGCCTTGTGCCTATCCCACGCATGCTTAAACTCCTTCACTGTATTAACCTCTACCACTTCTACTGGAAGACTATTCCATACATCCACTACCCTCTCAGTAATGTAATACTTTCATTAGTCCCTGACCTTATCTTATTTCTAGGATAGCCTTATACCTATCCCACGCATGCTTAAACTCCTTCACTGTATTAACCTCTACCACTTCTACTGGAAGACTATTCCATACATCCACTACCCTCTCAGTAAAGTAATACTTTCATTAGTCCCTGACCTTATCTTATTTCTAGGATAGCCTTATACCTATCCCACGCATGCTTAAACTCCTTCACTGTATTAACCTCTACCACTTCTACTGGAAGACTATTCCATACATCCACTACCCTCTCAGTAAAGTAATACTTTCATTAGTCCCTGGCCTTATCTAGGATAGCCTTATACCTATCCCTTGCATGCTTAAACTCCTTCACTGTATTAACCCCTACCACTTCTACTGGAAGGCTATTCCATACATCCACTACCCTCTCAGTAAAGTAATACTTTCATTAGTCCCTGTCCTTATCTTATATCTAGGATAGCCTTATACCTATCCCTTGCATGCTTAAACTCCTTCACTGTATTAACCTATACCACTTCTACTGGAAGACTATTCCATATATCCACTACCCTCTCAGTAAAGTAATACTTTCATTAGTCCCTGGCCTTATCTTATATCTAGGATAGCCTTATACCTATCCCACGCATGCTTAAACTCCTTCACTGTATTAACCTATACCACTTCTACTGGAAGACTATTCCATATATCCACTACCCTCTCAGTAAAGTAATACTTTCATTAGTCCCTGGCCTTATCTAGGATAGCCTTATACCTATCCCATGCATGCTTAAACTCCTTCACTGTATTAACCTCTACCACTTCTGCTGGAAGGCTATTCCATGCATCCACTACCCTCTCAGTAAAGTAATACTTTCATTAGTCCCTGACCTTATCTTATATCTAGGATAGCCTTATACCTATCCCATGCATGCTTAAACTCCTTCACTGTATTAACCTCTACCACTTCTAATGGAAGACTATTCCATACATCCACTACCCTCTCAGTAAAGTAATACTTTCATTAGTCCCTGTCCTTATATTATATCTAGGATAGCCTTATGCCTATCCCATGCATGCTTAAACTCCTTCACTGTATTAACCTCTACCACTTCTACTGGAAGACTATTCTATACATCCACTACCCTCTCAGTAAAGTAATACTTTCATTAGTCCCTGTCCTTATCTTATATCTAGGATAGCCTTATACCTATCCCACACATGCTTAAACTCCTTCACTGTATTAACCTCTACCACTTCTACTGGAAGACTATTCCATACATCCACTACCCTCTCAGTAAAGTAATACTTTCATTAGTCCCTGACCTTATCTTATATCTAGGATAGCCTTATACCTATCCCACACATGCTTAAACTCCTTCACTGTATTAACCTCTACCACTTCTACTGGAAGACTATTCCATACATCCACTACCCTCTCAGTAAAGTAATACTTTCATTAGTCCCTGACCTTATCTTATATCTAGGATAGCCTTATACCTATCCCACACATGCTTAAACTCCTTCACTGCATTAACCTCTACCACTTCTACTGGAAGACTATTCCATACATCCACTACCCTCTCAGTAAAGTAATACTTTCATTAGTCCCTGGCCTTATCTTATATCTAGGATAGCCTTATACCTATCCCATGCATGCTTAAACTCCTTCACTGTGTTTACCTCTACCACTTCTACTGGAAGACTATTCCATGCATCCACTACCCTCTCAGTAAAGTAATACTTTCATTAGTCCCTGACCTTATCTTATATCTAGGATAGCCTTATACCTATCCCACGCATGCTTAACTCCTTCACTGTATTATCCTCTACCACTTCTACTGGAAGACTATTCCATACATCCACTACCCTCTCAGTAAAGTAATACTTTCATTAGTCCCTGACCTTATCTTATATCTAGGATAGCCTTATACCTATCCCACGCATGCTTAAACTCCTTCACTGTATTAACCTCTACCACTTCTACTGGAAGACTATTCCATGCATCCACTACCCTCTCAGTAAAGTAATACTTTCATTAGTCCCTGACCTTATCTTATATCTAGGATAGCCTTATACCTATCCCACGCATGCTTAAACTCCTTCACTGTATTAACCTCTACCACTTCTACTGGAAGACTATTCCATGCATCCACTACCCTCTCAGTAAAGTAATACTTTCATTAGTCCCTGACCTTATCTTATATCTAGGATAGCCTTATACCTATCCCATACATGCTTAAACTCCTTCACTGTATTAACCTCTACCACTTCTACTGGAAGACTATTCCATACATCCACTACCCTCTCAGTAATGTAATACTTTCATTAGTCCCTGGCCTTATCTTATATCTAGGATAGCCTTATACCTATCCCACGCATGCTTAACTCCTTCACTGTATTAACCTCTACCACTTCCGCTGGAAGACTATTCCATACATCCACTACCCTCTCAGTAAAGTAATACTTTCATTAGTCCCTGACCTTATCTTATATCTAGGATAGCCTTATACCTATCCCATGCATGCTTAAACTGCTTCACTGTATTAACCTCTACCACTTCTACTGGAAGACTATTCCATACATCCACTACCCTCTCAGTAATGTAATACTTTCATTAGTCCCTGGGCTTATCTTATATCTAGGATAGCCTTATACCTATCCCATGCATGCTTAAACTCCTTCACTGTGTTTACCTCTACCACATCTACTGGAAGACTATTCCATGCATCCACTACCCTCTCAGTAAAGTAATACTTTCATTAGTCCCTGGGCTTATCTTATATCTAGGATAGCCTTATATCTATCCCATGCATGCTTAAACTCCTTCACTGTATTAACCTCTACCATTCTGCTGGAAGGCTATTCCATACATCCACTAACCTCTCAGTAAAGTAATACTTTTATACCTTTTAAACCTTTGCCCCTCTAGTTTTACACTATGTCCTCTAGTTGTGGTAGTTTTTCTTCTTTTAAATATACTCTCTTCCTTTACTGTTTTGATTCCCTTTATGTATTTAACTGTTTCTATCATATCCCCCGTTACGTCATTCCTCCAAGCTATACATGTTAAGATGCTTTAACCTTTCCTGGTAAGTTTTATCCTTCAATCCATGAACCAATTTAGTAGCCCTTCTCTGAACTCCCTCCAAAGGATCACAATCCCTCTGGAGATATGATATGGTCTCCAGTACTGCAAACAATACTCTAAGTGAGGTCTCACCAGTGCTCTGTACAATACTCCAAGTGAGGTCTCAACAGTGCTCTGTACAATACTCCAAGTGAGGTCTCACCAGTGTTCTGTACAATGGCATGAGCACTTCCCTCTTTCTACTGCTAATACCTCTCCCTACACAACCAAGCATTCTGCTAATACCTCTCCCTATACAACCAAGCATTCTGCTAATACCTCTCCCTATGCAACCAAACATCTGCTAATACCTCTCCCCATGCAACCAAACATCTGCTAATACCTCTCTCTATGCAACCAAGCATTCTACTAATACCTCTCCCTATGCAACCAAGCATTCTGCTAATACTTCTCCCTATACAACCAAGCATTCTGCTAATACCTCTCCCTTTGCAAACACGCATTCTGCTATAACCTCTCCCTATACAACCAAGCATTCTACTAATACCTCTCCCTATGCAACCAAGCATTCTGCTAGCATTTACTGCTGCTCTATTATATTGTCTGCCTACCTTTAAGTCCTCTGAAATAACTACCCCTAAATCCCTTTTCTCTGATGTTGAGGTTTGGACTGTACCAAATATTCTATACTCTGCCCTTTTTAAGCCCAAGATGCATCATTTTGCATTTATCCACATTAAGGGTCTGTTGTAGTTTGATTCAGAACTGCTGAGTTCATCTCAATATAACTCAACTCAGCTAAACTAATTCCAGTAAATATATTAAAAGTATCAATAAATTGACCCCTGTTTTCTCTACACTCTTTTTAAATTATCTTATCCAAGTAAAAGTGAATGTGACCTTCTTCAGTCCTCACCGGGTTCCTCACATTTTCAGTTGCACTCATCAAAAAAAACTGCAGAAAATTTATTAACTGGACATCCCTGCTGAGTTCTATTCTGAGCCAATCAGAAGACCCTGAACTAAACCGGAACTCAGCAAAGGCCAAGTTGCTTCAAGGGGATCTGCAGATTAAACAGCTGAATCCGGAAAAGTTTAGGACTGATCCACTCCAGTGAATCCCACAAGTTTAGAATTTTGAGTTTAATCTCATCGTTTTAATGACTGGGAGGACAGTGAGCATATTAATATCCATTTTTCAATCAAGAACATACCTAAGTATACACTAAGGATCTATGTAGAAACAGTCTAAAAGTCAGCATTACAAAATAACAGATTATTGTCTTAAATTGAATTTAAAATAATAACTACCATTAAATATGTATATATGAAATCTGAGTTTAGACTAGAAAATCCGGCATGGTTTATTTGGGAGAAAGGAGTACGCAGGATGGATAGACACATAAATTATTCCTCCAGTTCTTTTCACAGTGAAGTTTTTCGGCTTCCAAGGCCAGAGGTTTGCAAACATACTATTTGAAATGGAAATCGGAATTAAGCAGATTTGAGAATGTGGTTTGTAAGCAGACATCTCCCCCCCCCCCCCCCCCCCCCCCCCTCTTGTTAATTTAAAATGAAAGATTTCTCAAAAATAAATAAATCAATGTCTCGGAGAGACATTAACTAAATTTTGTATTCCAAAGTACCAGCATTGCATTTGTTCTACAGATATTAAGTTGGGGAGATTTTAGAGGTAAATTGATGTATTTCATTGAGCCAACATATAACTAACAAATGACAAACATTATAGACTCAAGTGAACCAAAACAGTTGTAGAATTAAAGTGGCAGTAAATCTTTATAAAAGCAAAAAGATAAAAACCTGGTGCCTGTTTGTCCTCATACTAGGGCCACTCGTGATTCTATATTAGACTCCTGCTTATATAAAATAAAAAGCACACTATAGTGTAGATTATAGAGATGAATCGGAGGTCCTGATTTCAGATCCCTTCGGTGATCTGATTAGCCCCTGTGAAGTGCTTTCGAACTGGCACAAAAACTCGCCATTGCAGTCGATTTTATAAGACTACCCTATAGGAAAAAAGTTACACTTGTATATATTCACATGTAAATTGTAAAAAATTATATCAAAAAAATGCATTTGTTGTTATTTCCTTTTATGTGCCAATTCTGCCTCTCCCTTGCCCCCAGCTTTGTCTCTCTCCCCCTCCCTTTTGATTCCCCCCTCTCCTCTGTCTCTCCCCCCCCCCCTGTTTCTATCTGCCCCCCTCCCTTCCCTTGTTGCTCTGTCTCCCCCCCCTGTCTCTGTTTCTGCCCCCCTCCCCCTGTCTCTGCCCCCCTCCCTCCCCCTGTCTCGGTCTCTTCCCCCCTCCCTCACCCTGTCTCTCTGCCCCCTCCCTCCCCCTCACCTTGAAGTCGATCCCTGTTGGCTAGTGGGGGCAGCCGGGGGATGTCTGCACGATACGTGCAGACATCCTCCATGCTGCCCGACACGGCAGTCTATTATGACGGACAGCTGGTCATCGCGCAGACTTCCCCGGCTGTCAGAGAGGGGGATCCAGGTCCCCTGCAGCTCTGCTGGGGACCTGGATCCATGTCTTATAATCTGACCTCAATTTGAGGTCAGATTATAAGAAGACCTCGATTATAAGACGAGGGGTAGTTTTCAGAATTTTTTTTTCTGAAAAAAACCTCGTCTTATAATCGAGCAAATACGGTATATAGGGAGGAGAGAGATTCACATCTGGAGTGCTTCACCTATTGGGGGAAAAAATGACAAAGTCCTCCCTAAATAAAAATAAATAAGTAATAATAATAAAAAATAAAAAATGATTTAAAATGTTAAATAAAATATAACCCATAACTTAAAAAATAATCACCCTGGCTTTTATTAAAATCATGGAGGGCCAGGACAAAAAACCCCGCACCCCTAATAATAAACTGAGCTGGGCGTTGGCCAAATGGCTCCCAGGCTGAACAATTTACATTGTGGGGCTAGGGAAATAGGCCTAACTCTTAAAAAGCAGGGGCCTTTATTATATAGGGCCAGGGCTATTTGCTCTACCCCCACAATGATTAATGGGGCTGAGTGTCAAATACATTGACCACCCCCTTGGATTACGGTGGCTGGCTAAGTGCCCCCAAATTCCATGTATAAAATGGGACACCTCCCGATTCTGGGGGCTGGCCAAAGGCTTCCAAACTCAATAAAATAAATTCAAATAAAATGATAACTACCTGCCCTGGTAGGTGGGGACAAATTGTTAATAATACCTGGAAATAAGAAAACACCCTTTGGGTGCCGGGGGAAATGGGCAGTGAAAATCACTGCCCACCCCCCTGGTGCCCTCAGGGTGCCCTGCAAAAAATATTATGCCTTCTGAAATGTCCCACCCATCCCCTATGCCCTTGATCCTCATCTTTGGCCCAGGGAAAGAGGTCAACCAAAAATAAAATGAATCCACCTATTCTAAAAATAAGGAGCATGCAAATATGGAGGATGCAAATATGGAGGATGGATGTCTACTAAAATCTCAGCCTGGGCAGGCTAGGATTTCAAAAATGAAAAGGAAAACTCTATCTGCCAATCAGAAGCCTCCCTTTCCAGCTTTATGATTGGCTGAGATTTGAAAGGGTTTTTTTTTTTTTTTGAGGAAATGACAGACAGTTGTCTCTGATTCCCACTCATAT
Organism: Pelodytes ibericus; assembly: GCA_036172795.1. NCBI lineage: Eukaryota > Metazoa > Chordata > Amphibia > Anura > Pelodytidae > Pelodytes > Pelodytes ibericus. The sequence continues at coordinate 67,026,413 of CM069867.1, forward strand.
TCTTATAAATATCAAAGCTTAGTAAAAAAAAAAAAAAAAAGTAATTAACTATTGATAGAAAAAACACAAACTATTATCCCTCTGCATATTCTCTCTCTACCCCATTTCCCTCTCTATTGCATTCTCGGTAGGTACTCTCTTATGCTTTCCTAGTTCCATGTCTTGCCAGTGGTGAAACAAGGCAAGAAGTTTTTTTGTGCCCCCTCTAGACTTATTCATTGCCTTTTTTTATCCTCTCCTTTCCCCCAATCTTTTTTTTTTGTCCAGTTAGGGGAAACCAGAACATGAGGGAGCCATCACATAGCATGCACATGTAAGATTATCAATGTCTTTCATTGACGGGAGGTTCCAGGTTGAGACCTGAGCCCTCTTCATCCGTCAAAGAAGACGAAAAAGTTTTTAAGGTAGGAGTAGCCTTTGTTTTAGCCCCTGGAGAGTCATGGTGGCATTTATTGGGACTGTACCCCTGATAACCCCGGTGGCTCCCCCCCCCCCCCCCCCCCCCCCCCCACCCCACACACACACTTTTAGAAAGTAGGAGTGATTGTAAATACAAGGCATAAAGAAACATTCTGGCTTCTGAGTTGTTTATATAATAATTTTGCCAAAAAGAAGATCCATTCAATGCAGACATCGCTGTCAGGTCTGAGCTGGGAAACATCAGAGAGAGGTAAACAAGGACTGGAATACAGTAAATCATAATTAAAAGTTACAAAACCTAATTTGCTGGCACCATAGAGCAGTATACTCTAAGCCAAACCATATCATTTTCCATGCTTTGTCATAGAGGTTTGATGGAGCACAGGCATGGCTGCCTTAATGTGACCTCAACCAATAGCGGGTGCCATTTGTCCTCTTTCCTTTCCAACCCAGGATTTGAATCTTGATTAAGATATATTCCCATTTCATTGGTTTCTGTTGAATCAAACGCAGCATGACGCATTTTTACTCTGTCTGTTATAAAATGGTAAAAAGTTGTTGATCGGGTAATACACTGTATCTGCCACTTTTCCAGATACTCAGCTCCCAATGGCCATTCGTGGTAACTGGATCTGTATTATTCTCCGAGGCCTTTTCCAAGGGTTAGGGTTGCCACCTGGCCGGAATTTTACCGGCAGACCGGTAAAAAAAATTGGCATCAGGCCAATGTTAAGTGTATGGAGACAGTACCAAGGCCGGTATTTTTTTGAGGAAAAGGTGGCAACCCTACCAAGGGCCCAAAGTAAAGTGGGAATAGGGGAAATAGAGTGGGAGAATCTCTGGGTCCCGGGAATGTCAGTAACAAGCTTGCTTCATGCGATCATTTTTTTCTTCTTCCTAGGTTGCATTTAATATTCAAGCAACAAAATCAGACATAATTTACTGGTGCACATCCAAACTCAGCTCTGACTTCGAGAAGGAACTAGGGGCGATTATGTGGTGCTGCAGTGGGTAACAGGGGTCTGCGTGAATCCTTCTTCATACTGTTACACACTGTGTACACTTTTAATGAATCAGAGCATCGGGTAGCATGACTGATGGAGGGCATGTTTACAGAGACCTCTGCAAACATGGGCACTGCTAAAAGAGATTCTGGGGAAGATGCCACCTCTTGTCCCTCCCTGCAGACACCCATGTTAACAGAAGATGTGTTTTTATTACATAGCACTGTGATCCTCTCCTATACCTAACCAGCTCTCCCACTAGATACACATTGTCACACGAGACCATCATATGGTACAATAATAACCATTCTCGGTCCTGATTGCTATTAAACTCCCTGGAAAGCAATTTTGAAGCCCCGTACACCTGTGTCTTAGGATACGGTAACACGGATGCCGTAAAAGCATCACATTGAATTAAGGGAACACTTGACTGGTCAATGGCCCCCTCGCAGTTAGACCATTGTGCCTGGTCTCTGGGATAAGTCTGCAGTGTGTTTCCAAATCCGTTTTTTTGTAATGAGAAAGAGAAGGTCAGGAACCTCTCCTCACAAAGTAGATTGTTTTACAGCAAGTCCTTTCTGTGGCCTCTCACAGGGACTGTTTAGCTTGTATTAGACTGTAATAAAATCCAGGTGCGACGGGCAAAGTGAATAACACAAAACCGATGGTCCGGAATACTTAAAAATAATGCAGAACATGCATGGATCTCTGTGTTTAATTTAGTATTCACCTTGGTTACCACTTACATTTATTGGACTGTTTTAGGGGATTTATTGGGCACTACATTTAACAGCATTATTGCTTGTAAATGACTGGAAGCGGAATAGAAAACATATTTACTTTATTTTATTTATTTTGTTTCAGAGTGACTTATCCTAATTAGTAGGTTGTTTCACTCTTGACATAAAACAGAGCAAAAGGAACTCACCGCAATTCTGTTTTTTTGTTTTGTTTTGTTTTCCGATTCCTTTACCGGCTCTGGGGCTTGGGATTGGCCCTGAGATATGACGGGGTTAATCCTTATTAGCTCCAAGGGCAAGATTTATCAGGCGGTAATGTAAAATGCCCCTTAGACAGACCAGTAAGGACCTCGTGGAGCCAACAAACGTGCTTGAGAAATCATGGTCGAACTATGTTTTGAATTTGCCTAGTAGAGAATTGTGAACCAATTAAAGTTTAAGTTTAAATTTTCAATATAATGTTGCAGCTAGGACATTGTGTTTCCTCGTCCGGGGAAATTCCTTTTGGGATTCTTTACACCAGTCGAAGGACGGATATCAGGCCTGCCATTTATTTAATGAAAACATTGTACCATCATTAAAGCATCTTAACATGTGTAGCTTGGTGGAAAGACGTAACAGGGGGGATATGATAGAAACATTTATATACATAAAGGCAATCAACACAGTAACGGAAGAGAGTATATTTAAAAGAAAAAAAACTACCACAACTAGAGGACATAGTCTTAAATTAGAGGGGCAACGATTTAAACATCATATCAGGGTGTATTACTTTACTGAGAGGGTAGTGGATGTATGGAATAGTCTGCCAGCAGAAGTGGTAGAGGTACACAGTGAAGGAGTTTAATCATGCGCGGGATAGTCACAAGGCTATCCTAGATATAAGATAAGGTCAATAAAAGTATTTAGAAAATTGGGCAGACTAGATGGGCCGAATGGTTGTTATCTGCCGACACATTCTATGTTTCTGTGTTCTCATGGAGCCAAATGGTTTGTAGGATTCTTAGTTCAGAATTTGAGTTGAGTAGAAAATTAATTAATTACGATTTTTTGGGACGGCCACATTTTTTGCGGACATTTCCATTTAAAGCGGTTTTGTGGCTAAACTAGGTAGATCTTTGAGACAGACATAGTCTAAAGACAAAATAGCCAGTGTGTACGGAATAGGGCTGAGCTCAATCTTGTAGGGTCACTCAATGCCACCTAGCCCCACCCACCATAGGCTCTGTCCCATCATGCCCTGAGAAGCTGTTCAAGGACACACAGGTCACACAACACCACACCTCTTATCTACAAGCGTAGCACATGTCCAACTTCCAGTCTTGCATGTTGAATACTAGTAGTATTGAGTCAAACGTCTAAGGTCAATAAAATGAGTTCCATTAAGTTGGGCAACAGCTATAAAAGGCTGCTGTTTACTTAGGTCTAGATTTTATTGTTACAAGAAGGCTTGTATTTGTGATGTGTGTGGTGGTAGTTTTACACACAGTCAATATAGGTTAAATGTATGGATGTCACTATTTTTGTACACATCATCTACTCCTGGAAAAAGGAGCATTAGCACAAGAAAAGGGTCAAATGGATTTTTTTGTGTGTCCAAAAGAGGATCTCTTGGGAGGTGTGTAAGTGTCTGAACTGAATAAAAGACTGCATTAATATTATCTTACATTATTCCTTGCTTCTATATTTATTCCCAAGTACTTTTACTTGACACTGATTACAGTGGTAAGAGGTTACATCAAAGAGATACACGGCTAGCTTTATGCATCTTGTATGACTCGGAATGGTTTCCTCGGTTTCTACACCAGCTCATCTAAACACGGACTCCGACTTTACTCTCTAAATCTATATCTAAGGGCAGAGCGGAAAAAAAGAAAAAATACTACTGCAAAGGCCAATCTGGCATCTCTCTAACGCGATTAAAATGAAAGCTTCACACAGAGGACGAGAGAGAAGAGAAGTAACATACATGTGTTTCCGAGAAGAGAGCTAGTCAATGAACAAACGTTCTAAATTGTAATATTACAAGATATGTGAAGCTCAGATAATATCCTGATTAACCCTATGCATGACCCACGTTTGAGCAAAGTATTTTAATGGTGGTAATCAGGGGGTGTACAGCCATTACCCCAGTAAGGGGCTCTGTTGTACAGACGTCCTTAAGTATGAAAAGAAATTTACAATCAAAAATTTTTTTCCCCCTATAGCAGAGGCGTCCAACGTGCGGCCCGCGGGCCAAATGCGGACTGCCGGGCATCGAGGTGCGGCCCGCCTGAGCTCTGCTCCGGTAGCCGCACCTCGAACTGCACACCACACGAGAAGCTGTGTCAGGGAACGAAGATCCCTACACGCTCTGTGTAGAGAACTTCGTTACCCGATACAGCTTCCCGTGCGGTGTGCAGCAGCGGTGCTGCTCTCGTGCACATATCCCCTCCTCTACCCTGCGCGTGAGGTCATGCGCAAGGGTCAGAGGGAGGGAAGAAGCGCACCGGGAGCCCACAACCTCCACAGCCACGTGTGTGGGGGTAAGTGTATGTATGTATGTGAGTGTGTGTATCAATGTGTGTGTGGGTTAAGTGTATGTATGTATGTGAGTGTGTGTGTGTGTGTATAAATGTGTATTAGTGTGTGGGGTAAGTGTATGTATGTATGTGAGTGTGTGTATCCATGTGTGTGAGGGTTAAGTGTATGTCTGTATGTGAGTGTGTGTGTATAAATGTGTATGTGTGTGAGTGGGGTAAGTGTATGTATGCGAGTATGTGTATAAATGTGTATCTATGTGAGTGCATGTTAGGTGGGTGTGGGGTAAGTGTATGTATGTATGTGAGTATGTGTGTATAAATGTGTATGTGTGTGGGGTAAGTGTATGTATGTGAGTATGTGTGTATAAATGTGTATGTGTGTGTGGGGTAATTGTGACTGTGTGTGTGGGAAGGGGGTGTAAGTGTGACTGTGTATGCATGTGTGTGTTTGTAGTTAATGTGACCACTACACATTAGTGTAAAATATATATATATATATAAATACATACACCCACATGTATATAATTATATATATTATTCTCTGAATGAATGAAAAATGAATGCGGCCCACGCACGCATAAATTTCTAGCAAAGTGGCCATTTGCAGAATAAACTTGGACACCCCTGCCCTATAGGGTCACCTCATATTAAGGCTTTTTATTTTTTAATAAATTAAGAGTTGGGGAGGGGGGTTTGCCTTATTATTATTTTTTAGCAAATACAGTATGTTTTGGGTTTTTTCATCCTTGGAGTCCCGGCACCTGGCTGTATCTGGAGCTGGGCAAAACAATGTCTCCTTGTTGGGGGGGTGTGGGGCCTATGCAGTGGTAAAGACTGCTATACTACTCAGTGAGGAAGGGCGAGAGGATGTGATCATATCCTTCCAAACATGCGCACCAGCCAGAAGAGAGGTCTTCATATCAGTGCAAGCCTCCTACAAATTAACGGTAAGTGTCAGGAGTGGGGATTATATTCATGGGTGGACCCAGAACATTTGTTCTCTAACGGGCCCCAAAATTTCTGTTGGCAGCCCTGTATTAACGAATACTGTTTATAAAAGTAGGTAAACGTTGTTAGGTATTATTTGTAAGAAAAGTATCCTTCCTATATATGAAACTCATCCAACACATGTTAGTAATAATTGATTAGACGCTAGTGTGCTAGGTTTGGATGTAACCGTGAATTATTTAGTTTTGTTCTCAATCAGACCTCGTTATATGGGGTTCCTTGTTCCCTTGGATTCCTAGTAGGAATACCTTCTATTTGTAGGACTGCAGGAATACAGATTGACAGCCAGAGACCAGATCATCCTGTATACTAAATAAAAAATACAAGTAAAACTAGAGAACGTGTATTGCTCTCAAAAAGATTGTCTCCTTGACTAATGAATAGGTTAGCACCCATGGCCCGGCCCAAGACATTGTGGCACCTGGGTCAAGAATTGAAATGCTGCCCTCTTTGCCCCACAATTCATACCACATACACAAGGTCACACATACACAGTCATGCAAGCACATACACAGTCATGCAAGCACATACACAGTCATGGAAGCACAAACACAGTCATGCAAGCACATACATTACCCTCATTTTATGTGAGATTATGTATGCAAACAAATACATAATCAAATACAATCACATAATTGCACACAGTCACAAACATACACACAGTCACATAGTCACGCATGCAGTCATACATACTTTTGTAACACTATATAGCTTTATTGGAATTTATCTTTATTGGGACGTATAAAAGGTATAACCATATACCATTTTATTACATTATTATATTCACACACAGTCACACACATATAGTCACGCGTACACACAGAAAAACACCCTTTAACTTTACGAGGTTTCAGTATATTACATTAATTAAATTGCACGTAATGGTGAAAGGATAATTCAAAGATCCTGACATTTTCAAATATTTACCCAAGCTATTGAATATTACAAAATAGTTTTCCTAGAGATTTATATATAATTCTTTTATGAGAGTAATTTTACAGAATAGCATTACTCATATTTTGCTTGAATGTTAATAACAGATTTTATTCAGTTTTGTAACAACATCTCTATTAACAACTCTGTTCTCTCAAAGTATTGACAATTGTGCTTTCTTTCATTCATGTGTATATATTTATGCCTCACTGTAAAACACCAATAAAAAAAAGAAATGTGTGTATCATATGTTAAAATGAAATGTAATCTGACCTCTATGAAATGCTGGTTTGTGTGTGTGACTGTCTGTCTGTGTGGTTGTGTGACTGTCTGTGTGTGTGTGTCTCTCTCTCTTTCTCTGTGTGTGTGACTATCTCTCTTTTTTATAACCATTCATAGCACAAAAAAGTCACACAGGCAGTCAGTCACATACACACACATGGAGTGACAAGGAGAGCTCAGCGCGAGGGGAATGACAAGGCAGCCTCTAACACTATCTCAGGAGTGCACGCTACATTAAAACACAGGGTGTGTATCTAAACATCCACATGGTCCTCGAAGACCATGCTTTGCAGGACGTATATATTTGTCTATATGGGTTAAGAGGTTAAAGTTGAATGAAGCAAGAATCTTCATGAAAGCTTTGATCGTGCATTGATCAGCTTACAGACTAATTTACAGGACTGTCATCTATTTGTGCAAACAGCAGTAACACAAAGGGATTTATTTGCAAAAGAGCAAATTGTGTTGAGTTGACAACAGAGTTAGAAAACTTGGGGACAAAGAGCAGATATCTCCACCTTTTGCCAGTTTGGCACCGTGCAAATACTGCTCTAAAGAATGCACCCAGTATGCAATCTTATTTCTTAAATCTCTATCTATTATATTTGATCAAAACATAATTTGGAGTGAGCTAATACAAAGATGGCGGTCTCATTTAAAGGGACTGTCTAAAAGGGGTGCCAAAAATGCATCCTCCAAATGTTAGTGCATATTAAATTACATTAAAAGTACTTTAAAATGCATGTTTTATATTTTGCTTTGCTTAAAATATGAAAATATTAGACCTAAATGAAGTTGTGAAATTACAGCAGTTTGCAAGAAACCAGGACTGCCCCCACTAGCTGAATAAAAGTTTTTTGTTTGTTGTTTTTCAAGGAACCAATGAAAATAATTCACATGAATGGAATTTCCTGTCTCTCGAGTGATGTCATCAGACCAGTGGTGTATCTTTATTTTGTGCTGCCCTAGGCAAAATCCGGGCACCCACCCTACCCAAGCTGCACACCCACGTTACACACCTAAGACATGCCCCATCATTCAGACTCACATCAAGCTCATAGTCCCATCATACACACACTCCCATCACACTCAGTCACACACTCCTACTCCCATCACACTCAGTCACACACTCCTACTCCCATCACACTCAGTCACACACTCCGACTCCCATCACACTCAGTCACACACACTGTCTCCCATCACACACACTCTGACTCCCATCACACTCAGTCACACACAGCCCCCCATCACACACACTCTGACTCCCATCACACTCAGTCACACACACTGTCTCCCATCACACACACTCTGACTCCCATCACACTCAGTCACACACACTGTCTCCCATCACACACACTCTGACTCCCATCACACTCAGTCACACACTCCTACTCCCATCACACTCAGTCACACACACTGACTCCCATCACACACACTCTGACTCCCATCACACTCAGTCACACACAGTCTCCCATCACACATACTCTGACTCCCATCACACTCAGTCACACACACTGTCTCCCATCACACACACTCTGACTCCCATCACACACACTCTGACTCCCATCACACTCAGTGTCACACACACACACACACACACACACACACACACTGTCTCCCATCAGCACTTACCTTTCCTTGGTGGCTAGTGGCAGGCAGCATGGTCCCTCCATGCTGCCTGTTCGGCTTCCCGGCGATTGTGCCGACAGGTCACGTGACCGGGCGCGCGTATGACGTCAGCGCGCCCGTTACGTGACTGTCGGCACTTCCGTGTCACACTGCACGGGGAGCCGAACAGGCAGCACGGAGGTTTCTCTGTGCTGCCTGTTCGGTTCCCAGTGCAGCCTGGCAGGCAAAGCGATGGTGAGGGGGGATCTTCCGATCCCCTCTCACCTCGTCTCTGCCTGCAAGCGCGGTCTTTTTTTTTTTTTAAAGGGCCGCGGTTTTTTTTTCTTTTTTTTTTCTTTTCAGTGCTGGGGGGGGCTACCGCCCCCAAAAATTTGCCGCCCTAGGCATCCGCCTAGGATGCCTCGCGGTAAATACAGCACTGCATCAGACAATGTGTTGCACTGTTAAGAGATCCTATGTATATAAGAGCAATAATTTTTCTTCAAAGATGGAAGCAAGTTTTATCATGAAAATACTGAAACTTGTTTTTTAACAAAGTGCTTAGTTTTATTTTGGTTAGATTTTATTTTTTATACTTGGTGATATGTCCTTAGCATCAGTTTCAGTAAAACGACGTGCCGCCAAGCCCTTGATTTTTTAAATTTAGAATATTAATACATATGGAAAAACTAAAAACTCAGAAAGTTAACAGTGCACCACACAAATGAAACAACAACTGAACTGGCAAAGTCAACTGTGCACTTGGTGGAAAAAAGACAAGCTTGCCTTGTACATAGTTGCCAACAGTTTCAAATTTGCCGGGATAGTCACGTTTTTTTGGGGGGTCCTTTCCTGGCAAATTAAGGCCATGCATTCTGCCCCCGGCCTTTCTGGTCTTGGAACATATATATACACACACACACATTGCAAGAGATGAGTTGGAGGATCAGTAGACACTACTAAACTGACATTTTTTAATAAATTAAACATATTTAGAATGCAAATCTTCATGTTTTCATAAAGCACACCTTTTTTTTTTATAATTATTTCATGTTATTGTTATACCTTTAAAAGGTAGGGTTTTTTTTTTACACCCAAGCTGTACTTTGACACAAGTAATATTTCTGTAAGCTCTTTTAAACGAAACATATATTTGCGAAACAGCTTTAACATTATTACAATAAACCAAAGTTTCTATTTCTTCAGTATCTGTTCATTTCTTATGCATATTTGTACATACATGGTAAGAATCATCCGCTTAAATCTCATCTAAAAGTAGCAAAACTATGACTAATTTGCCTAACTGCAATCCTGGCTTTTGGAAAAAAATTATATTGAAAAAGAGATATTGAAATCCAAGGATCTCCAAAGGGCCTTCCGAGCGCTAAGGGGTTAAATACAAGTAGGCTGTGTGTGTGTGTTCTATATTCCATCCAAATCACACAAACTAGATGCTAAAAGCCTGGGGCTAAATTACAAACCATATGAAAGAGCTTGAAAGTTAAAAAATAAAATCGAAAAAAGTTCTAAAGATTTCTTATGTTGTAAGAGGAATAGACCTGCGGGATGTCAGGGGAACAAATTATTGCAATAGAGGGCAAATTTATTCATGTTGTCTTTTTCTTATTTTCCGCCCTGGATGAATTTGTCTCCATTTTTCGACTTAAACCGAGTCGGCTCGGCGAGGAAGAAATTGTCTCAAAGTACATTACTGTGCAGGGTGTGCTGTCTGACAGCCATTAAACATGCACACGTTTAAACGGCGGGCTAATAATGTGTGTAAGCGTTCTGCCAAGAGGCAAGGAGAGCGTACAAAGCCTGCAGAGGGCGCAAAAACGCGAAGGGGTCTGTTCACTAAGCAGGGACATCCTGACGGAAAGTGGGACAACAAGTGGAGATGATCCGTGTGGCTGTGCCTGTGTGAGACACGACTGCAGCTGATATGCCCCCCTCCCCTGCAATGAGATAATGCAGCACAGAGAGGGGCACATTGAGAAAAGAGAAGCACACATTTTCCTTTTTTATTTTTTCTTAAAAAATAAAAAGGCCCCAAAACTGCTGGTTTGTGTGTGTGACTGTCTGTCTGTGTGACTGTCCGTGTGTGTGTGTGTCTCTCTCTTTCTCTGTGTGTGTGACTGTCTCTCTTTCTCTGTGTGTCTGTTTTCTGTGTGTGTGTCTCTGCGTGTGACTGTCTCTATGTGTGTGTGATTGTCTGTGTGTGTGACTGTCTGTCTGTGTGTGTGTGTCACTGTCTGTCTGCGTGTTTGCATGATCGATATAAGCACAGATTTGCTGTTGTCTGGCTCCTAACATTTTTCGCTGGCTCCTAAAACTAAATTCAATTTGTCAAGCCCTGTGCTATTGGAAACATGGTTTGTCATTTCTTAACCATTTGGTTTTATTTGGTTTATTATTGGATGAGACACAGTGCAAAAAGCCATACAGGGCTCATGGAGAGTAAACGTTTTGTATTATATTTTCTTTATTAAGTTTAGGTTAATGTTAAAATACGACTTTAGAATATTTGGTCATTATTTAATAGAACGTGACCGCCGCCATGTACACACAGGATTTACTACATACTGAACTTTCAGGCTAAAGATGGTCAGCGACCAGACCAGGACCTCTCTACTTCAATTTGATATCACAAGAAAACAAAAACTGATTCCTGAAATGTTATTCACTAAGACAAGGTTAGACATCACTTGAAAAACCATAGCTGAGTTGCCCAAAGCCAATATGGGGCAACAACCCCGGGTATCGGTTACTATCAGGATACTTTTTGGCTTGTCACCTTCATTTGGAGATGAAGGGCAAAGAGTGAACTGTGCTTTACCTTATTCATATTACACATCAAGCACTGTAGGGCATACCTGTTGAACCTATAAGAAATGTTAACACATGCCCGTCTAGCTAAAGTCTGACTGATAGGGATGGAACTGGTAGCAAAAGGCTTGCTGAAGTGCAATTAGCATTAAAGGTCAGTGTGATCACCCAAAAAGTGGGCCTCTGTATTTAATGACTGCAGCCCATGACCACAATGGGAAGGAAGCTTTTTTAAAGGGACACTCCCACCAATAAATGTAAAGGTATATTTTTTTTTATTTTACATCGTTGATTTCAGATATGTTTTTTTTTTTTTTTTGTTATGTGAGTTTATTTTATGAAATATTTTACTAAACAAGTGTGACTGGGCGCCTCCATTTTGTGAAATATTGTGTTTTTGGGTGCCACCCCTCAGAGACTTTACAGCACTAGTATGTCACTTTGGGGCTGGGGACACAGAATGCAGTCTATAAGTCAGAATTCTGACCATAGACCTGCATTGAATGGGAGGGTAATGTAACTATTACATCACAAGGGGGTGGTGTTATGATCCTGTTTGATCAGGTCAATCTCCTCTCTTTGTGTTGGAAGGCAGGTAAAAAAAAAAAAACGTTGTACACAGCCACCTAGTCCTGCCCACTATTATACACAGGAGCCAGTAAGAGAGCAGGGGTGTATCTTGTGACATCATCATGCATGCTTTGGTCACAGTTGTAAATTGAGACTTGCTGGAAGATTTTGGAGAATGATGCATTATGGGTAAAATTCTCAAAATGGATGCTGGAGATAAACACCTAATTTTATTTTTACTTTTTTATGCAATTGATTCAAACATGGAGTGAAAAAAAAACAATGGTATATGTCTTATATATGTGTTTATTTTAAATGCACAGGTAATCTAGTTCCATCTTATGTAAGTGGTAGAGTCCCTGTAAAGGATGACAACATTACACATCAATCCAGACAAGTGTGCAATAAAGAGTTAATTAAGTCAATATTTTCTTCTTGGGCGTCGAGCATAATAAAACCTTTTTTTATGGCAGGCATCTGGTAGGAAGCCATCTTGAATGTATTATCTCATTTTGGCACAAGGTCGGAGACAATAAACCGCTATTTATAGTTCAACTGTTTTTTTGTTCTAAGCCAGTTCAGTTTTATTTATGTAACCTACAATCCATCTTACTCAAATTGAAAACAGACTGACCGACCATTTTTACATCTCTTCTGTATTTTAAAAAAGTAGAAGATTTTTAACAAACATGTCCATTATATCATTGTCCTTTATTGTATGGCTAACTACATACCAGACCATTAGCACTAGACTATTCTTAAAAAGTTGTCAACCCCTTAAAAAAATTATAACGTAAGTGAATGGCACCTTTCATATGAATCAAATGCTTTCTGAGTTTCTTTCGATTATGTGTTCCCGGGATATTAAAGTTTCATTGATACACACATCTTATAGTTAGATTCCTCCTTTTGACAAACTATGCAGCTGTACGGATTGTATCAGTTAAAAGTGATTCTCGTGCATTGTCCTCTGCCAGTATCGGTCCTCATACCTCACAGCTAACATACACCAGGGAAACACACGAGAAGTAAAACAGCAGGGAAAGCTCTATAAAAAACAAAACATTGGCATGGGTCTGTGAGTGTATGCAAGTGACTGCGTTTATGAGTGTATGTGTGTAAGTGTATGAGATTACACACACATACATATAATATATATATATATATGCATACAAATATAAAATATAAGCCTGTGTGTGTAATCTCACACACACATATATATTTTTATATATATATATATATATATATATATATATATATATGTATTTATATATATATATATATATATATATATATACACAGTCATATACACACACATACACAGTCACACAAAGTACCATAGGCACAGTCACACACACAAACACAGATAGTCACAAACACATAATTCTCCCATTCAGCTGCTTTGGACAATTTTTTCAACTTGGCCAAACATTTGAAATCCTCATCTCAGTTCCCTTTATTGAGTAGACCCTACAGTTGACATAAGTTTCTTACCTGAGTTTCTTACCTGAGAAGTCTCTCCTGATTTGCTGGGACCTCCTTCACTCCAAGCAGTCAGTTGACCTGGATTAAGGGCTCCCTGCGACATAAAGTGCCATTATGGGACTGTCCTGGGCAATCCGGGACATGTGGTTACCCTAGTCTGGGACTGTGTGCATATGTGACTCTGTGTGTGTTTGGAGTGAGCTAATACAAAGAAGGAGGTCTCATTTAAAGGGACTGTCTAAAAGGGGTGCCAAAAATGCATCCTCCAAATGTTAGTGCATATTAAATTACATTAAAAGTACTTTAAAATGCATGTTTTACATTATGCTTTGCTTAAAATATGAAAATCTTAGACCTAAATGAATTTGTGAAATTACAGCAGTTTGCAAGAAACCAGGACTGCCCACACTAGCTGAATAAAAGTTTTTTTTGTTGTTGTTCAAGCAATGGGACTGCATGAGTGACTGTGTGTGACTGTACGTCTGTGACAGTGTGTGACTATTGGTCTTTGACTTTGTCTACGTGTGTGTGGGCAGCATTTGTGTCTTGAACCCAGGCAGGCAGCATAATGACTTGGGCCAGCCATGGGTGCAGTTTTCCCTACAACCACATTTAATTTACACAGAAGGTCTGGATGCTGGTGTCATAAAGTGGAACAGTTACCAAGTTAAACCCAATGCTAAAACTAGGTTAGGCCATACCTCCCAACTGTCCCTATTGAGGCAGGAAAGTCCCTATTTTGCATCAGATTCCCCCTATCCCTCTTTCCTCTGCTATTCCCCCTCTTTCTTTAGTTTGTATGATTGACACTCACAATAAATTGAGTTTAAACTTATATTAAATGTGTTTTTATTTTAATTTATGTAAATAAAATCAATTTATTTTTGTTCTAAATGACATCAAAAAAGTACCAGTGAGCCATAAAGTTGCTAAAAATATTCCTGTAATGCCCCGTCTGTCGACACACCTTCAGCCCCTCCCACAAAAATAAGAGTGTCCCTCCTTGACCATTTGAAATGTTGGGAGGCATGGGCTAGGTTGGTGATGTCATTAGGGAGGCTGCTACTCTCCACTGCATAGTATCATTTAATTTACACTAGAGAGCAACATGTATAAGTGAAACCATGTGTTTTTATGATCTACACATTTTCTGGCCTCATATTTTTATTTATATTTTATGAACCCCACCCTGTACTTGGAGACAAGGTTCACTGTAAATTGTACAGCTCTATAAAAACCACTCTTCTGAGATGGAAGCCCACATTACCAGAGTAGGCACACTGAGGGATGACTATTATAAACTATGTTGTTTAAAGCATAATTTGTTTTGTTTTTTGTAATTTTTAATCGAGTTCCCCCCCTCCCCCCCCCCCTCCTTTCTCCTGTAAGTAAAAGTCTTAAAAGAATGAATTCAGTCCTAACATAGAAACATAGAAACATAGAAACATAGAAACATAGAATGTGTCGGCAGATAAGAACCATTCGGTCCATCTAGTCTGCCCAATTTTTTTTGAGTACTTTTATTAGTCCCCCGTTCCCGGTCTTATAGCTAGGATAGCCTTGTGTCTATCCCACGCATGCTTAAAATCCTTGACTGTGTTTACCTCTACCACTTCTGCTGGAAGGCTATTCCATCCATCCACTACCCTCTCAGTAAAGTAATACTTCCTGATATTACTTTTAAATCATTGCCCCTCTAATTTAAGACTATGTCCTCTAGTTGTGGTAGTTTTTCTTCTTTTAAATATTCTCTCTTACTTTACTGTGTTACTTCAGTCCTGAAGGCTGGTTTGCAATAAATTTATTTCTAAGAGAGTCAAATCCTGTGTGTTTTTAGGGGTTATATATTTTTAACCCTTGCTAATTGCAACATGGTAGCAGAATACTTTTTATACATGGGGTCTGCACTGGAAGGAAAGAACAGAGTCAAAAGAAATGTTCTCAAACTTGCCCACTCTTCCAGCTAAAGTAATGTTCTCAAACTTGCCCACTCTTCCAGCTAAAGTAATGTTCTCAAACTTGCCCACTCTTCCAGCTAAAGTAATGTTCTCAAACTTGCCCACTCTTCCAGCTAAAGTAATGTTCTCAAACTTGCCCACTCTTACAGCTAAATGGCCTGTTTTTTGCAAATTATTTGTCGATTCCCCCCCCCCCCCCCCAACCCCACATCGCTGGCTAGTGAATATACCTCAGAGGATGACAGGAGCAAAAATATGGGTTAGCGGTTGTGCTCATCTCACAAATGGGTGTCGACAGTCCAGGCAAAATGGGAGGGGCCTCCCTAAATGGGGGCAGATTTAAAGAGAAACGTTAAATGGATGCAATTCCTAATGTGTACAAGAAACTTAGATTTATAGCAGAAATCTATGATACACAAATTAGTAGACATGTGCATTCGTTTTCGGACTAATGCATTTTCGTCCATTCGTCCGCAAAAACGAATAACGAAAATGCTAAGCTAACGAAAGCCAAATGAACGAATGGTTAATAAACGAAAATCATTAGTTCATTAGTCCATTCGAAGTACTATTGCATTCTATAAGCCGAAATAGAGTCGGTTTATAGAATACAATAGCATAGTACACTTACATTCCATAAACCGATATAATGAACGACTTTCGGTTTATGGAATGCATGTAAGTCTATTGGCATTCTATAAACCGAACGTTCGGTTTATAGAATAGCAATAGGATTACATGTATTACATAAGCCGACAGCCTATAAACCGAACGTTCGGTTTATAGGCTGTCGGCATTTCACTACACGGAGACAAAGTCTCCATTCATAAATTCCGAATGGATGAAAACGAAACGAAAATTTTAGTTTTGCACATGTCTACAAATTAGTTCCCGGCAACCTGTGAAAAGTTAGTTGTGGGGAAGGTATTTTCAGACTAAATCTAATTTGCCCACTCTAGGTGAGTTAAAGTCAATTTCCTTTTTTTTTTGCTGCAGGAATTAATAAGAATAATGTCTTTCAAATGAATGGAATTTCCTGTCTCTCTAGTGATGTCATCAGACAATGTGTTGCACTGTTAAGAGATCGTACTGTGTACAAGCGCAAGATTATCACAGTCCACACAATGCATTCTATTGCAGGAGCACAGGAAGTTACTAAATGAAACAACACTTTCTTTGCTCAGTGTCTGTATAATCAGTGCTGCCACACCTGCAGTAAACATGCAGAGTAATCACTGGGGGAGGGCTTGAGTCAAAAATAAAAAATGTGATTTATACAGAATGCCTGCATCAAATCACACTGGAAAAAAGCCTGTGCACCATACAAGCAGTGATCTTCATCTTGCACCAAAGGGAGTTTGGGGACTAGACTGTCCCTTTAACAATCAGATGAAGCAAGTGGCTCAAGTCTCCAACCCAAATTCCTTGGATCCAGAACCAGAATTTCATATCACTCATCAATCGTAAAACACCAGACTTGGCAGTAATACGTTTTATTTAATGTTTTCATTGTTTTTGGGACACTGGAGAATCCGTGCTGCACGTCAACAGTGTCTGCCGCGTGCCCATCAGCCGCGCACCACCCCAGTTCACTCACCAATGCTCCAGTGCTGCTCCCTTTGTGTCCTCAGTTGGGGAAGTGTTCCAGAGGCGGTGTCAGTGATGTCATAAGGGTTGTCACGCCCCACAGCCCAATAAAATACCAGGATTCCTTTCTACTGTTGCTCAGTTATTCTGTTGCTGTTACCCTGCTACAGTGTGACCTGGATGACCCTTCTGATCGCTGCCTGCCTCCTGACCCTTGGATTGTGTCCTGGATTAGTCCTTCTGACCGCTGCCTGCCACTTGACCCTTGGATTTGACTTGGATTTCCCTTTTGACCGCTGCCTGCCACTTGACCCTTGGATTGTGACTTGGATTTCCCTTTTGATTTCCCTTTTGCCTGCCTATTTCACCCTTGGATTGTGTTCTGGACAATTCTGGGTATTGCTTACCCTTTGACCCCTGGAGCATTACTATTCAGCTCCGTGTGTAAGCAGAGGATCTCCTATTGTTATATACAATGTGTCCATCCAGGCCCTGACAAACAGAGGTTAGTGCATGCGTCGTAATGCAGTCAACCCAACCCAACCTCATCCAACCCACGGTTGGCAGAAGGGCATGGTGGACAGAATGGGTGCATTACAAGAGCTGGAGAATGAAGGGTAGCCATCACTAGAATTATACGTCTGACTGTTATTAAAAAAAAGTTACCTATACAACTCATTAACACGAATCCAAAGAAATTCCAAGTCTCAGCGGACTAAAAGGGTATCGATGATCATTCCAAGAGAACTGGGAAAATCAGTCATCAATAGCCGAGTTGAAAAGATAGACAAGTTAGAGGATTCGTTTTCTCGCATAAGAAAATGCCCACTCTGGCAGCCCCGATCACCAGCGTAGGCAGCAATGTCCCTTTAAAATCCCCTTCTGCATCAGCAAGCAGGTGACTGCCATTCTCCAGCTGTACCCGAGTAGGGGATCCATTGTTTCAAGTTGATGGCATCTTAATTCCGTCGTCTGTTCTTGTGCAGAAGAATTGGTCCAACACCGTTCTGTGTGTCATCTGTCTGGAAGTCCTGGTTTTTTTTTGTCAGACTGCTGCTTCCTCTTCCCTGCTGATCCGTAGCTCTCTGATGCCAGCCTGTTTCTGAACGCTTTTTGCCATGCCATCCTCCAACAGCAAATGATAGCAGCCCTTTTATCACATAGCACTATCTCCCTCAATTTCTTTTTTTTACTATTATCTATTAAGGCTCCAGACAAGTCCGGCTTTGTCTTCAAAGAGGCTTGAATATTAAGACAAAACAAAGCTGGGGCTGGCTTTCCTCCCTCTTCCTAAAAAAAAAAAAAACCCTGCTGATCTCTGTTGTTATCTAACATTTCACCTACTCATATAGGGCTAGGACATTACAAGGCTTTGTGTAATGGAAGTGCTATGGTAATTGGTTTAAATGCAGCTTTTCTAACCAAAGAGAAGATTATTTGTGCAAACTCTATAATAGCATTAAAAACAGACCTCCAAGTCAAAGGCCCTATCTGTGGTCTCAGGCCCATAACTATATTTATGTGTAGCACGGTATATATATATGCCTGTAATTGGGTAATTACAATAGCACTGTACTTCCTTCTTTGAAAGCTGTCGCACCAAACACATATTGAACCTGACATCCAAAGTTATAGAGATGGCTGTGTGGAGCTGACACAATCTCTGCCGAGCTCATCTTTCCCCCCCTCTCGCTCCTTGAAGCTTTGTGTGCATGTTGCAGGCTGAGGACCCCCTGGGACAGTCTACTTGGCAGGAGAAAAAGATTCTTATCATACTTCCTAGGAAGAAAAATAAGAATATTTCACATTGATGGAGGGGGAAAGAGGAGGGAAAAAAATAAATAAAACTTTTCGAAATTGTTAAGTTGTGACTGATTAAAGTGTGCTCTAACTAGTCTTTGTTAACAATATGCTATAATGAGATTCATGATAGAGACGATCCGGTACGCTTCATGTTGGCAGTGTAGAGCAGGCTTCCAATTAAGATCAGCGGGAGATGGTGAATCTCTGTTATTTTTGTAGTTATTATTGGGAAGGCGTTGTAACAACAAGTTTTGGAAATTGTTTTACAGCTGCATAATGTAATAGATGTGGAGTAGTGTGAATACAATGCTGCTTATTACAGCCGTTTGTTCTACACCATAGAAATTCCCCTAGTGGAATCAGTTATGTCCTTGTATACAAAACAAAGATGGCATTTCTTGTCACTGTTATTTAATTAAAGGAACTCTGTCACCTAACCATTGATTATGGAAAATAAGATCTATACATTGTGTTAATAAAAGTAATATTGCATGCGCAGGAGGAAAGATCTGCTATACATATGCATGTGGGGGTTCCTGAAGATCACCTTGTGCCTTAATATGCAAATTACCTACTTTTTAAGGGAAATGTGGCATTTCAGACGACATACCAGACCACAAGGTGATGTCATAACGAGGAGACAGCACACACACACTTAAAATTTCTTTTTCTCATGATTTAAGCATTTGCTTGCAGTTCCCCCAACACAATATCCCATCTCACGGCTCCTGCCCCTGGCGAATTGTGCGACTGCACATGTGCCCCATTGATCACCTATAACCCCTGTATTGCCAGATAAAGATAGTTTCAGAAAACGTAACCCCTGTATTGTTAGATATAGGTAGTTTCAGAAAACGTAACCCCTGTATTGTTAGATATAGGTAGTTTCAGATAACTTAACCCCTGTATTGTTAGATATAGGTAGTTTCAGATAACTTAACCCCTTTATCGCTAAATATATGCCGTTTCAGAGAACTTAACCCCTGTATATCTAGATAGATAAAGGCAGTTTCAGACAACCTAAAACATATATTGCTAGATATAAGTAGTTTCAGAGAACTTAACCCCTGTATTGCTAGATATAGGCAGTTTCAGAGAACTTAACACCTGTATTGCTAGATAGAGGCAGTTTCAGAGAACTTAACACCTGTATTGCTAGATACAGGCTGTATCAGAGAGCTTTACCCCAGTATTGCTAGATATAGGCAGTTTCAGAGAAAGTAACCCTGTATTGTTAAATATAGGCAGTTTCAGAGAATGTAACCTTGAATTGCTAGGTATAGGCAGTTTCAAAGAACATAAATCCTGTATTGCTAGATATTAGCCGTTTTAGAGAATTGAACCCCTTTACCCATTATACACATACACACACTCTCTTCTCACACAGTCTACACATTGTCAGGGAGAGAGTGTGTGGTTTTCATTTCTTACCTGATGCAGGCAGGTTGCTGCAGCTTTGAGCACCTAATGAAGGGACTGAGCTAATCAAGAGAGGCTTCAGAACTCTCAGCCAATCAGGAGAGTGAGAGGTCTTACCTGATTGGCTTAAACCTCCTTCTTTCAGAGCTCCCAATCAGGGGCTTTGCCTTGTCCCAGTTTGAGACAGGCAGGGACCCTGGCCGTAAAGTTCTATTGCAGGACTGTCATGAGTATTCCGGTGACATGTGGTCACTCAAGATCTTAGCCTTTGACATAATTGCCCCCTCCTCACGCAGACTATAAATATTGATCTAAGATGTCCATTCTGCCTTTTCTGGCATGCAATCTGATGTATAAACATGGTGCACACGCAAATAGCTCCAAATACTGGGTCTATAGCATGTGCACCTGTTTATAAAGCAGACTCCAAACACAGGCCACCTCCAGCGGTACCACGCTGCCGGGTGGCTCAGCCCATGTATAAACTTGCAGTTCCGCTAATTGTAACATGTCGGGAGATATAGAAATACGACAAAAATCACAATCACACCTATACATATTTAACAACGATGAAGACTTTTTGTTCCACTTTCCCAATATTTTGCAAATCGGAAAGTTTTATAAATGACCCCGATGGTGCAGGAACCAACGGGATCCGCTTCTCCAACTAGACAAACTTACCGTGTTAAGCTGGTGACAAAAAAAACATTCAACTCACTTTTTATGATCTGCAAGTGAGGAAACATTGGCCGCTCTCCTTTCTGCTAAACAGGAACCACCAGGGGCCACAACCTGGTGGGAATAGTAGAGAATTTTATAATTGAAATAGTTTCACTTGTAAAGAATAATAATAGTCTAGCTTCGTACGACCCATTACAGTAATGTGTCCAGCCACATTCTACGAGTTAGGGAAGGAGTGTCGACGACTATACTTGGAGCTCATGTTCGGCTGGCGGAATCCTGCTCTAGGATCCTTTACCCGCCAATGGAGATAAGAATTCTAATACATTAATACTCAAAGCCTGAGGATAAACAGAATATAAGATGACTTCCTGTAGTGTTGTTTTTATTAATTCTATGCTAGTGTAGCTATGCTAGTCGCATCACCCCGGTGAGCTCATTATCAGAATCACTCTTGCCCACTCGTGGGACTGTTGCCTTGTTGTCAATCCTGCTACATGTTATACTCTATTTACTTTCACGCATATTTCATGCTAATTCCGGTGAGAGAGCTGCTTTGTTTTGCAGAGCCTGGCTGTGGAGTTCATACACATTTTATGCAGAATATAAAATATTTGCAATGACTTATTTACTCATCTTTTCGTCCCCCCTTCAAAAAAAACAAATAAATAAATAAATAGTACATTTTTAAGTACCCTGGAAAATAATAAAGTAGATAATGGGGGAGAGAAAGTGAATCGAGGAGCTAAATATTTCAGTACGTAAATTTTTGTTTCATTTCTGAGTTGTTTGTAGTTTTCAGTTTCTAGGTTATAATTAAAAATAAACAATTTACAAAAAAAAAAAAAAAAAAAATTTAAATGAATAGTCCAGAAAATTTACAAAAAAAAAAAAAAAAAGATATATGACTGGATGAGAAAAGTTTTCCCTGAGCTGAATGCATTTACCACCAGTTCCAGTAGGTAGAAGTATCACATTTCACTTGTCAAGGAAAAATGGCAATAAAAAGAGAATATGTTTTTATCCATTCATTGTGGTACGCAAATTGGCTGCAAATGTATGGAGAAAAAGTGATTATAATTAAACAAAAAAGCAATCAATCAAAGCACTCATTAGAAATTAGAAAGCAGCCAATTTCATTTATCCTTACCTCTCTCCCCAGGCAACAGCAGCAGTTCACAGTTATACTAACACCCAAAATAGGTCACATTTTATTAGGAAACCGATAGATGTAAGGGAACCTCTACTACAGCACCTGCTGCCAGGGATGCCTTTGGGCAATGGGCCCACGGTAAAAGGGGAAAACACAGCCAAGTTTGGTTTTCAACCAATAGGAGCTGAACGACCAGAAAAAGGCTGGGAAACTTAGAGAGTCAGAAGGAGGCATCATGAGACTTAAGGGTCATAAATCTTTGAACTTTTTAACCCTGAGAATTGAATAGATTCTACAGCTGATGCAAGGCCACTGAGCCATCTCGCTAGCCAATGTATAAATGACTTCCAAAAATGGAAAAATTCCATAATGGCTACCAAAATGGAGGGTTCTGTAGAACGCTAAGCATTATGGCTGATGGCAATCCAAATTTGTAAATTTTTAACTCAAGGCTTTTGACCATAGACATAGAGATAAAACTAAACAAAAAAAAAAATATGGTTCATAAAATTATTTTAATATTCTTAGGTATTTGGTTAGCACAATGTCTAAAAAATCTTGTTAGCTTTTATTGACATTAATTTATTAGCATTATTTTAGTTAAAGACTGTGACAATTCCTTGTGTATCTTTCTTCCATTTACAAAGATGCTGCTGGTAAATTAATATTATTCGAATGCACAGAGTGGAAAAATGCCCAGTTATGAGTGCAGGACATTCAGCAAAGCAGAAAGAGGTATTGTATGTACTGACTGTCGATATACCAATATCTGAATGATGTCACGGGCGAACGGGTGTAAGGGGGGGATTTTAAATCTGAGCAACTTTTCATGAAAGTAACTTCAGATCAGTCATATATAGATTGGTTATAGGGGAAATTAATGTGCATACATTTTTTTTTTTTTGTAGTGATATATTCCTTTTAATGTATAATTCAGATGTAAGATAACTTGCTGATGGTGGTTTAAAACTAGAAGTGAACTGGGGTGTGTGTTAACCTCTTCAGGGTGCCAACAATAAAATATATCGGCAGAATTCAACTCCTTGATGGCAGAACTACCAGAAAACGACATGCAAAGCAGGTAATGTTTCAAGGAATCTTCAGTGGGGTCTACCCAAGCCCCCTCTCTGGCTCTGCAAGAGACACTGGAAGCGTAAGTGGCTAAAGGGACACAAGGTGATGTCATAAACAGAAGACACATTCAGCACATACACTTATTAAGTCATGCATTTTACTTACAATTCGGCTTGCACGATATATAGATTATTTTCCCTATTTTTGCCCTCTGCATTCACAGTATAAACAATGATTGGGTGACAGAGTCCCTTTCATTTTCTACTTTTTCTTTGCGCTTTTCCTTTTTTTTTTTTTTGTGGCATGGGGGGTTCCTCACAGACCCTCCAGAGAAAAGCTGCTCTTTTTTTTTTTTTTGGGCAATTTGACTATCTTTCAAGATCTTGAGATACTTCTGATTCGTTTTCTTTTTCTTCTCCCGCTGCAAAGAGATTCCAAGGATGGACAAGGGACACTCTTTATTAGTTTATCAGTTTATGGCTCATGTTTAAAAATGCATCGTTCATCTTGTTTTATATGTGTTTTTTTACACAAAATGCAGAAAATGTATCTATACCCTGTCTCTAGGGTGTCTCCATTTTATGACATCACAGTCTGGCCTAACGTGTACATTTCCCATTTGCAAATCATGCTAGAGGTGATGTCATAAGCAGAAGACAACCACAGACACACTTTTTCCCATTAATTTATTCATTTGCATGCAATATTGCTAACACAACTTACAGAAGTTTTGTTTTTTATTCTCTACCTAGCCAGTATATAGAGACAGAGTCTCTTTAAAAAAGGAGTTTTATTGATACGGGTTACTCACTCACAGTTTAAAGGACAACTAAACTTTTTTTTAACTTAATTAACCTTTTTTTTGGGTGGCTTACTTTAGACTTTATTTGATTATTGAAGTCCCCAGCTCATCCCACTTTCATTTCTGACCCCGTGGCTCAGTTATGTCGCCGACACAAATGAACCAAGGGGATAAACGTGGCATCCGAATTGCATTTGTGCCGCAGCCCGTGTCGGGAGGGCTATTCTGTTTGATCCCCGAGCTCTGTGAGATCGCGGCTTTTAAATGAAAGCAGTATCAATGGGAACTGTTGTGCGTGCGCGACCGCGAACAATTCGGCAGCCGGTTATTTTCTGAATTGCGTTGCAGACACAATTGTCTAGCAATGCAATTCAGATGTAACATTCATAGAGTCGCTAGCGAAGGGCTGGGGACTCTATGAATGAAATAAAGTAAAAGGATAGCAAGCCCCCCCCCTCCCAAAAAAAAAAATAGTAAGTTCACTTAAATTAATTATTGACTCAGTGTTGAAAAACAATTAGTAAAAAAAATTCTAGTTGTCCCTTTATTTAGGTGCCAGACTCTCTGCCAAATAAATTCCTCCATGCCATCAGTCACACTGCTCCGCCGCGACATTGGTTGGTTTATGCGTTCATTTCCGAAATCTTGCAGTAAAGTTATAAAAGCCGAGGAAGTCAAATATAGACCTGAAGGTTTTTTTTTTTTTTTTTTTTTTTTAACAAGTAGGCCGCGATAACCTACCTCGAGTGGAAAATGGGAAGACGGAGGCGCAAAGCTATTTTTCTCCTGATTAAGTAAAAAAAATAATTCCTTAACGTTTGTATCCTTGCCCAGGATGTTATTGCAAGTTGCCCAGAGCGAGATCCAGGCCCGCAAAGTGAAATTAAGTGAGACTGAAGGTAAAGTATGACAAGAAGAAGGGAGCTTTTATTTGCAAGATGAAAAAGTAACTGACACTGTCAGCACTTGCCGAGGCAGAAGTTAGAGGGATCAGTCAGTGAGAACCCCAGTGTGTGAGGCGCTAAGATCACATCTCTCATGTCTCTCAGCTTTCACCCAGGCTGTACTGAACTGCAGAGTACAGGAGCAAACCTGTCCCCTTCAGGTGTATATCTCTAACGCTTCCAACGTCTTCCAGCCTTCTGCATAATTCAATGTGACAGATCTCAATGTTCCGCAAGTTCTTCCCAAGATCCGACTACTCTTGCAAAAAAAAATATATATATATATATTAAAAAAAAAGAAATTATATTTCTAATATTCTGCACTTATGAGAGTACACCTGGATACTATGCTTTTCTAATCCAACCAAACTATATAGGCCCGTCCTCCGAATTTATCAGCATCATGAAAATGGTTTCAAAATAGGTATCAGTACAATTTCAGAAATATACATGTATATATATAAATATACAATGTATCGTAGTCGCCAACAGACAAGGGAACTTAAGGCCAAAGTAGCCGAGTTGGAAAAACTCTCCAATCCGGTTCATTCTAGGTAGAAGTCACCACCCAAAGGCATTTTAAAGGACCCTCATTTTTTCCACTATGTTCAGTGTATCTAGTGGAAGGATAAAATGGCATGTATTTCACTTAGAAACATTAGAGGTCAGTCCATTTGCCGACTGTCTCTCTTTGCTAAGCAATTAGAAACCTTGGATTTTACATCTGAGAGTCTGCTCAATATGTCCTGATCTAGCCCGAAAGTCAGAGAAATCGGCGTTTTGGCCACTGAATATGACCGATTTCGGCACAAACTCGACAATTTCTGCTGATTTTCCGATGGCTATCGGTTGGGGGGGAGGGGAGGGTTGAACAATCCTAAAGGAATGTGGATATTGTAGCAGAAAAGTGCCAAAAAGTGTAGAAGAAATAAAGTAAACATATTTCAAACTTAAAGAGACAACACAGTAAAGGAAGAGAGTATATTTAAAAGAAGAAAATCTACCCCAGCTAGAGGACATAGTCTTAAATTAGAGGGGCAACGATTTAAAAGTATTATCTGGAAGTATTACTCTACTGAGAGGGTAGTGGATGTATGGAATAGCCTTCCAGCGGAAGTGGTAGGGATTAATACAGTGAAGGAGTTTAAGCATGCGTGGGATAGGCAGAAAGCTATCCTAGATATAAGACCGGGAACTGGGGACTAATAAAATTATTTAGAAATTTGGCCCAAATGGTTCTTATCTGCCAACACATTCTATGTTTCTATGTTAAATATAATGCTAATATATATTAGATTCGATTTTCATTAATAAAATAATTTTTAAATGTTGATAAAAATTATTTTATACTATTTTATGCTAATTTACTTTATTTTAATGTATTTAATTGATGTATTTTTTTTTTATATATTTCTTTTTACAGATTTACATTTGTGTTCACCATTAAAATTCACCTTGAAACAATTTACAAAGTGTAGCTTGAGATTTAAAAATACTTTCGCAGGGGCTTCTACATTCAGGTTCCTCCAATAAGGAGGGTCTTGGTAGAAATGGGCAGGACTCTTGCTGTGACAATATCAATCAACCTATTACGCGTTGCAGCTGTTTACGAGACAGGAGATGTTGAGGAGGGGGGAAAAAAAACTGATAAAACAGATGAGTTTCTTCTTTACACAGTTGAAAACTGAAGATACATTTTTTTCCCCCCCCAACACTGTCGGTGGAACTCCCGCTTTAATGTTTATTGATTATTGCTAATTGAAATACAGTGATTGAGCCGCAGGCGTGAATAGTATATAAATGGGTGTTAGGGAGTGCTGAGTTTCTTTTTTTTAATTTCTTTACATACTTTACAGGTGCTCTGTGCTGCTAAATATTCTCCTCGGGGAGGGTTACACCTCCTACGGATTCTCTGTATAAATGTATACGCCACAAAGCTTTCCCTTTTCTACCGCGCAGGGGTCCTGGACGACTCAGATCCTTCATTGACTCGTTGATGAATGGTCTACACTTCAGCCTTTTCATTTCCTAAGGATGAGATCAGCCTTCTCTCTTATTGTTACTTTATGGTCCCCATTCATTTACAACAAAAAAAAAAAAAACAATCTCCACCCATTCGAAGCCTTCACCGTTCTTTACAATGATTTACAGAAAAAAAAATGGTTGAGCTGCAGGTGGTCAGGTTAGAAAACAAAAGACTTGCGACCTCCAACGTTCAGGAGGGCTCTGAGCCAAAACTCCATCTCTAGCCAACTGGGAAACATCTGTAGAGCGTCAAAGACAAGCCCGGAAGACGTCGGAAAGCTAGTTCGCAGCTCCCATGTTGCACTGGGAGGGATAAAGGTTTGGCGAAAAACAGTTCACCTCTGCAAATTTTTTTTGGCTCACATTTCCAAGGCCTCGTTCGTTCTCGGCCTTACAGACAATGAGGGTTCATTGAATTCAGTTAAACCTTGAAGTGTGTGGAAGCACTAACTGATTGGAAACAACGAGTGCATGCCATACAGTGAGCGGGTCTCAGAATAAATACAAACATAAACAAACGCAAGAGCTTTGCGACAGAGGGAACTTCATTGCTATACACTGTTTATTGTGCTTTGGGAATGCACTTAAAAAAACGATAAAGATTTCATTTTTCATGCACAACTCGTTTCGCTTTGCAATATTTATTTACACTTTAAAGTTGTTTTTTTCTGAAAGGAGGATGTTGTGGTCTAGTCGTTGATGTCCATTAACTCAAATGAATGGCAAGGTTTTTGTATTTCACTTTATTCTGGAAAAGGAAATGGATAATCTTCTCTGAATTACTACACTAAGGAACAGGGTGATTACAATCCACCCCGCTAAAATAACGAAAAGGAACGAGGGGTGTAACACCCCCATCCCACGAAAAATGATGTGCTAGCCCCTGGCCCCCGATCCTATCTATGGGGTCAGGGGCATTTGCCCAGTTCCTGGTCCAACAATCATTCCAGAAGCTGGAGGCCATGTCAGTAACCCCGGGATTACCATGCATTGGGGAGCTGGATTTTTTAGGAGGGATACAGTTTTGATTTTAGGGCACCCAGAGTTTATTGAATCACTTTTACCCTTTAATGTACTGTAAATTGCATTTCTTTCCGTTAACACATCCTGGTGGGCTAGATTCAATGGCCCCCATTATATCCTGCAAAAGATAATATTTTTCTAACACACGTACGATTCAATGACATAGAAACAATGCGCTGACCACGGGTGGACTGGTGACCTGCTCTCTCTTTTTCTTTTATTCATCGTTTTTTACTTACCTTGTGGAACTTTTATATCTGTTTTTAAAGCCTCACTATACAGAGGGGTTAATAAATCTTTGTTATTTAATATATTTCCACTACACTTGTCTATTGATGACCCACCCCCTGGATAAACAAGCTGAAATCTAGTTTTGACGTGGGATGGTGGGACTTGGAGTCCAACTGCTGTTTATACTTAGAGTCGGTATTCTTAGGCTCTAGAGTGTGTGAGTGTGTTTCTTTTGGGAGAAAATATACATCTACCCCCTGTGTATGAATACTACCCATTGTTTGTCTATATTTATTCTTTTCTATGTACTAAATCGCTTTGGAAAGAAAAAAAAATTTTGGGTACACCTCGTCTGGGACCAATACTTCTATTATTGATTGTTTTGGTTTGATAAGTATTTTTTACTTTTATTTTATATTTATTATTATTTATTTGTATTATTATTATTATTTATTTTTATTTGTCTCTATCCATTTATATTTATCTTTATTTATTGTATTGGTGTCATTGTCTATTCACTTAGTAACACTTCTTTTTAATTTATATTATTTACTTTTGCGCAACACTTTATCACTATTATTATTTTTGTTTTGTGTTATTTTGGGGGAATTACACTAGTGTTTGCAGCACGTTAATAATTTATTCACGTTTATTATAATAGCGCCTATCACTTAACATATTTATAGAAACATGTGCCGGCAGATAAGAACCATTCGGTCCATCTAGTCTGCCCAACGTTCTAAATACTTTTATTAGTCCCCCGTTCCCTATCTTATATCTAGGATAGCCTTGTGTCTATCCCACGCATGCTTAAACTTCTTCACTGTGTTTACCTCTACTACTTCCACTGGAAGGTTATTCCATACATCCTCAAATATGTGCAAGCAGGGAAAAGAAAATTGATGGTGCGCTAAGCTAGTCAAAGGTTAAGGGGTTAATTGGGAGGATGTTTAATTGCACCTCTTCCAACACATTAAAAAGGTTTTGGTAGCAGTATAAACTGCTTTGTGTGCCCAATAGATCAGAGGTGAGGAAAGGTTCTCACCCTATAGAGAGTGTGCCTTGACGTGGCGGGTGAGCTTAGTTATGGTTTGGCCAATTCATATAACCAAAACCTCTCATTTATTTATATATTTGTTGCCAACTTTATTAGGGTGAGAAGCGCAGACAGGGAGGGGGAGGGGGGGAGTAAAGATTGCCTCTGCAGCTCCACCTGCATTTCTTTTTTTTCCCTTTTAGGGAGCAATGTTTGTGTTCCAAACTTTTTGTACCTTCCGGTCATATTTTTTAGGAATACCAGCTGGTACCCTGCAGGCATGAAAGATCGAGTGCGTCAAATAATAAAGCACCCTTTCAACCACCAAAAAGACAGAGTCTCCTACAATCTATCCCATTTACACCAGAAACGCAGACGTGGGTCCAGGATCAACGTGCTGCTAATGGGTTTTACATTTCAAATTTTGGATGTCTGGGACGTAACCACAAGTCAAAAAAAACAAACCGTAAAGCTTGTGTTATAATAAGTCAAAGTCTTAGCTTAATGTGTGGAGTGGAATAATGCAACCAAACGCTAACAGCGATTCTATTATGCCATAAAAATATGGCTCCAAACTCCAGCCATGGATTACACTGCGACTGGGCCCGGCAGCTCTCGCGCAAAGTTGATTTATCGGAGGAGATCTCAAGAAAAATAATGTAAATCAGGATATAATTGCTCGCCGTCAACACATTCATAGCCAGTTAATTCTCTGTCAGGCAGAGTTAGTTCTGCTCATGAGGTTAAGTGATAAAGTTTTACACGTTACTAGTCAGTGTTTCAGGGGAGGGAAATGTCAGGACCGAATGGGATGCCCAATATAACGCGCCCAGTTTGAGATGGAGCAAGACTTCTCACTTCCTCATAGGCCTTTATCGGGGCAGTAAAGTCATGCTGAGCCTGTAGGTGTAAATTCTAGGATGTATATAGAAACATAGAAACATAGAATGTGTCAGCAGATAAGAACCATTCGGTCCATCTAGTCTGCCCAATTTATTTTGAGTACTTTTATTAGTCTCCCGTTCCCGGTCTTATAGCTAGGATAGCCTTGTGTCTATCCCACGCATGCTTAAACTCCTTGACTGTGTTTACCTCTACCACTTCTGCTGGAAGGCTATTCCATACATCCACTACCCTCTCAGTAAAGTAATACTTCCTGATATTACTTTTAAATCGTTGCCCCTCTAATTTAAGACTATGTCCTCTAGTTGTGGTAGTTTTTCTTCTTTTAAATATACTCTCTTCCTTTACTGTGTTGATTCCCTTTATGTATTTAAATGTTTCTATCATGTCCCCCCTGTTACGTCTTTCCTCCAAGCTATACATGTTATATATAAGCCAAGCTATACATGTTGTATTATGCGTATTATGTATTATGTATCAGAACGGTTTTGTATAGTCCTTCCTTCTTTGCATGATTTCGCAACTGTATGTTTAAGTCGGACATTTTGCACGTCTTTTATATGATCATATTTTTCTACTTATGCTTTTGTAAAAATCGGAATAAAATAAATTGAAAAAAAAAAAGACTTACAATTTTTAATGCGAGGAAGGAAGACCGTGTACTTTATAAAATAATATTTTTTTAAAAAATATGATACCCGATAAGTGTCAGCAAGCTATTTTATTGGCCAAATGGTCTGTTTTCTGGTTTTGTCTTGGTATGTCTAGTAGCCTCATATGAATAACAACTGGATTCGCTACTATTATTAATGTATTGTATATGTTTGTATTTGAATATTTATAACAAAATTGAAAAAAAAAAAAAAGGACTACGGACTAAATAATTAAATCCCAGGCCAACATAAAGCACACAAGCCCTTTATATTTAATGCTGGACTGTTCCAAGGACCCACAGCTCAAGGTATGATGTAATGTCTGACAGGGGGTGGTGGGATGCAGTGGTCCATCACACAATCTCTCGAGTACCTGCATTACAAATGAAAACCATCCTCGTCATCCATCTGTAATCAATTATATCTCATTATATATATACGTTTAACGTAGGCCATAGAGGCCAATTAGCCAGCAAGCAACAGAGCAATCAAAGCAACTGTATTTCCATGTGACCAAAGTAATAGTCATCTTTCTTTAAACACTTGGGGCGGGGCTATTCACTGAAAGGTGAGTTGCAGGTGAGTTGTGGTTATGTTTAGCAATTTAGCTATACATTGTGCAGGAACATACCTGGTGATTTTTCCCCGCTAATCAAACTCACCATGGTTTAACTGTGCACAATGTGTAGCAAAATTGGTGGGACAAAATATTTATCCCGTCTCATTTCACTTGCTACTCACCTTTTAGAGAAAAGCCCTCATTATCTTGGTTCGTAATTATTCCATGGGCATATTTACATAAGTGTGCCTGGTTAATCATGGTAGATCATGAATTTCATCTCAGTAAGCCCGATACAATATTCTGTTTGGATCAACGTTTATCCTAAATGCCACGGAATCCTGCTCCACGGAATCCGGCTCCACAGAATCCTGCTCCACGGAATCCTGCTCTGTGGGAGCCCATGGATGGAATCCTGCATATTCCACTAAATAGAATGGAGTAAATCTTAGGAACTGCGCACAATAGATTTGTTATTAAGTGGGTATTCCCAAAATGTCTTTCTTTCTTTTACAGTTTGTGACAGAATCCTCCATCACTGGGGTCCTTGGAGAGAACTAATGGCTTGCCTCCTCCCTATAAGCCCTGTCTCATGTGCTATGTTTAATATGGTTATTTATTCAGGTTGTTTTGTATGTTGGTTTTATGTCCAGTGCATGATTCTGTGAGTAGACCCCTCTGATTACAATATGTCACTGGGGAGTAAAGGACAATGGCTGATAGTTTACCCCCTGTAGTGCAGACAGCCTGTCTGCCTCTTAGGTGTGATTTTCTATCTACTATGTACTGTACATTGTTCTGTGTTAATTATATTGACTGTTAAAACTAATTGTGATGTGTTCTTGTAAATTTGTGTCAAGTCTGGTTTATTGCTGTTTTGTTCCTGTTTGATGTTAATATGTGGGATGAGTGTTATGTTAACTGGATTATGTCTGAATATAAGACTCTGTTACTGTTCGATACAGTTTCAGGAGTTACTGGCCCTGTCTGGTGATTTGGAAGCTCCATCTACAACACTGGTTCTGCCTGGTGGCTTGGGGTGGCTGATACAAGGAAGCAGAGTTCTGACGGAGGTACCCAGTCGCGGTACCAGGGGGTCCGTCACACCGTTTTTGTGATACCTGCAGTGTTTTTGCAATGCTACACCAGCTTTCAGTATGTTAGCTTGAGAGCTGAATATTACGTGAATTGCATGTTCACAAGTCAGTGGTTCTTAGCGGCCTGATGTGTCCACCAGCCTCCACGTTCCAATCCGGCCACAGATACTTACCCACTTTTCTGTGGCCATCAGAACATGACTTTGGATGGATCCGTGGCCACAGGAAAAAGTTACCTCAAAACTACTGCTGTAAATCCTACCCGTGGATCATGTTGCCTGTCTCAAGGTTACGCATTACCAATGAAGTTCAATGCACAGGCTATTAGCAGCAAATTGTCATGGAACAGCCGCAAAGTAACTCTAGGTAAATATTGTCACTTTATTCTCTTTTTCAGACAGGTTTGTTAAGTTTCGTCTCATCTCTGAAGCACCACTTCACAGGACAATACATCCCGCCACAGCTTTGGCCATTGGCCTGGACTGTTCAACAAATATTAAGTGAACAAGAGCTCTAGTACCCAGCGGTGTCTTCAACCGCCATCAGGGCATGACTGCCCAATCCCCATGGGCTGGACTATAAGGTAACATGACTGTTATTGTCTGAATGTATAATATGTTGTGGGCCGCAGTCAAGCCTCCCTTCCTTAAAGGGACTTGGTCAACCTAATAATTGCTTATACTGTGAATTAGAAAATAAAAAAAATATCAAATATGATCTATACATTGAGTTAGCAACATTACAAGCAAATACATACAATACATACAAGCAAATACATACAATACATACAAGCAAATACATACAATACATACAAGCAAATACATACAATTAGAGAACAATGGGACAGACTGAATGGCACAAGATATCCCTTATTGCTGGTTGACAACTCAAATTTCTCTACTGCAGTCTATGTGATCAAATGGCATGAGAAATTAACTCAGGTCACTGAATAGACCCCAATATAATTTAAATGTATCTGTGGTTTCTCCTGCTTATGACATCATCTTGTGGCTAAGGAGTTTCTTACTTGAAAATAAGTATTATTCTACTAATCTTTTGCTCTCCATTTTTTGTATAATGTGTGGTCACTTTAGGTGCTTTATTTTATTTAACACAAATGTGTTTGTGTGCAGAATTTATGTACATAAACACTCTAGGTGTCTATATTCCCTATTGACACAGAAACTGTGGCTATGGCTCACAGAATAAGCGAGAGGGAACCAATAGGATTTATACTTCTAGAAAGACCCCACCCCCAGGGAACTCAAGACATCTGACCAGGTAAAAAACTGAAAATGAGCATCTTTTCCGAATTATCACAATTCCATTGCAACTATTGAAAAAGAAGAATTAAAACAAAAAATAAAACCCAACTCAATGTGGGGTTTCTAGCTCGTAATTACCTAACAGTGGACAGACAGGGCTGCTACAAATACCCTGTATGTGCTTGAATGTACTGATGTCACACCACCAATTCTCTCACAAGATGGCCATAAAGTTTCTGTGTTACCAACTCGAAAAGAAAAGTCTGAAATCCTTAGCAATTGCTTCTAGCCTGCAGGATAAATGCAGTTAGTCAACTGCCCCCTGGGCACGCCAGCAGCTGCCATCGACACTGAACGCGGGTTCTGCTAAAACTGCTACATTCCTTCACTCGACTGTTCTACGTACTTGTGTTGATGGGGTACACATCAAAGAACATTTCTTTACTTTATCAAATCTGTTCTAATTTTTCATTTGCCATCAAAGGAGGTTTCCTTTCAAGCCTTGTCATGTTTATCAAATGTCCTAAGCTGTTAAGTATCAATTTCTTGTAATTAATGAAAGGTGGAATCTTAAATTCCACTTCCCGTGCGTTACTTATTAATTTATTTATATATGTATTTGTTTACTGTGTAAGACAGCCGACACCTCTGTTCAAGGCATCACAGGTAAAGACATCATTGTCATGGAATAATTAAATTATTAAGTAAACAGACTCAGAAGTGGCTAAGATTGGAAATACAGCATTTCAATAAAAGTTTAAAATAATCTCCTATAGGAGGCCCATTTAAACACTTTCCAGTTTCTAGAGTTTTAGTCTGGTTATTTATAATTTAAAAAAAAATCTGGGGTGTAGTTTAAAAAAAAAAAATGGTCCTGTCATCATGTTCACCACTTGACTCTCTTACCTAGGAAGTTCTGTGCCCCATAATTGAAGACTTCAATGCAAGTCATCGGAAAAATGAGTATCAAATAAAGATGGCTTCGCTAAGAAACCCTACATCAGGGTAGGCAACCTTCGGCACTCCAGATGTTGGGGACTACATCTCCCATAATGCTTTTACAGCCGTAATTCTAGGGAAATGTAGTCCACAACATCTGGAGTGCAGAAGGTCCCTATGCTACATCAATATTCCGACTTGTGTGTTCTAATGATTTAATAGATGCACAGCTGGACGAAGCCAAGAGAGCTATTCAATAAATAGGGAGCTCTTGTGAATAATACAAACCAGACATTACTAGCTGATATGGAAAACTTCTTCAACTTGCCCATCTTTCCAACCAAGCGGATGCCTGATTTTGGCTATTCCCTTACCGAAAAGATAGCTAAAAGATAATAGCTATCCTATACATCACAATTTTGGGACGAGAGCCACGATGATCAATTATCTCTGCAACAAAGACAAAAAAGACAGGGGGAATTCTGACACAGCCGGTATCCTTTTTGGAATTATATTGTACAGGAAGATCTGATTCAACTCCAACGTCAAATAGTTATTGTTATTGATTTTCAATTCTTTGGTTTCGGGACCCATGTTATATTAACCCAAGTTATATTAATTTTTTTACCATGGCTTTCAGCGCCAAACTGAGAAATCACCTATACAATATGTTTATAATATAACTGCAGAACTAATTCAAATGTATTTATTTTAACATTTTCGGATGCAGGAAAGATTTTTTGTTCTTTCTTTTGTTTTTTGTTTTTTTACATTTTGTAATTATTCAAGTAAATATATGTCAAGATTGACATTTTTCAGCAGATGGAGATCACAGGGAGAAACCTTGCAATATGCAAGTAAATGCATCAAAATGTAATTTTAAAAATATATAATATGTTTTAAAGGGTTGTTTTTTGATAACAGCTTGTGAATGAAAGAGACATTGAATATTTTATTATATATTTATATATATAAGGAAGCTAAAACAAGACAAGGAAAGAAAGAGAAAGAGAG